>JAVJIX010000293.1:95000-260000 GCA_036785185.1 Paratrypauchen microcephalus
TTTATTATGCACCATATAATTATTATGGAAATTATATTTTATTTAATGTGTTAGATCAATGCACTTTATTAATGATTGTTGAAATGAAATGCATTTTACTATTGCAAATGGAATAATTGGAATTAGAATTTATGTGTACACTGGATGTTTACTAAGACATGGTCCTGTTTATATTGTACAGGCCAGGTTCTCCTTTTTGGAGACCGGATGGCGAGCTAAAGTATTGGCTGGGAGCCGGACATCTGCTCCAGAGCGCCCCCGCTGGTCTGGTAGGAGGCTCTGGCAGCCTTGTCCTCCACCTCTTTTCTTTTATCCATACAAACACAATCACACAGGCATCACGCCTATGGACAATACTTGCCAAAGGACAATTAAAACTTTTATGGACATTGGGACCCTGCTGGACATTGGGCAGGGTTATTTCGTCCAGTCATCGCACTGTGATGAGTGTACTGTGTGCACGGTTATCATTATTGGACAAATATTAAACCCTGAACTATTCCGGATGAACAATATCAATGGTCAATCAAGACAGATTGTGAAGATGTCAAAATCAGTTCTGCAGATTGTAAATATTGTAAATATTAAGGGTTCTATGGGTGTTTTGTAAAGTTTTTTCCTTTCACTATTAATACATGGTACCAACCGCACCTTAATCCTCTTGTGTCTGTAGTTATTTACTGTCCATTTCCTCCCAGAGTCGGACCAGTCTTCTGATCAGCCCTAAATTACAAACGTTACGCTAACGGCCTATTCATTATTTAATTAGCCTGCGTACTTGTTACATAAAGTGGCGAGCTAGCCAGGAGGATTTGGTACAGTATTTAACACATATTTTGGTTTCAGATAACAGTCTCACCAATATTGACCCTTAAGCTGGAAAATGGAGGTTTTTGAGGCGCTTACTATTAAAGTTCCAAACGCAGTAATAGTAGATGGTGTTAGTAAAGATGACACAGGAGAAGTGGGTCAGTTTTTAGAACGTTTTGGGCTAGTTAACAGAGCAGTTTTTGTTGATTTTCCAGAATCAGAATTTCATGGAATGTGGGTGGTTGAGTACGAATCTGGGTCTGCTATACCTTTATTAGATCCGCTGCTACCGTATGCTTTTACAATGAGTGCAGGAAATCAATGTAGTATTAAAAACTTATCAAAAATTTACTCTACTAAAGTAGGAAGCTCAAAGACTAAGACATATTTAGCTGACCTTAAACAAGTGGCAAAAGTATCTGGAAAGGATTATGCTGAGGTGCTGCAAGAAATGATGGCCCAGATCAGCGAGTCCATTGCCGAGCTTCGTCTTACTGATCCTGCTAAAATGGAGGCTGCAAGTGAAGAGCCACTAACAGCAAATCCACCTAAAATGGCCACCACCTCATCTCCTCTGTTCAATTCAGTTCCCACACCCACTGCAAAACCAAAACGGTGCACTTCATCTGCTAACCTGTCTGCTGATGACCTGAATCCACCTGGGATCCAGAAATACGTTGTAGAGCACATTGTTAAGAATGAAGATGCTGCTATGTATGCACGTCCCACCCACCGACTCCGTGTTTTCTCAGGAAGAGTGCCACGTCCCCAACATGAAGTCGACTATGACACTTGGCGTTCTGGTGCTGATTTAATTATGAAAGATACAGCTATCTCAGAAATTCACCGTTCACGTCTCATCCTTGACAGCCTACTTCCTCCTGCGGCCGACATTGTGAAACATCTGCGCCCTGATCTATCAGCTGACGTCTACATCAAGCAGTTGGATTCGGCCTATGGTACGGTGCAAGACGGGGAGGAGTTGTACGCAAAATTTATGGACACTCTTCAGGATGCAGGAGAGAAGCCATCTATCTACCTGCAGCGACTACAGGTGGTGCTTAACCTTGCAGTCAGAAGAGGAGGAGTCCCAGAAGGGGATGTGAATAAACACCTGCTGAATCAGTTTTGTAGAGGCTGCTGGGATAATACCCTCATTTCAGAACTCCAGCTTAAACAAAAGAAGTCTAATCCACCGCCATTTCCGGAACTCCTGTGGCTGCTTAGGACTGAAGAAGATAGAGAGGCTGCAAAGATTCAACGAATGAAGCAACACCTGGGACCGACAAAGCAAAAAGTTACTTCACAAGCTCAATTTGCATACGAGAAGGAAGAAGAGAAGGGGGTGTGTGCAGCATTGACTACGTTCACGAAGCAGCTCACTCAACAAATGGCTGCCATTCAGCAACAGTTATCTGCCCTGACTGCAATCCAGTCACAAGGTCAACAGTCCTGTGTCCCTAGATCCAGCCAAGCCACACTAAGGATAAAACAAACTGCTTCGACCACTGCTGCTGCTAATCCAAAGCCCGGGTTCTGTTTCCGTTGTGGTGAAGATGGACACATAAAGCCTCAGTGTAACAATCCACCAAACTCCACTCTAGTCATCACAAAGAAAAAGCAATTTAATGACAAGAACCAAAGACGGAAACGAGCTTCAAGTTCTGAACAGTTAAACTAGACTCAGTTCCTGTTGGGGGGCAAACAGGAGCTGCGTTGGACCCATCCTGTCCCGCAAAGAAGACTGTTCAGTGTGCAGAACTACAGCAACCCAGACCCAGGGCAACAGCTATACTGCCTCGCGGGCTGGTGGGATCTCGCTGTACAGCCGACGTGGAGATCGTAGGCCTTAGCTGTCATTGCCTGTTAGACACAGGGTCGCAAGTGACAACTGTACCTGCATCATTTTTTAACCGCCATCTTCACGACCAACCAGTTAATTCGTTAAATGACTTGTTACAGATTGAGGGAGCAGCAGGCCAATCTGTCCCCTATCTAGGATACATCGATCTCACAGTGACATTTCCCAAAGATTTTCTGGGCAGAGACATCAAAGTTTCCACTCTGGCACTTGTAGTTCCTGACTCAAGCCCTGATACTCCATCTACTGTGCTGATTGGTATGAATACACTGGAGCCCTTGTACGAACAATATCTGAGCTGTGAAATTCCAGCATTCCAGCCCAGCACTCATGGTTATCGAGCCGTGTTAAAGAAGCTGCAGCTGACACACCAACAGAGAGACTCCGGCAATGTGGGAGTAGTGAGACTTCTGAGCAACGTCCCCGTGCGAGTTCCGGCCGGCCGCACTTTAGTCATCGAGGGATCAACCAGAACCACCTCTCCTTCACTAAGCCAGTCCGTCCTGCTTTACCATCCTGCATCAGCCCTACCTGGGGGGTTGTGCGTCAGCAGCTGTTTGATCTCACTGCCGGCTCAACCACCATACAAGGTTCCTGTGATTATAACCAATGAGTCAGAACAAGATGTCTATATTCCACCGTTAAGTGTGATTGCAGAGCTTGAAACTTACCATTGCATCCTGTCTGAGCATCATGTGACCAACCTTCCAGTTAAACCAACACAGTCCAACCTGAATCTGGATTTTGGCGATTCACCAGTTACAGCAGAATGGAAGGCAAGAATCACCAACAAACTGAGTGCAATATCAGAAGTCTTTTCACACCATGACCTTGACTTTGGTTGTGCCAGCCAAGTCAAACATCACATCACTCTTCATGATGAGACTCCATTCAAACAACGGGCACGGCCAATTCATCCGCATGATATTGCAGCTGTACGCAGACATCTTCGCGAGCTTCTTGAGGCTGGTGTGATCAGGGAGTCAACATCTCCATTCTCATCACCTATTGTGGTCGTCAAGAAGAAAAATGGTGATGTAAGGCTATGTATTGATTATCGTAAACTCAACCTACAGACTATAAAAGACGCCTATGCTCTGCCAAACCTGGAAGAATCCTTCGCCGCTCTCACTGGTTCCAAATGGTTTTCTGTACTTGATTTGAAGTCAGGATATTACCAGATTGAAATGAACGAGGCCGACAAGCCCAAGACCGCTTTCGTTACTCCTCTAGGCTTCTGGGAGTTTAACAGGATGCCTCAGGGAGTCACCAATGCACCCAGCACGTTCCAGAGGTTGATGGAGAGATGTATGGGCGACCTCCATCTTAAGGAGGTGTTGGTGTTCCTTGATGATCTCATTATATTCTCCGATACTATGGAGGAACATGAAAGACGACTTCTCCAAGTACTGAACCGGCTGAAGGAGTATGGGTTGAAGCTTTCTCCAGAAAAATGTAAATTCTTCCAGACTTCAGTTCGTTACCTGGGTCATATCGTGTCGGAGAGAGGAGTCGAAACAGACCCTGAAAAGATTGCTGCCATCAAATCCTGGTCAATTCCCACTAATCTTAAACAGTTGCGATCTTTTCTTGGATTTGCAGGGTACTACCGCCGGTTTATTAAAGACTATGCTGTCATCGCAAAACCTCTCAATGATCTTACCCGTGGACACACGTCAGCTCGGAAGTCCCAGAGTGCCATCAAATCACACTGCAGTCCAGCAAAACCTTTCGGTGAGCAATGGAGTCAGAGTTGTCAACAAGCTTTTGAGACACTCATCGAAAAGCTGTCAACTGCACCAGTTCTCGGGTTTGCTGATCCTGCTCTTCCCTACATTCTTCACACTGACGCAAGCACAACTGGATTGGGTGCTGCATTATATCAAGAACAGGAAGGGAAGCTTCGAGCAATTGCTTTTGCCAGCCGTGGTCTTTCTCGGAGTGAGAGCAGATATCCAGCCCACAAACTGGAATTTCTAGCACTCAAATGGAGTGTCACTGAGAAGTTTCAGGACTATCTATATGGAGCTGATTTCACTGTGGTGACCGACAGTAACCCGCTGACCTATGTCCTGACTACTGCCAAGCTGGATGCCACTGGTCACCGTTGGCTAGCTGCCCTCTCCACGTATTCCTTTAAGCTGCTCTACAGGGCTGGAAAGCACAATCGTGATGCTGATGCGCTCTCTCGTCAACCCCACACCCTGTCTGCGGAAGATTTGCCTAAAGATAAAGAACTGATAGAGCAATTTATGTCTCAACGTCTTGCTGACGCCAATGTCCTAACCCCTGACATCGTTGACGCAATCTGTCAGAGTCAGCTGGTCAAAGGCTCTCAGCCAGTTGATTCTGAACAGTATTGCAGGACCCTGATTGAATCTCTCTCCAACAAAGCTGATGCTGTTCCTGAAAGTTTCATTGTTGAAAGTCACTCACCTGTTGTTCCAGCTCTGTCTCACTCCAGTCTGCAAGAAAAACAAAGAGAAGATCCAAGCATCAGAGAGTTGATTCATCAGTTTGAGACCGGAGAAAAGGTTCCGCCAACTTTAAAAGCAGAGCTGCCCGAGCTCCCTCTGCTACTGAGAGAATGGCCAAAGTTGGAGCTGATGGACGGTATTTTATACCGCAAGCGTCACAACAATGACACCTTGTCCTACCAGCTTGTTCTGCCTGAGAAACTTCGGGCTTTTGCTCTCAAGTGTCTCCATGATGATATGGGCCACCTTGGAATCGATCGCACCCTTGACCTTGTCCGTGCCCGGTTCTACTGGCCCAGAATGGCGGTTGATGTGGAGCAAAAGATTAAGACATGTGGCCGCTGTGTCCGGAGGAAATCTCTGCCAGAAAAGAGTGCGCCGCTTGTCAATATCACCACTTCACGTCCACTCGAGTTACTTTGTATTGATTTTCTCAGTCTCGAGCCTGACTCAAGTAACACCAGAGACATTCTTGTTCTAACCGACCACTTCACCAAATATGCCGTGGCCATTCCAACGTCAAACCAAAAAGCCAGAACAGTGGCCAAGTGTTTGTGGGACAATTTCATTGTTTATTACGGAATTCCTGAACGCATCCACACTGATCAAGGACAAGATTTTGAGTCCAAGTTGATAAAAGAGCTGTGTGAAGTTGCCGGAATTCAGAAGAGTCGGACAACGCCATATCATCCCAGAGGCAATCCAGTGGAGCGATTTAATCGGACCCTGTTAAATATGCTTGGAACACTTGAGGAGAAACAAAAGTCAAAATGGAAAGATTACGTGAAACCATTAGTTCATGCATATAACTGTACTAAAAATGATGTTACTGGTTATCCACCATATGAATTGATGTTCGGACGAACTCCACGTCTTCCTGTTGACATGGCTTTCGGTCTGCCACTGCAGGGATCAAAGCACAAGAATCACTCACAGTATGTGCAATATTTGAAATCACGCCTGGAAGAGAGCTTTAAAATTGCTTCAGAAAACGCTCTAAAATCAGCTGAACGAAACAAAACACGCTTTGACCAGCGTATAATACCGGCAGCATTGGAAGTAGGAGACAGAGTCCTTGTGAGAAATGTGCGACTAAGAGGAAAACACAAACTTTCTGACAAGTGGGAACATGACATCTTTGTGGTGGTTAGCAGGGCTGGTGAACTCCCAGTATACAAAGTGAAACCAGAGAACAGAGATGGACCTCTGCGTACACTCCATAGAGATCTCCTCCTTCCATGTGGATTTCTTCCAGCCAGTGAAGACATTGAACCACCTTGTGGAGGAACTCCTGCTGCTAGGCCCTATACGCGTCGTCACAATCCTGATCTCATTGCTCCCTCAGACTGTGATGCTCTTGATGAGGAATTTGAAACTGTCATCCCACTCCATGTTAACTCACCTGCAGTTCAGTTCACAGTGGAGAAAGAATATCCAGTTCCTGTCACTCCATTTTCTGAGGAGAGCAGTCCTCCAACTCAACCTTCTGTGAGTCCTGTTATTTCAGAGGTGGAATCTGAAGTTGAATCCAGCGTGGAAGAGAGTATATCTGTGGAAACAAGCATTGAAAATTTACCTGAAACCTTACCTGTCGACTCACCAGTACACTTACCTGAAGCAGAAGATGCGTCTACCGTAATTCCAGTGGATGAAGACCTACCTGATGAATCAATCCATCCAGTTGCTGCTGATGTTGAGCCATTTAATGCCACTGACGTAGCTGACAATGACCCTATTCCTAGGTGTTCAACTCGTCAAAGGTTACCTCCTGATAGACTGCAGTATACCGCTCTAGGTAAACCTCTCGGTTCCGTAGTGCAAACGTTACTACACAGACTATCTGACGTTATAGGTGTTTCAGTCTCCCCTGATCCTAGTCTTCCATCTATTCAAGTTATTTAGTTGTACATGCAATGGGACATGCATGGTCTAAGGTGGGGAGGGTGTAACCAGGGTGGAAATCTGTCATCAACTTCACTGCAAATCCGCTATTAAACATATTAAAATACTTGGCGGCGGTTCTCTTTACGTGCGCGTCACCGGTGAGCGTCACCGGGTTACGTAATGCTGCGGCCGCACGTACGTACCTGCGTGACCACACCAAACCAATCATAACACTCGTAGCGCGTGTTACAAGCTGTTTGTGCGGCTCCTAATCAGAAGCGTGGGGAAGGAGCACGGGACAGCTGCAACAGGTCGGTCTGCGCAAATAAATGTAATTTTCACTTGTATTACACTGGTTTATCGCAATCTAATGCCGTCGCTACGTTATCTGCCTGTAGAGACCAACCAGCGCGGGGGCTGAACGCATTTGATTGAGCTGTGCGTCAGAAACTAAGGGGAATTGGTGAGTCTGTTGTTTGTGTTAGCATTAGCCATTAGCCATTTACTATGGACTGGCTGTGTCTTAACTAGCTTCTCTATGCTAATGCTGGCAATCGAACCCTATTGTTTTGTATGTGAATCTTAATGTGTCATTTAAAGGTGCAGTATCTGTAGTTTGCACTTTATTATGCACCATATAATTATTATGGAAATTATATTTTATTTAATGTGTTAGATCAATGCACTTTATTAATGATTGTTGAAATGAAATGCATTTTACTATTGCAAATGGAATAATTGGAATTAGAATTTATGTGTACACTGGATGTTTACTAAGACATGGTCCTGTTTATATTGTACAGGCCAGGTTCTCCTTTTTGGAGACCGGATGGTGAGCTAAAGTATTGGCTGGGAGCCGGACATCTGCTCCAGAGCGCCCCCTGCTGGTCTGGTAGGAGGCTCTGGCAGCCTTGTCCTCCACCTCTTTTCTTTTATCCATACAAACACAATCACACAGGCATCACGCCTATGGACAATACTTGCCAAAGGACAATTAAAACTTTTATGGACATTGGGACCCTGCTGGACATTGGGCAGGGTTATTTCGTCCAGTCATCGCACTGTGATGAGTGTACTGTGTGCACGGTTATCATTATTGGACAAATATTAAACCCTGAACTATTCCGGATGAACAATATCAATGGTCAATCAAGACAGATTGTGAAGATGTCAAAATCAGTTCTGCAGATTGTAAATATTGTAAATATTAAGGGTTCTATGGGTGTTTTGTAAAGTTTTTTCCTTTCACTATTAATACATGGTACCAACCGCACCTTAATCCTCTTGTGTCTGTAGTTATTTACTGTCCATTTCCTCCCAGAGTCGGACCAGTCTTCTGATCAGCCCTAAATTACAAACGTTACGCTAACGGCCTATTCATTATTTAATTAGCCTGCGTACTTGTTACACCTGCATCATCACCAGGACCCTCTCCTCCCACCACATCACCCCCATCCTCCAACAACTACACTGGCTTCCCATAAAACAAAGAATTAACTTTAAAATTCCACCTTCAAAACGATCCATAACCTGGCCCCACCTTACATCACTGACCTCCTCCACATCTCCATTCCTTCTCGCTCCCTCCGCTCCTCCTCCTTTCTCCTGCTCTCTGTTCCCTCTGCTCGTCTCGTCACCATGGGGGGCTCTGGAACTCTCTCCCTCCTGACCTCCGCAATATTCACTCTCTTGCTCTTTTCAAATCCAGACAATCCTACACCACATAACAGTCACTTTCACCATCTTCCAGTTTTTGTATCTCTGTTTTTATCTTTGTATTTTAAGCATTTTTATGTTTTTTAACTTTGTTTTGTAGTGTCCTTGGGTGTCTTGAAAGGCGCTTTTAAATAAAATGTATTATATTATTATTAATCAACATTTGTTAGTCTAGGCTTTAATGAACCTATTAATTTTACATCAATAGGCAACAGCCAGTTCAACTGATTCAATTAAAAACTGCCCTGCTTTTAGCCCAGTGTGTGAGAAATGCTCCAGTCGGACTAGATCCAAACCCAGACTCCTGTACCAGCGGGAGCAGCTTTGGTTCAGGCCGAGCTGGAGCGGGGGGGTGGTGTGAGGAGGACGGCCCGCTCAACAACATATAAAGAACCAGACTGAAATATATGAACTGACACAAGACATCACTTTTTTAAAGAAAACCACCTCAAAATAGCAGATTTTTTCTTTAAAGTTTGTGAAGAAGAAGAGCCAGAACTCACCCCAACACCAGAGCGACAAGAGCAGCACCCAGAGAAACATGTCCGAGAACCAGGTCTGAAGCAGGTCTGAACCAGGTCTGAACAAAGTCTGAACCAGGTCTGAACCAGGACAGAGCGAAGTCGGATCCAGGTCTGAGTGTGCTCTTTGAGCATTCTGTTTATGAACACATTTTTATCTCTTGATCCTTTGTGTTTTTTCTTGTAAATATGAACATGTGAAATCAGATGTAAAACTTTCCACAAACAGCTCATCCTCTCAGTTTATCGTTCAATCTCACTCTGGTCTAGGGCGTCATAGCAACCGACGAGCCAATCAGGAGCGAGACAGTTGAAGTTCCGGCCCTCACACGTGGACGACTCTTAAACCTCCTCAGGGGCTTCTGATGAGGAACAGGCTTAAAACATGAAACACGGCAAAAAAACAAACAAACAAAAAAAACAAACAATTTTTATATAATACCCCGTCTTTAAAGGCACTGTGCCTGAAGTTTACCATCTTAAAAATATCAAAACTCCATTTGCTAACGCTTTATATTAAGGTCCTGTAATAAGAATTAATAGTCAATAGTTAGAAGGTAATAAGGCCCTTATAAGTGCATATAAGATGCTTATTGACATTATTGTGTTTATAAGACTATATGTATTAATAATCTCATTATAATATAGTTTATAGCAGACACAACAAGCCTACTCTTCCCACGCCACGTGCAATACTTATACTATATTATGTGCAATATGAAATTTGAGCAGTATTACCACCTGTGAAATACTCTACTTACACTTTATTTAATCCCACCTGTACCTTTGTATTTTATTACATTTTATTACATATTTTTTATTATATTGTTTACTTTTACCCTTGTATTTTTATTGCTTCTATTAGTACTTCTGATTATCTTAGCGAATCAACGGTTCTTCTGATCCTAAACATTTCATTACATTGTTGACCTTGTGTTGATCCTGCATATGACAAATAAACAATCTTGAATCTTGAATCTTGAATCTTGACTAAAAGAGATTTATAAGAACTTATAAGAAACGTGTTAACAGTTTGTTAATGCTTAAGAACATTAATAAAATACTCACAAGTATTTTATAATTGTTCATAATAACATTAAAAACATATTGACTCAACTAGTCCAACCATTATGTCTTTGTCATGCTTTTATTAAACTTTATTGTTTGATTTATTAACATTAATACTGTATATACTTATCTATTATCTATTATCAGTTAACTATGCACTTGTTTACAGTTAACTGCTTTTTGCAGGTACCAGATCTAAAGTGAGAACAACGCCTTATTAAGTCTAATAAATATTCTATTGTGCATTTATTTATAGCTAATGATTTTCACGGATTCCACATCTGGAATGAACAATACATGTGGTCAAAGTTAATACTGTATGATGGAAGAAAAAACAAAACAAATTTTGTGTTCAATGTCTTCATTTATTGCTGTGGAATATCAAGACTAAAACAAGACTAAACCAGGTCTAAACCAGGACTAAACCAAGACTACACCAGGACTAAATCAGGTCTAAACCAGGATTAAACTAGGTCTAAACCAAGACTAAAACAAGACTAAACCAGGTCTAAACCAGGACTAAACCAAGACTAAACCAGGTCTAAGCCAGGAATAAACAAGGACTAAACCAGGTCTAAACCAGGTCTAAACCAGGACTAAACCAAGACTAAACCAGGTCTAAGCCAGGAATAAACAAGGACTAAACCAGGTCTAAACCAAGTCTAAACTAGGGCTAAACTAGGTCTAAACGAAGACTAAACCAGGTCTAAACCAGGACTAAACCAGGACTAAACCAAGACTAAACCACATCTAAACCAGGTCTAATCCAAGTCTAAATCAGGTCTAAATCAGGTCTAAACCAGGTCTAAACCAAGACTAAACCAGGTCTAAACCAGGTCTAATCCAGGTCTAATCCAGGTCTAAATCAGGTCTAAACCACATCTAAACCAAGACTAAACCAGGACTAAACCAGATCTAAACCAGGTCTAAACCAGGTTTAAACCAGGTCTAAACCAGGTGTAAGGTACTGCTGGAAAGCTTAGAATCTACACTTTCAGAATCTGTGAATAACTCTTGGTAGATCTCGGCACACCATCAACCGATTATTAATACATATATAGTCCTATAAACACATAATGTCAATAAGCATCTTATATGCACTTATAAGGGCCTTATTACCTTCTAACTATTGACTATTAATTCTTATTATAGGACCTTAATATAAAGTGTTACTTTCAGTTTCAGTGTTAATAATAAACAGCCCCATTCAAATTCACATTCATCAAAACAAAAACACGCAGATTATTTGTATAAGTAGAATACTTTTTCCGTTTGTAATGTTTTAATATTTATTCTTCCTCATTGGCGTTAGTGTTGAGAGAAAACATGTCTCTTTCTAAACACAGAAGTGTCCTGCTCAAGTCTTAATTTTATTTGTACTTTAGAACATGTTTTCAGTGGCATTCATGTTTCAGCTCCTGTGCACGGCCTTATCTTTAAAGATTATTTTCATTTTAGCACAATTCTGCAAAATCCACACAGATAAACCCGGGCAGGAAGTGGTGACGCTCACACTGAGGCTGCGGCACTGAGATAGCAGGAAAAGGAAATATTAAATGACCAAAAAAGACGTTTAAACGAGGTCTTTGGAAACCCCCACATGCCCATCAGAATTAGAACTTCTGAAAATCTAAAAATCTGAAAAAAATACTTTGTACTCTTTAAATACATTTTTAAACACGTACTTTAATACTTTTACTTAAGTACATTTTTCATGTAATACTTTTATTTTTACTTGAGTATTTCTTTCTCTGGTATCTACTACACACACACACACACACACACACGCACACACACACACGACAACCGGCTGGTTAGCTCAACCAACCGGCTGGTTAGCTCAACTGGTAAGTCACTGACTTTCCCCGGAGGGACCTGAGTTCAAATCCCCCCAGGCAATGAGCAAGCCAGTGTGGGTCCTTGGGCAAGACCCTTCACGGTACTGCCCCCCGGGCGCAGAAAAGATGGCTGCTCACTGCTCCTGAAAGGGATGGGTCAAATGCAGAGGTCAAATTTCTCCCGTGTGTCATTGTGTGTGAGACCAAATAAAGACTTCATCTTCATCTTAAAACATACCCACACATTTTTTCTGGAATTTCCCCACTGTGGGACTAATAAAGGCATATCTTATCTTATATATACACACACACACATACACACACATACACACACACAGACAGACACACAAAGACACACACACAGACACAGATACACACACAGACACACACACACACATATATATACACACAGACACATACATACACACACACACACAGACAGACACACACACATATACACACACAGACACAGACATACACATAGACACACACACATACATACACACACACACACACATGCACACACACACACACACACACACATATACACACAGCCACACACACATATACACAGACACACACAGACACACACACACACATATACACACAGACACACACACACATACACACACACATATACACACAGCCACACACACATATACACAGACACACACAGACACACACACACATATACACACAGACACACACACACATACACACACACATATACACAGACACACACAGACACACACACACATATACACACAGACACACACACACATACACACACACATATACACACAGACACACACACACACTCTCACACAGATTACAAGGATCAGTTTTTATCCGTTATTACTCACATTTGACTCACGTGAGTTTTTGTCATGTTCTAAAACTCTCACTTCCTCAAAAACCTGGACTGGGGTTTTGTTTCATTCACACGTTTGAGTGTTGAGTTTCCTGTATTATCATTAATCACGTCACAAGGAGGAGTGTAAGGAGTGTTTTCTGTTTAAGAGAAGAACTCAGCCTAAATATGCAGAGTTTGTGCATTAAACGTGTGAATGAAACAAAACAACTCCAGGTCTGTTTGTGAGAAGGAAATTACAGTAGAAAATAGATTAAAGGGCTCATATTACTCTAACTTCTGATCTACGTCTAACATCAACGTTGTTTCCTCACCACACCACCTTGTGATGTCATGTGGTAATGCAAGCAGTGCTCCATCCTCAAAATCCTCAAACTGTTTGTGGATATCCTAAATGGGCTTTCAACAAAACCAAGAGAGACAAGGACAAAAAACAAGACAACAGAGAATCAGAACCCAGGAGGAAAGGTGTAGCGATTCCTTACATGGCCAGCGTTTCTGAGAAACTACAGACGATTTTCAGACAATATGAAATCCCAGTTCATTTCAAACCCACAAACAGTTTAAGACAAAAACTGGTCCACCCAAAGGACAAAACACCGAGCCACTGTTGGCATAAAGGATACTTTAATTCCATTCGTTACTCGTTTGATACCAGTGTTTACCTTAATTGTCCTAAAACCAGTATCCTATGCCTTCCCAGATTCGTTATGGTGATGGTCTCCCATATATAATTCCATTCTCAAACCGAAATCAAAACAAAGGAAACAATAGGGCTAGCCAGGTCAGGTCCAGAGGAGTGAAAACAGACATTAGGGTTTGAATAGGTATGCTAAACTAGGCGCCAGAGAGAAACTGGGAACACAAAAGACAGAAACTGAAAGTTTCAGAAAGATTTCAGTATAGTTAGCTCCTCCCTGCGGCTAGATATAAGCAGTGTCCATCAGCACTCTAACCAGAACTGACGAAGCACCTCGGATGAGTTGCGAAACGTTTTCGACCAAATAAACTTTGTCCAGTTGACAAATTGAATTTCTCCTTTTATCTTCCCAGACATTGGTGTTCCCAGGCCAGTAGAGACATTAAAACCTTGCATTCTTGTCAAATAAATAACAGCTCCAGGGAGACAAGCAGTTAAATAAGGTTCTGAAATATGTTCTCCATTTAGAACTTTAGCTTCAGTATATTTTACATTTCACCTGTTGTTACAAAACACATGTGTATACACTCTCATACAAGAAAACTACACGACACTGCTCTCTGTGCAGCTCCTGTTCACCTGAAAACACCTCGGATCATTTGGTTTGTGGGCATTTGGTGTAAAAGCCCGAAGCTAAAATCAGGTTTGTGATGTCAATGACTTCTCAACTGCATGAATCAGACTTTATTTGTTGGACCAAATCCAGGTTACATAAGGCGGATCCCGGTACTGTGGTTTCACCATAAAGACAATAGTCTGATCTGGTTCAGGATGTGATGTTCTCACATGACAGGCTCATTCAGACACATGCCACACAAGGAACATATTATTATTATTATTATTATTATTATTATTATTATTATTATTATTATTATTATTATTATTATTATTATTATTATTATTATTATTATTATTATTATTATTATTATTATTAGACCACAACTCATTACAGAACATTTATGAACAGTCAGAGCTTGTATCCATGTCAATTATGTTTAAAAAACTCTACTTCTTTACACAGTGTGTCTGTGAGGACTCTGGACCTGTAAAATTCAATGAAATTGACAGAGAAAAATGGATACATGCTAAACAAACTTGAAATCAGGGAGTGCAAGGTCCCACCAGATCCCACCAGAAGATTCCAGTCATCTTTACCGAGATTAAGATGTAATCATTCAAACCCACAGTGCTATCGCTGCCCTCTCCACGTCACCCCAGATTCTGTCACACCGTGTGTCAAGCAGAGTCCTCTATTCCTCCAAAATGGAAGGAAAGAATCATCCTAAACGAGATTCCAGATGTGTTCTCACGCCACAATTTAGATTTCGGCCACACGAACAAAATTAAACCATTAAATCAAACTAAGCGCTGAGACTCCATTCAAACACAGACTCAGACTCATTCACCCTCAGGACACTGAGGCTGTGAGGCAACATCTAAGGGACCTCCTCGAAGCCGGTCTCATTCGTGAATCCGAGTCGGCATTTGCATCACTACTTGCTGTGGTCTGAAAGAAGAATGGTGATATAGGGCTGTGCGTTGATTACAGAAAATTGAACCTACAAACAGTCAAAGATGCCTATGCTTTACCCAATTTGGAGGAGTCATTTTCCGCCTTGACTGGTTCAAAATGGTTCAGTGTCCTTGATGTAAAATAGGATATTATCAAATTGAAGCTTTTGTTACCCCGATTGGATTTTGGGAGTTCAACAGAATTTCCAAGGACTAACAAATGCCCCCAGTACGTTCCAACGATTAATGGAGAAATGCATATGAGACCTCCATTTTAAAGTTAAGTTAAAGTTTTGGCCTTTCTTGATGACCTAATTTGTTTGCTGGAAAAGCATAAACAAAGGCTGCTGCGGGTGCTCCATCATCTGAAAGACTACGGTCTAAAACTCTCTCCCAAAAAGTGCACATTTTTCCAGACTGCTGTATGATATCTGGGCCATGTTGTTTTGGAGAAGGGTGTTAAGACAAATGCACTAAAATCCTGGCCAGTCCCAACTACGCTAATAGAGACTATTTGTACTTAAAATATGAAAAGGAGCAGGTAAACTCTGGAGAAGTGGTAGATGGCAGCGAAATTAGGTCTTCCAGTCTGAATTTATACTAGCTCCATGTCCTTACTCTGAGTGGGCTTGCATCTCCCCAAACCTGACACTTATTTGACCTGGAGGAGAGCGTTCTCCAGCTTGTAAAGCCTGGTATGCTGCTGTAAAATGTGGTTTTATTTTATTTATTTATTTCCAATGAATCGTGGAGGTGTGACAGAGCGGGGGGTAATCTTTAACCTTAGTATTGAGACATTTAATCAAAGTTCACAGGTGGAAACGACCTGCCACCTGCTTGTCTCCATGGAGATGTTATTGCTTTGTCTAGAACAGACCCGGGCATTTCAAGGCCCGGGGGCCAACTCTGACCGGCCCGCGAAAGGTTGCTTGGAATTAAGAAAATAAAACCTACTTTCAAAATTGTGTCCCACCACGGAAGCTGGGCCCTCATGTTGGCATTACAGCTTCTCAGAAAATGCAGTTTTTGTGTTGTTGGTTTTTTTTCAAAATTTGTGATTTTCGTTTTTTTGCAGAATGTTGTATTGTAAATTGTACATAATGCATTTGTACTGATGCATTTGTACTGATGATCATCTGTCTGTGCTTCACAGCTCCACCTCAAACATGAACCTGACTTTGATGCACTTGTTAAAGCTCAACAGAGGCGAGATTTCTCTCACTGATCAAGAAAAAAACACAAAAACATGCTAACTTTGACTTTTTTTCTACACAGTTTGGCAGTTGGACAAAAATGTTGTGACATATCTTGTATTCTATTATTTGGCAAACAAAGACATTGTGGTGTCTTAATACAAAGTTAAGGAAGTTAAACTCAGAAAGCATTGTGGGTTTAATGTTCAAGATTCAAGATTGTTTATTTGTCATATGCAGAATCAACACAGGGTCAACAATGCAATGAAATGCTTAGGATCAGAGGAACTGTTGACTCGCTGAGATAGTCAGAAGTACTAATAACATGCAATAATAGTACATGGTAAAAAAAAAGTGTTGCAAAAGTGCAGGGGAAGAAGTAAACAATATTATAAACAATATAATAAAATATGTAATAAAATGTACTAAAAGTACAAGGTACAATGTACAAAGGTGCAGGTAGGATTAAATCAAAGATCAAATAAGGTGTAAGTAGAGTATGTGACTGAAAAAGAGTTACAAATGTTTCACGTTTACCATCGTTTTGAATTATTTTACTGAATAAATTCAGTTTTTGTAACATACATGAACACAGACAGTGGCTCCCTCTTTTCTGCATCACTCGAGGAAAAACAAAAACTAAAACACAACACTACCCACCGGAAGGAGGCCCCGGGGACGACCCAGGACACGCTGGAGGGACTATGTCTCCCGGCTGGCCTGGGAACGCCTCGGGGTCCCCCCGGAGGAGCTGGAGGAAGTGTCTGGGGTGAAGGAAGTCTGGGAGTCCCTGTTTAGACTGCTGCCCCCGCGACCTGGCCCCGGATAAGCGGAAGAAAATGGATGGATGGATGTAAAACCTCACTCTCTCATTACTTAATAATAACACAGAACTTACCAGCTTCTGTAAACAATGTAGAAATAAAATTAATAACCAGAGTCGACTTCAAACTTTTGGGCCCGGCCCTTCACAATATTTTCTGCTTCTCATTTGGCCCCTGGGGAAAAATAATTGCCCACCCCTGGTCTAGAATGTTCCAGGGTATGACATTTAACACATCTATTTAGCATTTATTAATTACAGGTGTTTCTGTTGCTCAGAAATTCTCTCTGAATAGGGTTGTGTCTCCATGAAGACAAGCAGGTGACAGATCCACCACCGGAAAAGTTGCGTAATGGACCTTTTAAATTTGGTGTGACAAATTAAATTCACCTCTTTTATTTCTTCACATTTACAGTTAAAACTATTTTCATATGTTGCTGCATCCCATGAAAGAGCCAAAAGTCCCATCACCGCTGCTTATGGATTTTGATCTGAGTAGTTTTAACTAGGCAAGCCAAATGACCTGTAAATAAAAAAAACAAACAAAAAAAACCATGATGATACATTTACATCTTTTTCAGTTTTGATTCCAGGTCTAAATCTTTTGTTATCTTTCTGACATTGTCTGTGTGTCCTTTGTTGCATCGGTCCGGACGTAAAGCCGAGGCAACAAAAGGAGCCTTCGCGTCATTCTGCCGGGACAAAGGAACAAACAAAGGCTTGAGAGATCAAACCTAATAAAAGAGTTTTCAAATGCTTTGACGGCACAGCTCAAATCAAGGGTTTTGTACTGGATGAAGATGCAAAGGTGACAATAGATCAGATATTGAGACTCATAAAAAGCCATGATTCAAAGACATGTTCAATCAGTGTGTCTTCTGTTATTTAAGAGCCTTTATGATGCAAATTTTTATTTATATTTTCCTCATCACAAACATACCCATCCATCCATCCATGTTCTTCCTCTTATCCAGGGCCAGGTCGCGGGGGCAACAGTTTAAAGGGATAGTGCGGGTTTTTTTTAAAATGTTAATCTGTATGGGTTTCCTTCTAAAAGTTACGTGTGTTGACACCAGCTTACCTCTGACAGTCTCAGCTGATCCCGGTTCGGCTCGCTTTCTGGAGCTCAGGTAAGTAATTAGGTCCGGTAACTTCTCTAGAACATTAAATAAAGCTTGTTTTTTCTTCTCAAAACAAAACATTTGTCCGAAAGGTGATATAGTTGCGTCCGAAACAGTTGTCAAGGAAACATCCAGCAACGTACTTAGCGATCGCGTATTGTGTCTGACGACTTGTATCACAGCGCGCATATCAGCTGTATCAGCCTGTTCACCTTTAGCGGAAGTGTACGGCAGATACGGTCCACCGCAAGCGGAAGTTTACAAGTGAACAGGCTGATACGCTAACGTTAGCGCAGTAATACGAGTCGTCAGACACAATACGCGATCGCTAAGTACGCTGCTGGATGTTTCCTTGACAACTGTTTCGGACCCAAGTATATCACCTTTCGAACAAATGTTTTGTTTCGAGAAGAAAAAGAAAGAAAAAGAAAGAAAGCTATGCCTTTATTAGTCCCACAGTGGGGAAATTCCAGTTCTGCATTTAACCCATCCTGTTATCAGGAGCAGTGAGCAGCACATTACTGTGCCCGGGGACCATCTCCATGATCTTCTTGCTTCGGCTTGGTCAGGACCAAAGCTGGAGGTACCTATGGTGCATGTTTTTTTGGGTTGGTGGGGGAAACTGGAGTGCCCGGAGGAAACCCACCCAGACACGGGGAGAACATGCAAACTCCACACAGAACACACACAGAAAGGTCTGGGCGACCCGGGGATCGAACCCGGAACCTTCTTGCTGTGAAGCATGAGTGCTACCCACTCAGCCACCGTGCCGCCAAGCTTTATTTAATGTTCTAGAGAAATTACCGGACCTAATTACCTGAGCTCCAGAAAGCGAGCCGAACCGGGATCAGCTGAGAGTGTCAGAGGTATTGTATTTTGTACACTGTCTTTTTGCACTACCTGGCCAGAGAGAAACGAAATTTCGATTCACTGTATGTTGAACACATATGGCAGAATTGACAATAAAGCTGACTTTGAACTGAACTTGAACTTTGAGGTAAGCTGGTGTCAACACACGTAACTTTTAGAAGGAAACCCATACAGATTAACATTTTTTTTTTAAACCGCACTATCCCTTTAAGCAGCCTTCCTTCACCTCGGACACTTCCTCCAGCTCCTCCGGGGATGTTATTACAAACATACCTTATACTTATACCTAGAGGGCAGGAATCAAGGAGAAGGAATCAAATCGAAAGAGAAATGAGACGCAGCCACTGTAGAACTGTAATCATTGGGGCTGGGGTTGTAACTTTGGCAGCCGTGGTTGTAGTTTCTGCAGCCGTATTTGTAAATGGAGCCCTTGTGGTTGTAGTTTTTCTTCCATAGCAGCTGTGTGTAGTTTGTGCTGCTGTAGTTGTAACAGTTGTAGTTGGTGTGGTAGTCGCAGCAGGAGCATGTGGGCCAATGAGAATGGTCTATATCTTACTGCTTATTGGTTTACAAAGTTTAATGTATTAAAGGGCATTATGTAACTTTTCTGGTGAAGGGACCGTCAAACGCCTTTCTCTATGGAGATGCTATTGCTTTGTCTAGAATGTTACACAGTATGGGAATAAAGCTTTCTAAGCCGAATATGTTCATTTTGTCTTATATACTTTAACTTCGTGGGTTCTTTTTTTAAAGACAATACAGTAACGTGTACAACTTGCTCAATTTTAATAATTTTGTTCATTTTAAATATGGTTGTTTTATATATAAAGTTTTACATGGACTTGCTCCTCCTCCGCTGCAGGATTTTATTAAAACGAAGACAGTGGGATGGGAACTAAGGCCACGGGGGAACTGTGAGGTCCACACAGACCCCGGGGGAACTGTGAGGTCCACACAGACCCCGGGGGAACTGTGAGGTCCAAACAGACGCACTACGTTTGGACAAACTGTGCTCTCAGTCAGAGGCTCTAAGTTCTGGAACTCTCTCCCATCATCAATAAGAGAGACTCCAACACTTTCAAATCATACTTGAAACAGAGGCTAAAGGAAAACCATACTTGTGAACACTTTTAATGTTTTAATGTTTAATGTTTTAATGTTTTAATGTTGCTGTTATTGTCAGTTGTCATTGTTTTTATTGTTTTTGCTGTGGTGTCACCTGCCCAGGGACGACAGATGGAAATGAGCATTTTTCTATAATCTGGAGTATTTACACTGCAATGTTGTAGATGTTCATTAATATGCACTATCCCTATTAAATAAAGAATAAATAATTTATCTTGTTGACATGTTTCGGCTGCTAGCTGCAAGCCATCTTCAGAACTGTCACCGGGGTCGGTGGTGATGTGTTGCATATCAGCTGTTGTTACTTCCTGTAGGCGTTGTCAGCCTGATTGATCTGAAGATGGCTTGCAGTTAGCAGCCCAAACATGTCAACAAGGTAAATACACTTTACTGAATTGTCTTTAAAAAGAACCCAAGAAGTTAAAGTACATAATAAGACAAACTGAACATCTTTGGTTTAATAAGAAGATTTGGACAAAAAAGCAAAGCAGTAACAACTGGCTACAACAACCACCTACGTTTCAACCTGCGATGCAGAGACGCCAGCAAGGATTAACATCAAGACCCCGATCCCAACCCATAATGCAAAACAAATCATTAATAAGGTCAAGAAAACACTAGTAAAAGAAAGGATTCGCATCACCATCAATAAGCAAAGAAGTATCGGATGGAGAACTAAGGGACAAAAGGGAGAAATGGGGATGGCTTTTCCCCATGGAAGAAGAGGTACAGCAGCAGGTTAACAAACACTTAGAACAAACAAATGAAGTGGATTTCGAAATGACCAAGGGCCGCTACATTAATAAGTTCAAATTGCTAATAGATACAAAACAGTGTAAAACTGGAACCACACAGACAAATGCTAAAGATAAATGGGCATGCAATGTAACACAGCGAAAAATCACAGAAACAAAAACAAATGTACTTGCACAAGGACTAAACTTTGCCAAAAAAAGAAAGCAGAGTTACGCAACACAATAACAGGGATCCTAAAAAACAGCCAAATTATTGAGGAGCAATATAACCAAGGAGGAGAGGAAAACTATTAATGATACGAAAAAAGACAACACAATCTCTATTCTACCTGCAGATAAAGGAAGGACAACAGTTCTATCAGGAACGAAAACATACAAACAGAAAATAGAAACGCTACTAGCAGACACCGACACCTATGAAACCATCAGAAAGAATGGTAAAGGGAGAAATTCAATTTGTCAACTGGACAAAGTTTATTAGGTCAAAGACGTTTAGCAGCTCATCCAAGCTACTTCGTCAGTTCTGGCTAGAGTGGTGATGGACAGTGCTTATTTCTGCCTGAAGGGAGGAGCTAACTACAATTAAATTACTATGAAACTATCACACCTCTTTGTTTTGAGTTTCTGTCTGGGGTCTTGTTTAGCATACCCATTCAGTACCATAATGGGTATTTTCACACCTCTGGACCTGACCTGGCTGGTCCTATTATTTTCTTAGTTTGTTTTGATTTAGGATTGAGAATGGAATTATATATGGGAGACAAATAGTGTCTGACCCCTCCATTCCTGTTCAAGGAAGGATTCTCTTTTTTTGACAAAAATAGCCTCTTTAACTCCCCTCTCAAACCAGCTCTTTTCCCTGACTAAGATCTGTACCTCACAAAGAGGTGTGATAGTTTCATAGTAATTTCATTGTAGTTAGCTCCTCCCTTCAGGCAGATATAGGCAGTGTCCATCCACCAGCACTCTAGCCAGAACTGACAAAGTAGCTTGGATGAGCTGTGAAATGTCTTCGACCAAATAATCTTTGTCCAGTTGCCAAATTGAATTTCTCCCTTTAACATGGATTCTACCTGACAACTGAGGGATTCTTCACACATAGGTTTTAGGAAGTGATTTAAAAAATGATACTGATGTTGCTAGCCTTATCTCCTCAGACTGAGAATGCTCCTTCTCTCTTCATCCAGAGTGACAGACTTTACTAAGGCTTCTACTTGGACGACTGATGGATTCTTCACACATCAGAAAGAATCCAACAGAAGAAAGGAAACAAGCGCTAAAAGCATTACTTAAACCCCTATTAGAACAGGCAAAAATCACCAGAGAAGCAAACGATCTAATTGCAACAGCTAGCATCACATAAGGAACCCCGAAAATTCACAAAAAAGACACACCGCTCCGTCCGATAGTAGATAGTATAGGTTCAGTCACATACAATCTGTGAAAAGCCCTGGTCAAAATAATAAAAACACTCAAAACACTCAAACGTACAAACTGAACTGCTGAAGACATTACACAACTATTACACTTTGTGGCCAAATCTACATATTTCCAATACAATAACATCATTTACAAAAAAAAGGAGGGGTTCGCAATGGGAGATCCACTATCCGCAATAATGAGCAGTTTTTTCATGGAGGACTTGGAACAAAAACTTTTTAACTTTCTGGAAACGCTATGTAGATGACATCCTGGGAAAAATACAGCCAGGACACACCCAAGAAGTCACGGAACATCTAAACACACAGGACAGTACCGGTAACATCCAATTCACACATGAGAAGGAGAAAGATGGAGCAATATTATTTTTGGACATTAAAATCCACCACATCACAGACGGCAGCATCAAAATAAAAGTATAAAGAAAACCCATGCACACCAGTATCTACTCTGAACATCCGAACATCCCACTGCACATAAACTTTCCATAGTAACGGGCCACACCGACAGGGAAGAGGAGGAGCGACACATCATGCAAACACTCAAACAATGTCAATATCGCAACTGGGCCATAAACAAAGACAAAAAGTCAACAATAAAACCAACAAACTCCAGGACAAAACACAATAAAAAAATCGAGGGCAGCAGGATCACAAGAACACAGTCACACTACTGTACGTTAGAGGAATAACTGAACCCATCCAGAGAGCAATGAAAAAACACAACATAAACATTGTGGTCAAAACCACACACAAAACGCCAAAAGCTAGTACACCTCAAAGATAAAATCCCACAAGAACAAAAATGCAACGCCATCTATGAAATCGAATGTAAATCATGCAATAAATAGGGGAAACGGGCCGAGCATTTCACATCCGAAAAAAGGAATAACAAACGGAATGTGAAAAGGAAACATCAGGGAGACTCACCAGAACACAAAAAGACAAAGCAGAGCAGGAAAACCTAAAATCCACCATATCAGACCACTACAAAAGAAATAACCACATTCTGGATTGGGACGGGGCACGGGTCATTGGATCAGAAAACAATAAGATCAAACGCTGGATTAGGGAGGCCACTGAAATGAGGAAACGAGGCACAGACAGCATTAACTGAGATGACGGAGCGTTCCTTCTTTCACACACCTGGGACACCCTCCTCCAAAGAGCACCGGGGCGACAGTAGGTGTGGTCAGTCTGAGCGACCTGCCAGGTCCATTAGGCTGACCACGCTTACAGGAAAGCAGTGTCCCAATTCTCAGTGTGCACAGTTCGGAGTGTGGTTTTAAAGGAATATTAACGTTTTTTACAATCTGAACCTTATTTCGTTAATAAAACAAGTTGTTTTACTCACCCATAGCACTTTGGTGTCATTTGGAACAGTTTAGTAGATGCTGTGGTGTAGCAATATCCATTAACGTGAGTGCTTGGGGCAGGCGATTGCAGTCACCAAATAACACAAACTTTATCACCTTTCAAATTACAGAAGATCAGTGTCTTAGTCTACACTTTTGTTTGAGTCAAAAGTGGCCTCTAATCCGATATTGAGCCATAGTTTCGAGTAGATGAGGAGGACAGTGTGCATGTGCTCAGTCACAGCTGATTTGCAGATAAGAAGACGCTCATAACTTTTCTGTTGCGAGTGACACATGGCCGAAGATTGGTACTTTGAGGCTGAAGAGGACTTATGGAGGACTGAGGACTGAAGAGGAGTATACGGCTGAGGAGACAGAATGGATACGGAAAGAATGAAGCGGAGACAGTTTTAGTAGCACCAGAGAACAGCCATCGGTTTCACATTACTTCTCAGAATCGTGCATTGAATCCGCTGGCCTTCTTTCTTTTCCTTTGCTAGTAAAAAATGTCCTGACTGAAGTGGGTACTGCAAACATGATGGTCCAAACGTCTTACAGCTTTGCCTTTCATGTTTGGGTCCCGAGAGCTGAGAGCGAAATCAGCTGTGAATGAGCACATGCGGACTGGCCTCCTCATCTACTAGTGCACTCCGGACTGTGTATACTTGCACACTCCGGAGCTGCCGACACCATTTTCTCCCATAGAAGAAGTAGCATGCGGTGCATGCTGGGATATGAGTGCGAACTGTATCAGGTATTTTTGAGCTATAAAACCACCTGTAACTGAATAAATGTAGGTAGAGCTGTTTTATGCCATAGTCTGGGACATTCCAGGCAGAGTAATGACATCTCTATGGAGAAATGCATTTGACAGACCCTACACCAGAAATGTTGTTCAATGCACCTTTAAATATTGAACATGTTTTTATTAAAATCTGCTGTCTGTTTGCAGTTATCCCTCATGCATGTCCTTGAGGGAAATAATTATTTTTATCAAACTGTCTACTGTAACTAAACTGAAGGTTTCTGGTTAAAAGTGAATAACCTGAAGTGACAAATAAAATGCACTAAAACAAAATTAATACTTCCATGTACTTCAAAGTTCTGGTTTAATGTACAGACGTTTTGTGAGAGCAGCCTGTTACTAAGAGAAGGAGGTGAAGTTGTTTGGGAAAACATAGGGTGACTGATGGTTTTGCTGAGGGTGTGGCATTCCCATGATTAATATTTGATTATTTAATTTGATCTTTTTGGAGTGACAGCTTCAGAGGCATGATGTGATTGATAATTCTTTTTCTTGTACATGATATTATACGAGATACAAGATTTCCTCATTATTTGTAAAAGAAAGAAAACTACGGTACAGTATGTTAACAAAGTAGAGAAAATGTGACAAGTGTCAAATCATTTATGTTATGTTTATTCAATATTTAATAGGTTAATAAATTAACATCAACACACATCTGTATACCTATAAACTGGACATTTTGGACAAAGCTTTTACACTGTGCAAGACAAAGAAATGTAGTAAACTATGGCCAAACATTTTACATTCTCTAGTCAGTTTCCACATTCTGGTAAATTATTCTAAAAAATAATATCGGTTCATACAAATCGGAATAATATTACAATTAAAAACTTGTAGTGTCATTAATAAATAATTCAACAATCCAACACAATTGAAGAAAAATAATAATGAGAATAAGAATACAAATAATATTAATAATAATAACAATAAAATACATTTGATGTGCACTCTTTAAATCAAAATGGGAAAAACTGTCATGGCAAGAACAAACAAAATAGAATATGCTTTTTTGATGGAAGAAGAAGCTGCATTAGGACATGTAATATTTGTAGCAGTTGCTGTCAAAGCAGCTGTAGTGGGTGTGGCAGTTGTGGTGGTGGTGGTGGTGGTGGTGGTGGTTGGTGGAGCGACTGTTGTGGTCGTTGGGGCAGCTGTTGTCGTCTTTGGAGCAACAGCTGTCATCGGAGCAGTTGTAGTTGTCAGAGCCGCTGTTATGGTTGTCAGTGCAACTGTTGTGGTTGTCTGTGTAGCTTTTGTGGTTGCTGGAGTGACTGTTGTGGTGGTCATTGGGGCAACTGTTGTGGCTGGTGCAGCTGTTGTCATCGTCAGTGCAGCAACTGTAGTTGTTAAGGCAACTGTTGTGGTTGCTGGAGCAGCTGTTGTAGTTATTGGGGTAACTGTTGTTGTCGTCAGAGCAGCTGTTGTGGTTGGACCAACAGTTATGGTTGGGGCAAGTGTTGTGGTTGTTAGGGCGATCGTTGTGGTTCTTGGAGCGACCCTTGTGGTTTTCGGGGCAGCTTTTGTTGTCGGAACAGCAGTTGTCGTCAGAGCAGCTATTATGGTTGTTGGGGCAGCTGTCGTTGTGGTTGTTGGGGCAGCTGTTGTGGTTGTTAGGGCAAGTGTTGTGGTCGTTGGGGCAAGTGTTGTGGTTGCCGGAGCAACTGTTGTGGTTGTTGGGGCTGCTGTTGTGGTTGGGGTAGCTGTTGTGGTTAGCGCAGCTGTTGTGGTTGTCAGGGCAACTGTTGTCATCATTGGAGCAGCAGTTGTCGTCGGAGTAGCAGTTGTTGTGGGAGCAGCAGTTGTCATCACAGCAGTTGTTGTGATTGTACGTGCAGATGTTGTTGTGGTTGTTGGGGCAACTGTTGTGGTTGTTGGGACAGCTTTTGTTGTGGTTGGGGCAGCTGTTGTAGTTGTCGGGGCTGCTGTTGTAGTTGGGACAGCTGTTGTCGTTATTACAGTTGTGGTTGTTGGAGCAACAGTTGTGGTTGGTGGAGATGTTGTGGTTGCAGGTGCAGATTTTGTGGTTGTTGGGGCAGCTGCTGTGGTTATCGATGCAACTGTTGTGGTTGTCGGTGCAACTGCTGTGGTTGTCGGAGCAACTGTTGTGGTTGTTGGGGCTGCTGTTGTGGTTGGGGCTACTGTTGTGGTCAGTGCAGCTGTTGTGGTTGTTGGAACAACTGTTGTGCTTGAAGGGGCAACTGTTGTCAGAAAAGCAGTTGTCGGAGGAGCAGTTGTGGTCAGAGCAGCAGTTGTCGTCAGCGCAGCTATTACGGTTGTTTGGACAGCTGTTGTTATGGTTGTTGGTGCAGCTGTTGTGGTTGTTGGGGCAGCTGTTGTCATCGGAGCAGCTGTTGTAATTGTTAGTGCAGCTGTTGTGGTTGTTGGAGCGACTTCTGTGGTTGGTGGGGCGACTGTTGCAGATGTTGGAGCAACTGTTGTGGTTGTTGGTGCAACTGTTGTTGTGGTTGGGGCAACTGTTGTCGTTGGAGCAGCAGTTGTAGTTGTTGGTACAGTTGTTGTGGTTGTCGGGGCAACTGTTGTGGCTGTTGGGGCAATCGTTGTCGTCAGAGCAGCTGTTGTCGGGGCAATTGTTGCGGTTGTTGGAGCAACTGTTGTGGTGGTTGGGGCAACTGTTGTCGTCGGAACAGCTGTTCTAATTGTTGGTACAGCTGTTGTAGTTGTTGGTGCAGCTGTTGTGGTTGGGACAAGTGTTGTCATCGGAGCAGCTGTTGTAGTTGTTGGTGCAGCTGTTGTTGTGGTTGGGGCAACTATTGTCGTTGGAGCAGCTGCTGTAGTTGTTGGTACAGCTGCTGATGTGGTTGGGGCAGCTGTTGTCCTAACAGTTGTGGTCGGAGCAAGTGTTGTGGTTGTCGGGCTAACTGTTGTCGTTGTTGAAGCAGCAGTTGTCGTCGAAGCAGCTGTTGTGGTTGTCAGAGCAACTGTTGTGACTGTTGGTGCAACTGTTGTGGTTGTCAGGGAAACTGTTGTAGTTGTTAGGGCAAGTGTTAAGGTTGTTGGAGCAAGTGTTGTAATTGTCATGGCAGCAGTTGTCGTTGTAGCAGCAGTTGTGGTCGGAGCAACTGTTGTAGTCGTCATGGCAGCAGGTGAAGTCGGAGCAGCTGTTGTGGTTGTTGGGGCAGTTGTTATTGTCGTTGTTGGTGCAGCTGTTGTAGTTGTTGGGGCATCTGTGGTGGTTGTTGGTGCAGCTGTTGTGGTTGTTGGGGCAACTGTTGTAGTTGTTGGGGCAATTGTGGTTGTTGGAGCAACTGTTGTGGTGGTTGAGGCAACTGTTGTCGTCGGAACAGCTGTTCTAATTGTTGGTACAGCTGTTGTAGTTGTTGGGGCATCTGTGGTGGTTGTTGGTGCAGCTGTTGTGGTTGTTGGGGCAACTGTTGTAGTTGTTGGGGCATTTGTTGTGGTTGTTGGAGCAACTGTTGTAGTTGTTATGGCAGCAGTTGTGGTTGTCGTAGCAGCAGTTGTGGTTGGAGCAGCTGTTGTGGTTGCTGGGGCAGCTGTTGTTGTGGTTGTTGGGGCAACTGTTGTAGTTGTTGGGGCAAGTGTTGTGGTTGTTGGAAGAAGTGTGTTTGTTGGAACAACCGTTGTGGTTGTTCGAACAATTGTTTTGGTTGTTGGTGCAGCTGTTGTGGTTGTTGGGGCAACTGTTGTGGTTGTTGGAAGAAGTGTGTTTGTTGGAACAACCGTTGTGGTTGTTCGAACAATTGTTTTGGTTGTTGGTGCAGCTGTTGTGGTTGTTGGGGCAACTGTTGTAGTTGTTGGGGCAAATGTTGTGGTTGTTAGAGCAACTGTTGTAGTTGTCATGGCAGCAGTTCTTGTCGTAGCAGCAGTTGTGGTCGGAGCTGCTGTTGTGGTTGTTGGGGCAGCTGTTGATGTGGTTGTTGGTGCAGCTGTTGTGGTTGTTGGGGCAACTGTCGTAGTTGTTGGGGCAACTGTTGTTTTGGTTGTTGGGGCAACTGTTGTAGTTGTTGGGGAGACTGTGGTGGTTGTTGGAGCAGCTGTTGCGGTTATTGGGACAGCTGATGTTGTGGTTGTTTGAACAACTGTTGTGGTTGTTGGGGCAACTGGTGTAGTTGTTGGGGCAAGTGTTGTGGTTGTTGGAGCAACTGCTGTGGTTGTTGGAGCAACTGTTGTAGTTGCCATGGCAGCAGTTGTGGTTGTCATAGCAGCAGTTGTGGTTGGAGCAGCTGTTGTGGTTGTTGGGGGAGCTGTTGTAGTTGTTGGGGGAGCTGGTGTGGTTGTTGGGGCAGCTGTTGTTGTGGTTGTTGGTGCAGCTGTTGTTGTGGTTGGGGCAGCTGTTGTGGTTGTTGGGGCAGCTGTTAATGTGGTTGTTGGTGCAGCTGTTGTGGTTATTGGGGCAACTGTCGTAGTTGTTGGGGCAACTGTTGTAGTTGATGGGGCAAGTGTTGTGGTTGTTGGAGCAACTGTTGTAGTTGTTATGGCAGCAGTTGTGGTTGGTGTAGCAGCAGTTGTGGTCGGAGCAGCTGTTGTGGTTGTTGGGGGAGCTGTTGTGGTTGAAGCAGCAGTTGTCGTCGGAGCAGCTGTTGTGGTTGTCAGAGCAACTGTTGTGATTGTTGGTGCAGCTGTTGTGGTTGTCAGGGAAACTGTTGTAGTTGTTGGGGCAAGTGTTGTGGTTGTTGGAGCAACTGTTGTAGTTGTCATGGCAGCAGGTGAATTCGGAGAAGCTGTTGTGGTTGTTGGGGCAGTTGTTATTGTCGTTGTTGGTGCAGCTGTTGTAGTTGTTGGGGCATCTGTGGTGGTTGTTGGTGCAGCTGTTGTGGTTGTCGGGGCAACTGTTGTAGTTGTTGGGGCAACTGTTGTGGTTGTTGGAGCAACTGTTGTAGTTGTTATGGCAGCAGTTGTGGTTGTCGTAGCAGCAGTTGTGGTCGGAGCAGCTGTTGTGGTTGCTGGGGCAGCTGTTGTTGTGGTTGTTGGGGCAACTGTTGTAGTTGTTGGGGCAAGTGTTGTGGTTGTTGGAGCAACTGTTGTAGTTGTCATGGCAGCAGTTTTGGTTGTCGTAGCAGGAGTTGTGGTTGTTGGTGCAGCTGTTCTGGTTATTGGGACAACAGTTGTGGTTGTTGGGGCAACTTTTGTTGTGGTTGTTGGTGCAGCTGTTGTGGTTGTTGGGGCAACTGTCGTAGTTGTTGTGGCAACTGTGGTGGTTGTTGGAGCAACTGTTGTTGTTGTCGGAGCAACTGTTGTAGTTGTTGGGGCAACTGTTGCGGTTGTTGGGGTAAGTATCATGGTTGTTGGAGCAACGGTTGTAGTTGTCATGGCCGCAGTTGTGGTTGTGGTAGCAGCAGTTGTGGTCGGGGCAGTTGTTGTAGTTGTTTGAGCAACTGTTGTAGTTGCCGTAGCAGTAGTTGTGGTGGTCGGAGCAGTTGTGGTTGTTGGGGCAGCTGTTGTGGTTGTTGGGGCAGCTGTTGTAGTTGTTGGGGCTATTGTTGTGGTTGTTGGAGCAACTGTTGTAGTTGTTGTAGCAGCAGTTGTGGTCGGAGCGGTTGTTGTGGTTGTTGGTGCAGCTGTTATAGTTGTTGGGACAACTGTTGTTGTGGTTGTTGGAGCAACTGTTGTAGTTGTTGAGGCAACTGTTGTGGTTGTTGGGGTAACTGTGGTGGTTGTTGGTGCAGCTGTTGTAGTTGTCGGGGCAACTGTTGTAGTTGTTGGGACAACAGTTGTGGTGGTTTGGGTAAGTGTTGTGGTTGTTGGAGCAACTGTTGTAGTTGTTTGGGCAGCTGTTGTTGTGGTTGTTGGTACAGCTGTTGTGGTTGTTGGGGCAGCTGTTGTGGTTGTTGGGGTAAGTGTTGTGGTTGTTGGAGCAACTGTTGTAGTTGTTGGGGCAGGTGTTGTGGTTGTTGGGCCAGCTGTTGTCGTTGTCGGAGCAACTGTTGTGGTTGTCGGAGCAACTGCTGTGGTTGTTGGGGTAAGTTTTGTGGTTGTTGGAGCAACTGTTGTGGTTGTTGGGGCTACTGTGGTGGTTGTTGGGGTAAGTGTTGTGGTTGTTGGAGCAACTGTTGTAGTTGTTGTAGCAGCAGTTGTGGTCAAAGCGGTTGTTGTGGTTGTTGGTGCAGCTGTTGTAGTTGTTGGGACAACTGTTGTGGTTGTTGGAGCAACTGTTGTAGTTGTTGGCGCAACTGTTGTGGTTGTTGGGGCAACTGTGGTGGTTGTTGCTGCAGCTGTTGTAATTGTCGGGGCAACTGTTGTAGTTGTTGGGGCAACAGTTGTGGTTGTTGGAGCAACTGTTGTAGTTGTTGGGGCAGCTGTTGTTGTGGTTGTTGGTGCAGCTGTTGTGGTTGTTGGGGCAGCTGTTGTTGTGGTTGTTGGTGCAACTGTTGTAGTTGTTGGGGCAACTGTTGTGGTTGTTGGGGCAGCTGTTGTCGTTGTCGGAGCAACTGTTGTTGGGGCAACTGTTGTGGGTGTTGGGGTAAGTTTTGTGGTTGTTGGAGCAACTGTTGTAGTTGTCATGGCAGCAGTGGTGGTTGTCGTAGCAGCAGTTGTGGTCGGAGCAGTTGTTGTGGTTGTTGGTGCAGCTGTTGTGGTTGTTGGGGCAACTGTTGTGGTTGTTGGGGCAGCTGTTGTAGTTGTTTGAGCAGCTTTTGTAGTTGTTGGAGCAGCTGTTGTGGTTGTTGCTGCAGCTGTTGTAGTTGTTGGGACAACTGTTGTGGTTGTAGTTGCAGCTGTTGTAGTTGTCGGGGCAACTGTTGTAGTTGTTGGGGCAACTGTTCTGGTTGTTGGGGTAAGTGTTGTGGTTCTTGGAGTAACTGTTGTTGTTGGGGCAGCTGTCATTGTGGTTGTTGGTGCAGCTGTTGTGGTTGTTGGGGCAGCTGTCATTGTGGTTGTTGGTGCAGCTGTTGTGGTTGTTGGGGCAACTATGCTGGTTGTTGGGGCAATGATGGTGGTTGTTGGTGCAGCTGTTGTAGTTTTTGGGGCAAGTGTTGTGGTTGTTGGAGCAACTGTTGTAGTTGTCGCAGCAGCAGTTGTGGCCGGAGCAGTTGTTGTGGTTGTTGGTGCAGCTGTTGTAGTTGTTGGGACAACTGTTGTTGTGGTTGTTGGAGCAACTGTTGTAGTTGTTGGGGCAACTGTTGTGGTTGTTGGGGCAACTGTTGTAGTTGTTGGGGCAACTATTGTGGTTGTTGGGGTAAATGTTGTGGTTGTTGGAGCAGCTGTTGTAGTTGTTGGGGCAGCTGTTGTTGTGGTTGTTGGTGCAGCTGTTGTAGTTGTTGGGGCAGCTGTTGTGGTTGTTGGTGCAACTGTTGTAGTTGTTGGGACAACTGTTGTTGTGGTTGTTGGAGCAACTGTTGTTGTAGTTGTTGGAGCAACTGTTGTAGTTGTTGGGGCAACTGTTGTGGTTGTTGGGGCAACTGTTGTGGTTGTTGGAGCAACTGTTGTAGTTGTTGGGGCAGCTGTTGTTGTGGTTGTTGGTGCAGCTGTTGTAGTTGTTGGGACAACTGTTGTTGTAGTTGTTGGGGCAACTGTTGTGGTTGTTGGGGCAACTGTTGTAGTTGTTGGGGCAACTGTTGTGGTTGTTGTGGTAAGTGTTGTGGTTGTTGGAGCAGCTGTTGTAGTTGTTGGGGCAGCTGTTGTTGTGGTTGTTGGTGCAGCTGTTGTAGTTGTTGGGGCAGCTGTTGTGGTTGTTGGTGCAACTGTTGTAGTTGTTGGGACAACTGTTGTTGTGGTTGTTGGAGCAACTGTTGTTGTGGTTGTTGGAGCAACTGTTGTAGTTGTTGGGGCAACTGTTGTGGTTGTTGGGGCAACTGCTGTGGTTGTTGGAGCAACTGTTGTAGTTGTTGGGGCAGCTGTTGTTGTGGTTGTTGGTGCAGTTGTTGTAGTTGTTGGGGCAGCTGTTGTGGTTGTTGGTGCAACTGTTGTAGTTGTTGGGACAACTGTTGTGGTTGTTGGGGTAACTGTTGTGGTTGTTGGAGCAACTGTTGGAGTTGTTGGGGCAACTGTTGTAGTTGTTGGGCCAACTGTTGTTGTGGTTGTTGGAGCAACTGTTGTAGTTGTTGGGGCAACTGTTGTGGTTGTTGGGGCAACTGTGGTGGTTGTTGGGGCAGCTGTTGTTGTGGTTGTTGGTGCAACTGTTGTAGTTGTTGGGGCAACTGTTGTGGTTGTTGGTGCAGCTGTTGTAGTTGTTGGCGCAGCTGTTGTAGTTGTTGGGGCAACTGTGGTGGTTGTTGGTGCAGCTGTTGTGGTTGTTGGGGCAACTGTTGTGGTTGTTGGGGTAAGTATTGTGGTTGTTGGAGCAGCTGTTGTAGTTGTTGGGGCAGCTGTTGTTGTGGTTGTTGGTGCAACTGTTGTAGTTGTTGGGGCAACTGTGGTGGTTGTTGGTGCAGCTGTTGTGGTTGTTGGGGCAACTGTTGTGGTTGTTGGAGCAACTGTTGTTGGTGCAACTGTTGTAGTTGTTGGGGCAACTGTTGTGGTTGTTGGTGCAGCTGTTGTTGTGGTTGTTGGTGCAACTGATGTAGTTGTTGGGGCAACTGTTGTGGTTGTTGGGGTAAGTGTTGTGGTTGTTGGAGCAACTGTTGTAGTTGTTGGGGCAACTGTTGTGGTTGTTGGGGCAACTGTGGTGGTTGTTGGGGCAGCTGTTGTTGTGGTTGTTGGTGCAACTGTTGTAGTTGTTGGGGCAACTGTTGTGGTTGTTGGTGCAGCTGTTGTAGTTGTTGGGCCAACTGTTGTTGTGGTTGTTGGAGCAACTGTTGTAGTTGTTGGGGCAACTGTTGTGGTTGTTGGGGCAACTGTTGTGGTTGTTGGCGCAGCTGTTGTAGTTGTTGGGGCAGCTGTTGTTGTGGTTGTTGGTGCAACTGTTGTAGTTGTTGGGGCAACTGTTGTGGTTGTTGGGGTAAGTGTTGTGGTTGTTGGAGCAGCTGTTGTAGTTGTGGTGGCAGCTGTTGTTGTGGTTGTTGGTTCAGCTGTTGTAGTTGTTGGGGCAGCTGTTGTTGTGGTTGTTTGTGCAACTGTTGTAGTTGTTGGGACAACTGTTGTGGTTGTTGGGGCAACTGTTGTGGTTGTTGGGGCAACTGTTGTGGTTGTTGGGGCAACTGTTGTGGTTGTTGGTGCAGCTGTTGTAGTTGTTGGGGCAGCTGTTGTTGTGGTTGTTGGTGCAACTGATGTAGTTGTTGGGGCAACTGTTGTGGTTGTTGGGGCAACTGTTATGGTTGTTGGGGCAACTGTTGTGGTTGTTGGAGCAGCTGTTGTAGTTGTTGGGGCAGCTGTTGTTGTGGTTGTTGGTGCAACTGTTGTAGTTGTTGGGGCAACTGTTGTGGTTGTTGGGGTAAGTGTTGTGGTTGTTGGAGCAGTTGTTGTAGTTGTTGGGGCAGCTGTTCTTGTGGTTGTTGGTGCAGCTGTTGTAGTTGTTGGGGCAGCTGTTGTGGTTGTTGGTGCAACTGTTGTAGTTGTTGGGACAACTGTTGTTGTGGTTGTGGGAGCAACTGTTGTAGTTGTTGGGGCAACTGTTGTGGTTGTTGGGGCAACTGTTGTGGTTGTTGGAGCAACTGTTGTTGTTGGGGCAACTGCTGTGGTTGTTGGGGCAACTGTTGTGGTTGTTGGTGCAGCTGTTGTAGTTGTTGGGGCAGCTGTTGTTGTGGTTGTTGGTGCAACTGATGTAGTTGTTGGGGCAACTGTTGTGGTTGTTGAGGTAAGTATTGTGGTTGTTGGAGCAGCTGTTGTAGTTGTTGCGGCAGCTGTTGTTGGGGTTGTTGGGGCAGCTGTTGTGGTTGTTGGTGCATCTGTTGTAAATGTTGGGGCAGCTGTTGTTGTGGTTGTGGGTGCAACTGTTGTAGTTGTGGGGGCAGCTGTTGTTGTGGTTGTTGGTGCAACTGTTGTAGTTGTTGGGACAACTGTTGTTGTGGTTGTTGGAGCAACGGTTGTGGTGGTTGGGGCAACTGTTGTGGTTGTTGGGGCAACGGTTGTGGTTGATGGGGCAACTGTTGTGGTTGTTGGTGCAGCTGTTGTAGTTGTTGGGGCAACTGTTGTGGTTGTTGGGGTAAGTGTTGTGGTTGTTGGAGCAGCTGTTGTAGTTGCTGGGGCAGCTGTTGTTGTGGTTGTTGGGTCAGCTGTTGTTGTGGTTGTTGGTGCAGCTGTTGTAGTTGTTGGGGCAGCTGTTGTTGTGGTTGTTGGTGCAACTGATGTAGTTGTTGGGGCAACTGTTGTGGTTGTTGAGGTAAGTATTGTGGTTGTTGGAGCAGCTGTTGTAGTTGTTGGGGCAGCTGTTGTTGTGGTTGTTGGGGCAGCTGTTGTTGTGGTTGTTGGTGCAGCTGTTGTAAATGTTGGGGCAGCTGTTGTTGTGGTTGTGGGTGCAACTGTTGTAGTTGTGGGGGCAGCTCTTGTTGTGGTTGTTGGTGCAACTGTTGTAGTTGTTGGGACAACTGTTTTTGTGGTTGTTGGAGCAACTGTTGTAGTTGTTGGGGCAACTGTTGTGGTTGTTGGGGCAACTGTTGTGGTTGTTGGGGCAACTGTTGTGGTTGTTGGTGCAGCTGTTGTAGTTGTTGGGGCAACTGTTGTGGTTGTTGGGGTAAGTGTTGTGGTTGTTGGAGCAGCTGTTGTAGTTGTTGGGGCAGCTGTTGTTGTGGTTGTTGGGTCAGCTGTTGTTGTGGTTGTTGGTGCAGCTGTTGTAGTTGTTGGGGCAGCTGTTGTTGTGGTTGTTGGTGCAACTGTTGTAGTTGTTGGGGCAACTTTTGTGGTTGTTGGGGCAACTGTGGTGGTTGTCGGTGCAGCTGTTGTGGTTGTTGGGGCAACTGTTGTGGTTGTTGGAGCAACTGTTGTAGTTGTCGCAGCAGCAGTTGTGGTCGGAGCAGTTGTTGTGGTTGTTGGTGCAGCTGTTGTAGTTGTTGGGACAACTGTTGTTGTGGTTGTTGGAGCAACTGTTGTAGTTGTTGGGGAAACTGTTGTAGTTGTTGGGGCAGCCGTTGTTGTGGTTGTTGGTGCAACTGTTGTAGTTGTTGGGGCAACTGTTGTGGTTGTTGGGGTAAGTGTTGTGGTTGTTGTAGCAGCTGTTCTAGTTGTTGGGTCAGCTCTTGTTGTGGTTGTTGGTGCAGCTGTTGTAGTTGTTGGGGCAGCTGTTGTAGTTGTTGGGACAACTGTTGTTGTGGTTGTTGGAGCAACTGTTGTAGTTGTTGGGGCAACTGTTGTGGTTGTTGGGGCAACTGTTGTGGTTGTTGGTGCAGCTGTTGTAGTTGTTAGGGCAGCTGTTGTTGTGGTTGTTGGTGCAACTGATGTAGTTGTTGGGGCAACTGTTGTGGTTGTTGGGGCAACTGTTGTGGTTGTTGGGGCAACTGTTGTGGTTGTTGGTGCAGCTGTTGTAGTTGTTGGGGCAGCTGTTGTTGTGGTTGTTGGTGCAACTGTTGTGGTTGTTGGGGTAAGTGTTGTGGTTGTTGGAGCAGCTGTTGTAGTTGTTGGGGCAGCTGTTGTTGTGGTTGTTGGTGCAGCTGTTGTAGTTGTTGGTGCAGCTGTTGTTGTGGTTGTTGGGGCAACTGTTGTAGTGGTTGGAACAACTGTTGTTGTGGTTGCTGGAAGAACTGTTGTAGATGTTGGGGCAACTGTTGTGGTTGTTGGGGTAAGTGTTGTGGTTGTTGGAGCAGCTGTTGTAGTTGTTGGTGCAGCTGTTGTTGTGGTTGTTGGTGCAACTGTTGTAGTTGTTGGGGCAGCTGTTGTTGTGGTTGTTGGTGCAACTGTTGTAGTTGTTGGGGTAACTGTTGTTGTGGTTGTTGGTGCAGCTGTTGTAGTTGTTGGGGCAGCTGTTGTTGTGGTTGTTGGTGCAACTGTTGTAGTTGTTGGGGTAACTGTTGTGGTTGTTGGGGTAAGTGTAGTTGTTGTTGGAGCAGCTGTTGTAGTTGTTGGGGCAGCTGTTGTTGTGGTTGTTGGTGCAGCTGTTGTAGTTGTTGGGGCAGCTGTTGTGGTTGTTGGTGCAGCTGTTGTAGTTGTTGGGAAAGCTGTTGTTGTGGTTGTTGGTGCAACTGTTGTAGTTGTTGGGATAACTGTTGTTGTGGTTGTTGGAGCAACTGTTGTAGTTGTTGGGGCAACTGTTGTGGTTGTTGGGGCAACTGTTGTGGTTGTTGGTGCAGCTGTTGTAGTTGTTGGGGCAGCTGTTGTTGTGGTTGTTGGGGCAACTGTTGTTGTGGTTGTTGGTGCAACTGTTGTAGTTGTTGGGGGAACTGTTGTGGTTGTTGGGGTAAGTGTTGTGCTTGTTGGAGCAGCTGTTGTGGTTGTTGGGGCAGCTGTTGTTGTGGTTGTTGGGGCAGCTGTTGTTGTGGTTGTTGGAGCAGCTGTTGTAGTTGTTGGGGCAGCTGTTGTTGTGATTGTTGGTGCAACTGTTGTAGTTGTTGGGGCAATTGTTGTGGTTGTTGGGGCAACTGTGGTGGTTGTTGGTGCAGCTGTTGTGGTTGTTGGGGCAACTGTTGTGGTTGTTGGGGCAACTGTTGTAGTTGTCGCAGCAACAGTTGTGGTCGGAGCAGTTGTTGTTGTTGTTGGTGCAGCTGTTGTAGTTGTTGGGGCAACTGTTGTGGTTGTTGGGGCAACTGTTGTGGTTATTGGGGCAACTGTTGTGGTTGTTGGTGCAGCTGTTGTAGTTGTTGGGGCAGCTGTTGTTGTGGTTGTTGGGGCAACTGTTGTGGTTGTTGGGGTAAGTGTTGTGGTTGTTGGAGCAGCTGTTGTAGTTTTTGGGGCAGCTGTTGTTGTGGTTGTTGGTGCAGCTGTTGTAGTTGTTGGGGCAGCTGTTGTTGTGGTTGTTGGTGCAACTGTTGTAGTTGTTGGGACAACTGTTGTTGTGGTTGTTGGAGCAACTGTTGTAGTTGTTGGGGCAACTGTTGTGGTTGTTGGGGTAAGTGTTGGGGTTGTTGGAGCAGCTGTTGTAGTTGTTGGTGCAGCTGTTGTTGTGGTTGTTGGTGCAACTGTTGTAGTTGTGGCGGCAACTGTTGTGGTTGTTGGGGCAACTGTGGTGGTTGTTGGTGCAGCTGTTGTAGTTGTTGGGGCAGCTGTTGTTGTGGTTGTTGGTGCAACTGTTGTAGTTGTTGGGGTAACTGTTGTGGTTGTTGGGGTAAGTGTTGTTGTTGTTGGAGCAGCTGTTGTTGTGGTTGTTGGTGCAGTTGTTGTAGTTGTTGGGGCAGCTGTTGTTGTGGTTGTTGGTGCAGCTGTTGTAGTTGTTGGGGCAGCTGTTGTTGTGGTTGTTGGTGCAACTGTTGTAGTTGTTGGGACAACTGTTGTTGTGGTTGTTGGAGCAACTGTTGTAGTTGTTGGGGCAACTGTTGTGGTTGTTGGGGTAAGTGTTGTTGTTGTTGTTGGAGCAGCTGTTGTTGTGGTTGTTGGTGCAGTTGTTGTAGTTGTTGGGGCAGCTGTTGTTGTGGTTGTTGGTGCAACTGTTGTAGTTGTTGGGGCAATTGTTGTGGTTGTTGGGGCAACTGTGGTGGTTGTTGGTGCAGCTGTTGTGGTTGTTGGAGCAACTGTTGTAGTTGTTGGGGCAACTGTTGTAGTTGTCGCAGCAACAGTTGTGGTCGGAGCAGTTGTTGTTGTTGTTGGTGCAACTGTTGTAGTTGTTGGGGCAACTGTTGTGGTTGTTGGGGTAAGTGTTGTGGTTGTTGCGGTAAGTGTTGTGGTTGTTGGAGCAGCTGTTGTGGTTGTTGGGGCAGCTGTTGTTGTGGTTGTTGCGGTAAGTGTTGTGGTTGTTGGAGCAGCTGTTGTGGTTGTTGGGGCAGCTGTTGTTGTGGTTGTTGGGACAACTGTTGTTGTGGTTGTTGGAGCAACTGTTGTAGTTGTTGGGGCAACTGTTGTGGTTGTTGGGGTAAGTGTTGTGGTTGTTGGAGCAGCTGTTGTAGTTGTTGGGGCAGCTGTTGTTGTGGTTGTTGGTGCAACTGTTGTAGTTGTGGGGGCAACTGTTGTGGTTGTTGGGGCAACTGTGGTGGTTGTTGGTGCAGCTGTTGTAGTTGTTGGGGCAGCTGTTGTTGTGGTTGTTGGTGCAACTGTTGTAGTTGTTGGGGCAACTGTTGTGGTTGTTGGGGCAGCTGTTGTTGTGGTTGTTGGTGCAGTTGTTGTAGTTGTTGGGGCAGCTGTTGTTGTGGTTGTTGGTGCAACTGTTGTAGTTGTTGGGGCAACTGTTGTGGTTGTTGGGGTAAGTGTTGTGGTTGTTGGAGCAGCTGTTGTAGTTGTTGGGGCAGCTGTTGTGGTTGTTGGTGCAGCTGTTGTAGTTGTTGGGGCAGCTGTTGTTGTGGTTGTTGGTGCAACTGTTGTAGTTGTTGGGATAACTGTTGTTGTGGTTGTTGGGGCAGCTGTTGTAGTTGTTGGGGCAACTGTTGTGGTTGTTGTGGCAACTGTTGTGGTTGTTGGAGCAGCTGTTGTAGTTGTTGGGGCAGCTGTTGTTGTGGTTGTTGGTGCAACTGTTGTGGTTGTTGGGGTAAGTGTTGTGGTTGTTGGGGTAAGTGTTGTGGTTGTTGGAGCAGCTGTTGTGGTTGTTGGGGCAGCTGTTGTTGTGGTTGTTGGGGCAGCTGTTGTTGTGGTTGTTGGAGCAGCTGTTGTAGTTGTTGGGGCAGCTGTTGTTGTGGTTGTTGGTGCAGTTGTTGTAGTTGTTGGGACAACTGTTGTTGTGGTTGTTGGAGCAACTGTTGTAGTTGTTGGGGCAACTGTTGTGGTTGTTGGGGTAAGTGTTGTGGTTGTTGGAGCAGCTGTTGTAGTTGTTGGGGCAGCTGTTGTTGTGGTTGTTGGTGCAACTGTTGTAGTTGTTGGGGTAACTGTTGTGGTTGTTGGGGCAACTGTGGTGGTTGTTGGTGCAGCTGTTGTAGTTGTTGGGGCAGCTGTTGTTGTGGTTGTTGGAGCAACTGTTGTAGTTGTTGGGGCAACTGTTGTGGTTGTTGTGGCAACTGTTGTGGTTGTTGGTGCAGCTGTTGTAGTTGTTGAGGCAGCTGTTGTTGTGGTTGTTGGTGCAACTGATGTAGTTGTTGGGGCAACTGTTGTGGTTGTTGGGGTAAGTGTTGTGGTTGTTGGGGTAAGTGTTGTGGTTGTTGGAGCAGCTGTTGTGGTTGTTGGGGCAGCTGTTGTTGTGGTTGTTGGGGCAGCTGTTGTTGTGGTTGTTGGAGCAGCTGTTGTAGTTGTTGGGGCAGCTGTTGTTGTGGTTGTTGGGGCAGCTGTTGTAGTTGATCGGGCAGCTGTTGTTGTGGTTGTTGGTGCAACTGTTGTAGTTGTTGGGGCAACTGTTGTTGTGGTTGTTGGTGCAACTGTTGTAGTTGTTGGGGCAACTGTTGTGGTTGTTGGGGTAAGTGTTGTGGTTGTTGGAGCAGCTGTTGTAGTTGTTGGGGCAGCTGTTGTTGTGGTTGTTGGGGCAGCTGTTGTTGTGGTTGTTGGTGCAGCTGTTGTTGTGGTTGTTGGTGCAACTGTTGTAGTTGTTGGGGCAACTGTTGTGGTTTTTGGGGCAGCTGTTGTCGTTGTCGGAGCAACTGTTGTTGGGGCAACTGTTGTGGTTGTTGGAGTAAGTTTTGTGGTTGTTGGAGCAACTGTTGTAGTTGTCATGGCTACATTTGTGGTTGTCATAGCAGCAGTTGTGGTCGGAGCAGTTGTGGTTGTTGGTGCAGCTGTTGTGGTTGTTGGGGCAACCGTTGTGGTTGTGGGGGCAGCTGTTGTTGTTTGAGCAGCTTTTGTAGTTGTTGGAGCAGCTGTTGTGGTTGTTGGGGCTACTGTTGTGGTTGTTGGGTTAAGTGTTGTGGTTGTTGGAGCAACTGTTGTAGTTGTCGTAGCAGCAGTTGTGGTTGGAGCAGTTGTGGTTGTTGGTGCAGCTGTTGTAGTTGTTGGGACAGCGGTTGTTGTGGTTGTTGGAGCAACTGTAGTTGTCGGGGCAAGTGTTGTGGTTGTTGGAGCAACTGTTGCAGTTGTTGTGGCAAGCGTCGTGGTTGTTAGAGCAACTGTTGTAGTTGTTGGGGCAAGTGTTGTTGTGGTTGTTGGTGCAGCTGTTGTTGTGGTTGGGGCAACTGTTGACGTCGGAGCATCTGCAGTAGTTGTTTGTACAGCTGTTGTTGTGGTTGGGGCATCTGTTGTGGCTGAGACAACTGTTTTAATTGTTGACGCAACTGCTGTCATCATTGGGGCCATTGTTGTCGTAGGAGCAGCTGTTGTCGTTGTTGATGCAGCTTTTGCGGTTGTTGATGCAGCTGTTGTCACCAGAGGAGGAGCTGTTGTTGTTGTTGGGGCCACTTTTGTCGTCGGCGCAGCTGTTGTAGTTGTTGGGGTCGCTATTGTGGTTGTTGGAGCAACTGTTGTGGTTATTGGGGCAAGTGTTGTGGATGTTGGGGCAGTTGTTGTGGTTGTTGGGGTAGCTGTAGTAGTTGGTGCAGCAGTTGTCGTTGTCGGAGCAGCTGTTGTCGTTGGGGCCACCGTTGTGGTTGGAGCTGCTGTTGTTGAACTTTGTGCTGTTTATCATAATAATTATCATTTTATTATTTAAAGCTTCACTAACAATGTAAAGTAAAATTTCTCTACTCACCAACAAGTACCAGCAGAATTACATGTGCTCTTGTTAACATTTTTGGATCCGTATCTGTTCAAGAATACAGTCCTTTATTATAGTATACCTTTATTTATCCTTGATAGTTGGTATACAAATTTTTAATTTAGTGTTTGTTCCAAATTCATTGTTGGCTAAATCAACATTACAAAAAAAATACATTAAAATAAACGTTGAGACATGACATTGGTGTGATCACCATACACTCCAACACAACAAAATGTACTGAAGGTCCTCCAGACTTCCCCCAATTATGGCTGTGCTAGTTCTGTTTTTTCCCAGAGTTTAAATTCCACTGATTGGCAATGTTAAAATATAATTTAACGTAAGTGCCATTGTAACAGACAAAGTAATCAGAGGACAATGGTTTCAGTGAGAGCAGAATTTTTTTTGTGTAAAAATACATATAAAACCTTCTGTCGAAATACAAATTTCTTCCATGGGAGATAACGGATTACCATATCCTCAGAGTCCTGTGTGCACATAAGCTCTGAGGAGCTCAACCAGTGTCACCACAGGATTCCTGATCTGGTCCCTCACTAAGGTCATTATTTTAGGTGGATCTTTCTGGTTGGAGAAACAGCTCTTGGGTGTCCCAAATTTGTTAAAACCAAATGGGAAGGCTTTAACTTTCCAAATAATGACTAATCAGTGGAATTCACCTCAGGAGAACCATACAGAGGGGGCAGAACCCTCATAGCCATGATTGGAAGAAACCTGAAGAACAAAAAAATAAGTTCATGTTTTTTTTGTGAATGTTTATTACCATTTATTATTATTACCATTTATATGTTTTACTTTAGATCTGAACTGTACAGAAATGCAAAGGAAGTGGTTCTGAATAAAAAACTTTAAAAAAAAGCCAATTTACCTACATCATTCCATTATTGTCAGCTCCATCAAATATATTAAAAGATTCATTCATTACAATCCAATCCAACTGAATTTGCAATCTATGCTGTAATAAGTGTTATTTACTGGAAACTTAAATAGTAATTTTATACTTTCATGAAGATTGGAGTTACAAAATATCACAATTTTAAAAAAAAACTGTATTATAATGTTAAATACATTGTTGTAAATAATAACACACATTAGGCTGTAGATGTAAATGTCCTTTACTGCTTAAACTACATAAACTGAATAGCAAAAGTTCTTTAAAAAATCACACACTTCCATCAAACGCATAGATCCGACAGTGTTGAGAAAATTGACAGAGTTGAGAATCATGACAAAACACTGATGAAAACTGAAGAAATATGTTTTAATTCAGATGTAAACAATGACAATTATTTCACTTCAAATCTCCAAACTCACTATAGGAAAGTTTTTCCTCGACCCCTTTCCTCTCAGTCCTCCATTCATCTTCTCTTCCTGTCCACTGCTCCTCCAGTGTTTCCATCTCCTCCCTTTCCTTTCCCTGTTCATGTTTTTTTATTCTGATAGTGATTTTGAATATTTTACTTTGCATTAGACCCTTTTGAAGCACTGGTGTCATATGATGATGTGGCTATCATGTAAGTGTCAACTGTGAATACTATTTCAAGAGCTGAAAAAATTAATAATCTATTCAGTGATACATTTTTGTTAAGAAAACTGGGAATTAAATGTTTAATTATTTCCTAAGTTGGTCGGCTTATCAACTCTGTCAGCGTAAAATGTCAACTCCATTGCACATTCAGCTTGATGTTCTAAAGTACAGTATGTCATTTATGCTATATGGATATATATTATATTAAACTTAAACCACTCCAGTACTGTCTAAATAAATGGATCATAATTTTCTGATGGAGTTGACACATACCAGCAGTGACTACAGAAATGTCATCATTATCTGTTTTAAATATAAAAAAGTGCAAAAGTGACCAGACTGTGTGTGGTAGTAAGGATAACACAAAAGATAATCATATTGCTGCCTGATTTAATGAGGTTTTTCAAAAGTTGGGAAAACCACTTTGACAGGCTGAATTTTGAAGAAAACTCTTTTTACAAGTTTATTTTATTTATTTATTTTTTTCTTTTTTTGAATATTTAAAGCCTTCTAATATCAATCGAATGCAATTTTATTCACATAAATAGTAGCTGAAATCTCTGAAGCCTGACGGAGAACACACAAAATAAGATTGAATTCCAAATTTTCATTTACATTTATGTTAAAATTGTTAAAAAATATATCTAAAATATTTTTCAAATAAATAGCTCCAGCATACAGATCTCCCTTAGATGTAACTTTGTAAGTATGACAATTATGATATTTAAAAAAAACATTTTTCTGTTTTGTCCTGACTCTCAAGAAGTGAAGGAAAAAGAATCTGAAGATTTACTGGATCAAACAATTTAGTATTTATTTTCAAGTATAAATATTTCTGATTAAGTTTAACTAACTTTATTTTAAATGATTACTTACATTTTTCCCTTTTGCAGTAGCTTGGTGTAAAGTCAATAATCCTGTACGTGCTCAGCAATACACTATTATCTCCTTTCTTGTGCTTTCTCTTTTTATATTGGACCATTTGCTTTTACATCACAATGCAAACAAAGGTCTGCATATTGTACGACATTTTTATGGGTGGAGTTGCAAAGTCTTTCAGTCTTATTTTATCTAACTTATACAAATAAAAAAATAAATACTGGTTTGTTGACATTGTTTTCTTTTAAATTCTTATTGCTCATTGATGTTATTGTATTTTGCATATACACTATATTTCCAAAAGTATTCACTCATCCAAATAATCAAAATCAGGTGTTCCAATCACTTCCATGGCCACAGGTGAATAAAATCTAGGCATGCAGACTGTTACAAACATCTGTGAAAGAATGGGTCGCTCAGTGAATTTCAGCATGGCACTGTGATAGGATGCCACAAGTGCATTTCATTCATTCATTCATTCATTTATTCATTATCTTCCGCTTTATCTGGCATTTGGGTCGCGGGGGCAACAGTCCAAGCAGATGATTGCTCATTGATGTTATTGTATTTTGCATATACACTATATTTCCAAAAGTATTCACTCATCCAAATAATCAAAATCAGGTGTTCCAATCACTTCCATGGCCACAGGTGAATAAAATCTAGGCATGCAGACTGTTACAAACATCTGTGAAAGAATGGGTCGCTCAGTGAATTTCAGCATGGCACTGTGATAGGATGCCACAAGTGCATTTCATTCATTCATTAATTCATTTATTCATTATCTTCCGCTTTATCCGGCATTTGGGTCGCGGGGGCAACAGTCCAAGCAGATCTGCCGCCCAGATCTCAACGCACCAGACCCCATGGATCCTCCTGTGGGTGGTGGGTCCACGGGAGAATGGCTCATTTGACCAGCCTTGATGTGACTCTCCTGACATGGGGGCATTTCCTCACGCCTAAATATTCCACAGTCAGCTGTCAGTGGGATTATAGTATATAAGTGGATGTCATGTAGAAACAAAGGAAGGACCCAAAATGCAGGACTACTGTTTAAGTTCTTTAATAACAACCAAAGAAAGACCAAAATCCAAACTGGCATGACATGACTAATAATGACAATGAACTAACAAAGGGCAGAGGAGAACATGGGGTATAAACACACAGACACAGGTGGAACACATTAGGGCGGTGGAAAACAATCAACAGACAGGAAGTAAAGCTAAAAGCAACAAGCTGACAGGACAAATGTCAAAATAAAACACCAAGGGCACACCACACCAAAGGAGGACCTCAGGGCTGTAGAGAATGTTTGTTCTTTTGTTTGTCCATCTGTTTGTTTGTTTGTTTGTTTGTTTGATCGTCTGTTTGTTTGTTCGTCTGTTTGTTCGTCTGTTTGTTTGTTCATCTGTCTGTTTGTCCGTCTGTTTGTTTGTTCGTCTGTTTGTTTGTCCATGTGTTTGTTTGATCATCTGTTTGTTTGTTCGTCTGTTTGTTTGTTCGTCTGTTTGTTTGTTCATCTGTTTGTTTGTCCGTCTGTTTGTTTGTCCATCTGTTTGTTTGTCCATCTGTTTGTTTGTTCGTCTGCTTGTTTGTTTGTCTGTTTTTTTTTTTTTCCTCCTCTGGCAGCACGGTGGCTGAGTGGATAGCACTCACGCTTCACAGCAAGAAGGTTTGGGTCGCTCTGGCCTTTCTGTGTGGAGTTTGCATGTTCTCCTTGTGTCTGGGTGGGTTTCCTCCGGGCACTCTGGTTTCCCTCACCAACCCAAACATGCGCCATAGGTAAAATCCTCCAGCTGTGGTCCTGACCAAGACTAAATAACAAAATCATGGGGATGGTCCCTGGGTCAAATGCAGAAACAATTTCTCCTGTATGAGATCAATAAAGGTCAATCTTCTAATCCTTAACCACTGTAAGCGTTTTATAAATATTGTTTGATTGATTGATTGACCAAAGGAATAAGATAGACCAAAATGTGCAACAACAACAGCAAAACCTGAACCATGACAGTGGAAGTGATTGGGAACGACAGCAACTCAGCCAGGACGTGGTAGGCCACGTAAACTGATGGGGAGGGTCAGCGGATGCTGAGGCGCATAGGCTACGTTCACACTGCAGCTTGAAGTGACCCAAATCTGATTTTTTTCACCTCTATGTGACCTGTATCTGATCTTCTAATGACAGTCTGAACGACACAGATCCGATTTTTTCAAATGCGACCCAGGCCACTTGGATATGTGGTCCTAAATCCGATACATATCCGATCTTTTGGCATGCGACTTCAGTCTGAACACCAGGTCGCATTCATCCGACCTGGGCGTGTTTCCTCCAGTGAGAGTGGTACAAGTAGGCGCTCACAAATGTACACAAACGTTCTTCTCGTCATGCGAAAATAGTATATGAACTCCGTGTCAGTGAAGCGGCGAAGCACGTAGCAATCCCACCAGTCTTAGTTACACCCTTCTTCCTGTATGATATATAATATCCAAAAGGTAATTTCACAAATGCTGAATCTGATCATTTCTGTTAGTGATGAGATCAACTAAATTCTTGTCTTTCTTTTTAACAATATTCATTTTAGCTGCCCCCATCTGTATTAAATATTTTTGGCCTATGGAATGTAATGTCATCTGAAACCCAGTAATAGCTGCGTCAGTGAATTTTGCATATTGTATCTTAACTCCTGTTTATGGTTGTTGGATTCAGTACATTCATATTACATTAAAATAAAAGGGTAATTGCTCCATGCTGTATTGATTGTTGCATTTAATTCTGTGATTGAACTGCTAAGATCAGCCTTAAGCTGTTTGGAAGTGTATGGGTTTGAGGAGAATATAAAATGGGGTTATAGCTCTGGTGCTCTTTCTGTAACCTGTGGAACTAAATATTTCATGGAAACAATCAAGTCTTTTCATAGATCACATTTGTAGTAATGTAGAAAACTGTACTGCTGGAGACAAAGTGAGAAGAGTCAAGTTATTTATGTTTATTAAATATTTAACAGGTAAATAATTTAACGTTAACACATTTGTATACATCTAAACTAGGCATATTGGACAAAGCTTTTTCACCGAGCATGACAAAAGATTTCATGGTCTCTGGCTATAGTTTGTACATTTTCTAGGCAATTTCCACATACTGGGAAATCACGTAAATTATTCTAAAAAATAATATCAGTTCAAATAACTAGGAATAATATTACAAATGAAAACTTGGTGTGGTGTTGTGAATAAATCATTATTCATTGAGTGCTTATATGAAAACAATGCAACAGAAAAATAAATTATTGGAGAATACAAATAATAATAATAATAATAATAATAATAATAATAATAATAATAATAACAATGTAACATTTGAGATATACTCTTTAAATCAAAAGGGGAAATACAGTCAGAGCAAAGACAAGCAAAACAGAATATGTGTTGTTGATGGAAGAAGCTGTAGTGGTTGTTGTGGTGGTGGTGGTGGTTGGGGCAGTTGTTGTGGTGGTGGATAGAGCAGCTGTAGTTGTGGCTGGGGCAGCAGTATTTGTGGTGGGGGCAAGTGTTGTGGTGGTTGCTGCAGCAGTCGTGGATGTAGGGGTAGCTGCTGTAGTTGTAGGGGCAGCTGTTGTGGTTGGGGCAACTGTAGTTTTGGTTGGGGCAGCTGTAGTTGTAGCAGCTGTAGTTGTGGTTGGAGCAGCTGTAGTTGTGGTTGGAGCAGCTGTAGTTGTGGTCGGAGCAGCAGTAGTTGTGGTGGTTGCTGCAGCAGCAGTCGTGGTTTCAGTGTCAGCTGTTGTAGGTGGGGCAACAGCTGTGGTTGGGGCAGCTGTGGTTGTGGTTGGGGCAGCAGTTGTAGTGGTTGGGGCAAGTGCTGTGGTGGTTGCTGCAGCTGTTGTAGTTGTAGGGGCAGCTGTTGTTGCTGGGGCAACTGTAGTTGTGGTTGGGGCTGCTGTAGTGGTTGTAAGGGCAGCTGTAGTTGTTGTAGAGGCAACTGTTGTGGTTGGAGCAGCAGTAGTTGTGGTTGGGGCAGCTGTTGTGGTTGTTGGGGCAGCTGTAGTTTTGGTTGGGGCAGCTGTAGTTGTAGCAGCTGTAGTTGTGGTTGGAGCAGCAGTAGTTGTGGTTGGGGCAGCTGTTGTGGTGGTTGCTGCAGCAGCAGTCATGGTTGTAGTGTCAGCTGTTGTAGGTGGGGCAACAGCTGTGGTTGGGGCAGCTGTAGTTGCAGCAGTTGTAGTTGTGGTTGGAGCAGCTGTAGTTGTGGTCGGAGCAGCAGTAGTTGTGGTTGGGGCAAGTGTTGTGGTGGTTGGAGCAGCAGTAGTTGTGGTTGGAGCAACTGTTGTGGTTGTTGGGGCAACTGTTGTTGTGGTTGCTGCAGAAGTCGTGGTTGTAGGGGCAACTGTTGTGGTTGGAGCAGCAGTAGTTGTGGTTGGAGCAGCAGTAGTTGTGGTTGGTGCAGCTTTAGTTGTGGTTGGAGCAGCAGTAATTGTGGTTGGAGCAGCAGTAGTTGTGGTTGGAGCAGCAGTAATTGTGGTTGGAGCAGCAGTAGTTGTGGTTGGGGCAGCTGTAGTTGAGGTTGGGGCAGCAGTAGTTGTGGTTGGAGCAGTAGTAGTTGTGGTTGGAGCAACTGTTGTGGTTGTTGGGGCAACTGTTGTTGTGGTTGCTGCAGCAGTCGTGGTTGTAGGGGCAACAGTTGTTGTTGGAGCAATAGTAGTTGTGGTTGGGGCAGCTGTAGTCGTGGTTGGAGCAGCAGTAGTTGTGGTTGGGGCAGCTGTTTTGGTGGTTGGGGCAACTGTAGTTGTGGTTGCTGCAGCAGTCGTGGTTGTAGGAGCAACAGTTGTTGGAGCAGCAGTAGTTGTCGTTGGGGCAGCAGTAGTTGTGGTTGGGGCAGCTGTAGTTGTGGTTGGAGCAGCAGTAGTTGTGGTTGGAGCAAGTGTTGTGGTTGTTGGGGCAGCTGTAGTTGTGGTTGGAGCAAGTGTTGTGGTTGTTGGGGCAACTGTAGTTGTGGTTGCTGCAGCAGTCGTGGTTGGAGGGGCAACAGTTGTGGTTGGATCAGCAGTAGTTGTGGTTGGAGCAGCAGTAGTTGTGGTTGGAGCAGCTGTAGTTGTGGTTGGAACAGCAGTAGTTGTGGTTGGAGCAGCAGTAGTTGTGGTTGGAGCAACTGTTGTGGTTGTTGGGGCAACTGTAGTTGTGGTTGCTGCAGCAGTCGTGGTTGTAGGGGCAACAGTTGTGGTTGGAGCAGCTGTAATTGTTGTTGGAGCAGCAGTTGTGGTTGTTGGGGCAACAGTTGTGGTTGGAGCAGCTATAGTTGTTGTTGGAGCAGCAGTTGTGGTTGTTTTTGCAGCTGTTGTGGTGGTTGGGGCAGCTGTTGTGGTGGTTGCTGCAGCAGTCGTGGTTGTAGGGGCAACTGTTGTGGTTGGAGCAGCAGTAGTTGTGGTTGGGGCAGCTGTAGTTGTGGTTGGGGCAGCAGTAGTTGTGGTTGGAGCAGCAGTAGTTGTGGTTGGAGGAACTGTTGTGGTTGTTGGGGCAACTGTAGTTGTGGTTGCTGCAGCAGTCGTGGTTGTAAGGGCAACTGTTGTGGTTGGGGCAGCTGTAGTTGTGGTTGGAGCAGCAGTAGTTGTGGTTGGGGCAACTGTTGTGGTTGGAGCAGCAGTAGTTGTGATTGGAGCAGCAGTAGTTGTGGTTGGGGCAGCTGTAGTTGAGGTTGGGGCAGCAGTAGTTGTGGTTGGAGCAGTAGTAGTTGTGGTTGGAGCAACTGTTGTGGTTGTTAGGGCAACTGTTGTTGTGGTTGCTGCAGCAGTCGTGGTTGTAGCGGCAACAGTTGTTGTGGTTGCTGCAGCAGTCGTGGTTGTAGGGGCAACAGTTGTTGTTGGAGCAGTAGTAGTTGTGGTTGGGGCAGCTGTAGTCGTGGTTGGAGCAGCAGTAGGTGTGGTTGGAGCAGCAGTAGTTGTGGTTGGAGCAGCAGTAGTTGTGGTTGGAGCAGCAGTAGTAGTGGTTGGAGCAGCAGTAGTTGTGGTTGGAGCAGCAGTAGTTGTGGTTGGAGCAGCAGTAGTTGTGGTTGGGGCAGCTGTTGTGGTGGTTGGGGCAACTGTAGTTGTGGTTGCTGCAGCAGTCGTGGTTGTAGGGGCAACAGTTGTTGGAGCAGCAGTAGTTGTCGTTGGCGCAGCAGTAGTTGTGGTTGGGGTAGCTGTAGTTGTGGTTGGAGCAGCAGTAGTTGTGGTTGGAGCAAGTGTTGTGGTTGTTGGGGCAACTGTAGTTGTGGTTGCTGCAGCAGTCGTGGTTGTAGGGGCAACAGTTGTGGTTGGAGCAGCTGTAGTTGTTGTTGGAGCAGCAGTTGTGGTTGTTGGGGCAGCTGTTGTGGTGGTTGGGGCAGCTGTTGTGGTGGTTGTTGCAGCAGTCGTGGTTGTAGGGGCAACTGTTGTGGTTGGAGCAGCAGTAGTTGTGGTTGGAGCAGCTGTAGTTGTGGTTGGAGCAGCAATAGTTGTGGTTGGAGCAACTGTTGTGGTTGTTGGGGCAACTGTTGTTGTGGTTGCTGCAGCAGTCGTGGTTGTAGGGGCAACTGTTGTAGTTGGAGCAGCAGTAGTTGTGGTTGGAGCAACTGTTGTGGTTGTTGGGCCAACTGTAGTTGTGGTTGCTGCAGCAGTCGTGGTTGTAGGGGCAACAGTTGTGGTAGGAGCAGCAGTAGTTGTGGTTGGAGCAGCAGTAGTTGTTGTTGTTGGGGCAGCTGTAGTTGTGGTTAGAGCAGCGGTAGTTGTGGTTGGAGCAACTGTTGTGGTTGTTGGGGCAACTGTAGTTGTGGTTGCTCCAGCAGTCGTGGTTGTAGGGGCAACTGTTGTGGTTGGAGCAGCAGTAGTTGTGGTTGGACCAGCAGTAGTTGTGGTTGGAGCAGCTGTAGTTGTGGTTGGAGCAGCAGTAGTTGTGGTTGCGGCAGCTGTAATTGTGGTTGGAGCAGCAGTAGTTGTGGTTGGAGCAACTGTTGTGGTTGTTGGGGCAACTGTTGTGGTTGCTGCAGCAGTCGTGGTTGTAGGGGCAACTGTTGTGGTTGGAGCAGCAGTAGTTGTGGTTGCGGCAGCTGTAGTTGTGGTTGGGGCAGCTGTAGTTGTGGTTGGAGCAACTGTTGTGGTTGTTGGGGCAACTGTTGTTGTGGTTGCTGCAGCAGTCGTGGTTGTAGGGGCAACAGTTGTGGTTGGAGCAGCAGTAGTTGTGGTTGGAGCAGCAGTAGTTGTGGTTGGAGCAACTGTTGTGGTTGTTGGGGCAACTGTAGTTGTGGTTGCTGCAGCCGTCGTGGTTGTAGGGGCAACAGTTGTGGTTGGAGCAGCTGTAGTTGTTGTTGGAGCAGCAGTAGTTGTGGTTGGGGCACCTGTTGTGGTTGTTGGGGCAGCTGTAGTTGTGGTTGGGGCAACTGTTGTGGTTGGATCAGCAGTAGTTGTGGTTGGAGCAGCAGTAGTTGTGGTTGGAGCAGCTGTAGTTGTGGTTGGGGCAGCAGTAGTTGTGGTTGGAGCAGCAGTAGTTGTGGTTGGAGCAAGTGTTGTGGTTGTTGGGGCAACTGTAGTTGTGGTTGCTGCAGCAGTCGTGGTTGTAGGGGCAACAGTTGTGGTTGGAGCAGCTATAGTTGTTGTTGGAGCAGCAGTTGTGGTTGTTGGGGCAGCTGTTGTGGTGGTTGGGGCAGCTGTTGTGGTGGTTGCTGCAGCAGTCGTGGTTGTAGGGGCAACTGTTGTGGTTGGAGCAGCAGTAGTTGTGGTTGGGGCAGCTGTAGTTGTGGTTGGGGCAGCTGTAGTTGTGGTTGGAGCAGCAGTCGTGGTTGTAGGGGCAACTGTTGTGGTTGGAGCAGCAGTATTTGTTGTTGGAGCAGCAGTAGTTGTGGTTGGTGCAGCTGTAGTTGTGGTTGGAGCAGCAGTAGTTGTGGTTGGGGCAGCTGTAGTTGTGGTTGGAGCAGCAGTAGTTGTGGTTGGAGCAGCAGTAGTTGTGGTTGGAGCAGCAGTAGTTGTGGTTGGAGCAACTGTTGTGGTTGTTGGGGCAACTGTTGTTGTGGTTGCTGCAGCAGTCGTGGTTGTAGGGGCAACAGTTGTTGTTGGAGCAGCAGTAGTTGTGGTTGGGGCAGCTGTAGTTGTAGATGGAGCAGCAGTAGTTGTGGTTGGAGCAAGTGTTGTGGTTGTTGGGGCAACTGTAGTTGTGGTTGCTGCAGCAGTCGTGGTTGTAGGGGCAACAGTTGTGGTTGGAACAGCTGTAGTTGTTGTTGGAGCAGCAGTAGTTGTGGTTGGGGCACCTGTTGTGGCTGTTGGGGCAGCTGTAGTTGTGGTTGGAGGAAGTGTTGTGGTTGTTGGGGCAACTGTTGTTGTGGTTGCTGCAGCAGTCGTTGTTGTAGGGGCAACAGTTGTTGTTGGAGCAGCAGTAGTTGTGGTTGGGGCAGCTGTAGTTGTAGATGGAGCAGCAGTAGTTGTGGTTGGAGCAAGTGTTGTGGTTGTTGGGGCAACTGTTGTTGTTGGAGCAGTAGTAGTTGTGGTTGGGGCAGCTGTAGTTGTGGTTGGGGCAGCTGTAGTCGTGGTTGGAGCAGCAGTAGTCGTGGTTGGGGAAGCTGTTGTGGTGGTTGGGGCAACTGTAGTTGTGGTTGCTGCAGCAGTCGTGGTTGTAGGGGCAACAGTTGTTGGAGCAGCAGTAGTTGTCGTTGGGGCAGCAGTAGTTGTGGTTATTGGGGCAACTGTTGTTGTGGTTGCTGCAGCAGTCGTGGTTGTAGGGGCAACAGTTGTGGTTGGAGCAGCTGTAGTTGTTGTTGGAGCAGCAGTAGTTGTGGTTGGGGCAGCTGTAGTTGTGGTTGGGGCAGCAGTAGTTGTGGTTGGTGCAGCAGTAGTTGTGGTTGCAGCAGCACTAGTTGTGGTTGGAGCAACTGTTGTGGTTGTTGGGGCAACTGTTGTTGTGGTTGCTGCAGCAGTTGTGGTTGTAGGGGCAACAGTTGTGGTTGGAGCAGCAGTAGTTGTGGTTGGAGCAGCAGTAGTTGTGGTTGGAGCAGCTGTAGTTGTGGTTGGAGCAGCAGTAGTTGTGGTTGGAGCAGCTGTAGTTGTGGTTGGAGCAGCTGTAGTTGTGGTTGGAGCAAGTGTTGTGGTTGTTGGGGCAACTGTAGTTGTGGTTGCTGCAGCAGTCGTGGTTGTAGGGGCAACTGTTGTGGTTGGAGCAGCAGTAGTTGTGGTTGGGGCAGCTGTAGTTGTGGTTGGGGCAGCAGTAGTTGTGGTTGGAGCAGCAGTAGTTGTGGTTGGAGGAACTGTTGTGGTTGTTGGGGCAACTGTAGTTGTGGTTGCTGCAGCAGTCGTGGTTGTAGGGGCAACTGTTGTGGTTGGAGCAGCAGTAGTTGTGGTTGGGGCAGCTGTAGTTGTGGTTGGGGCAGCAGTAGTTGTGGTTGGGGCAGCTGTAGTTGTGGTTGGAGCAGCAGTCGTGGTTGTAGGGGCAACTGTTGTGGTTGGAGCAGCAGTAGTTGTGGTTGGAGCAGCAGTAGTTGTGGTTGGAGCAGCAGTAGTTGTGGTTGGTGCAGCTGTAGTTGTGGTTGGAGCAGCAGTAGTTGTGGTTGGGGCAACTGTTGTGGTTGGAGCAGCAGTAGTTGTGGTTGGGGCAGCTGTAGTTGAGGTTGGGGCAGCAGTAGTTGTGGTTGGAGCAATAGTAGTTGTGGTTGGAGCAACTGTTGTGGTTGTTGGGGCAACTGTTGTTGTGGTTGCTGCAGCAGTCGTGGTTGTAGGGGCAACAGTTGTGGTTGGGGCAGCTGTAGTTGTAGATGGAGCAGCAGTAGTTGTGGTTGGAGCAAGTGTTGTGGTTGTTGGGGCAACTGTAGTTGTGGTTGCTGCAGCAGTCGTGGTTGTAGGGGCAACAGTTGTGGTTGGAACAGCTGTAGTTGTTGTTGGAGCAGCAGTAGTTGTGGTTGGGGCACCTGTTGTGGCTGTTGGGGCAGCTGTAGTTGTGGTTGGAGGAAGTGTTGTGGTTGTTGGGGCAACTGTTGTTGTGGTTGCTGCAGCAGTCGTTGTTGTAGGGGCAACAGTTGTTGTTGGAGCAGCAGTAGTTGTGGTTGGGGCAGCTGTAGTTGTAGATGGAGCAGCAGTAGTTGTGGTTGGAGCAAGTGTTGTGGTTGTTGGGGCAACTGTTGTTGTTGGAGCAGTAGTAGTTGTGGTTGGGGCAGCTGTAGTTGTGGTTGGGGCAGCTGTAGTCGTGGTTGGAGCAGCAGTAGTCGTGGTTGGGGAAGCTGTTGTGGTGGTTGGGGCAACTGTAGTTGTGGTTGCTGCAGCAGTCGTGGTTGTAGGGGCAACAGTTGTTGGAGCAGCAGTAGTTGTCGTTGGGGCAGCAGTAGTTGTGGTTATTGGGGCAACTGTTGTTGTGGTTGCTGCAGCAGTCGTGGTTGTAGGGGCAACAGTTGTGGTTGGAGCAGCTGTAGTTGTTGTTGGAGCAGCAGTAGTTGTGGTTGGGGCAGCTGTAGTTGTGGTTGGGGCAGCAGTAGTTGTGGTTGGTGCAGCAGTAGTTGTGGTTGCAGCAGCACTAGTTGTGGTTGGAGCAACTGTTGTGGTTGTTGGGGCAACTGTTGTTGTGGTTGCTGCAGCAGTTGTGGTTGTAGGGGCAACAGTTGTGGTTGGAGCAGCAGTAGTTGTGGTTGGAGCAGCAGTAGTTGTGGTTGGAGCAGCTGTAGTTGTGGTTGGAGCAGCAGTAGTTGTGGTTGGAGCAGCTGTAGTTGTGGTTGGAGCAGCTGTAGTTGTGGTTGGAGCAAGTGTTGTGGTTGTTGGGGCAACTGTAGTTGTGGTTGCTGCAGCAGTCGTGGTTGTAGGGGCAACTGTTGTGGTTGGAGCAGCAGTAGTTGTGGTTGGGGCAGCTGTAGTTGTGGTTGGGGCAGCAGTAGTTGTGGTTGGAGCAGCAGTAGTTGTGGTTGGAGGAACTGTTGTGGTTGTTGGGGCAACTGTAGTTGTGGTTGCTGCAGCAGTCGTGGTTGTAGGGGCAACTGTTGTGGTTGGAGCAGCAGTAGTTGTGGTTGGGGCAGCTGTAGTTGTGGTTGGGGCAGCAGTAGTTGTGGTTGGGGCAGCTGTAGTTGTGGTTGGAGCAGCAGTCGTGGTTGTAGGGGCAACTGTTGTGGTTGGAGCAGCAGTAGTTGTGGTTGGAGCAGCAGTAGTTGTGGTTGGAGCAGCAGTAGTTGTGGTTGGTGCAGCTGTAGTTGTGGTTGGAGCAGCAGTAGTTGTGGTTGGGGCAACTGTTGTGGTTAGAGCAGCAGTAGTTGTGGTTGGGGCAGCTGTAGTTGAGGTTGGGGCAGCAGTAGTTGTGGTTGGAGCAATAGTAGTTGTGGTTGGAGCAACTGTTGTGGTTGTTGGGGCAACTGTTGTTGTGGTTGCTGCAGCAGTCGTGGTTGTAGCGGCAACAGTTGTTGTGGTTGCTGCAGCAGTCGTGGTTGTAGGTGCAACAGTTGTTGTTGGAGCAGTAGTAGTTGTGGTTGGGGCAGCTGTAGTCGTGGTTGGAGCAGCAGTAGTTGTGGTTGGAGCAGCAGTAGTTGTGGTTGGGGCAGCTGTTGTGGTGGTTGGGGCAACTGTAGTTGTGGTTGCTGCAGCAGTCGTGGTTGTAGGGGCAACAGTTGTTGGAGCAGCAGTAGTTGTGGTTGGGGCAGCAGTAGTTGTGGTTGGGGTAGCTGTAGTTGTGGTTGGGGCAGCTGTAGTTGTGGTTGGAGCAGCAGTCGTGGTTGTAGGGGCAACTGTTGTGGTTGGAGCAGCAGTAGTTGTGGTTGGAGCAGCAGTAGTTGTGGTTGGAGCAGCAGTAGTTGTGGTTGGTGCAGCTGTAGTTGTGGTTGGAGCAGCAGTAGTTGTGGTTGGGGCAGCTGTAGTTGTGGTTGGAGCAGCAGTAGTTGTGGTTGGAGCAGCATTAGTTGTGGTTGGAGCAACTGTTGTGGTTGTTGGGGCAACTGTTGTTGTGGTTGCTGCAGCAGTCGTGGTTGTTGGGGCAACAGTTGTTGTTGGAGCAGCAGTAGTTGTGGTTGGGGCAGCTGTAGTTGTGGTTGGGGCAGCTGTAGTTGTGGATGGAGCAGCAGTAGTTGTGGTTGGAGCAAGTGTTGTGGTTGTTGGGGCAACTGTAGTTGTGGTTGCTGCAGCAGTCGTGGTTGTAGGGGCAACAGTTGTGGTTGGAACAGCTGTAGTTGTTGTTGGAGCAGCAGTAGTTGTGGTTGGGGCACCTGTTGTGGTTGTTGGGGCAGCTGTAGTTGTGGTTGGAGCAAGTGTTGTGGTTGTTGGGGCAACTGTAGTTGTGGTTGCTGCAGCAGTCGTGGTTGTAGGGGCAACAGTTGTGGTTGAATCAGCAGTAGTTGTGGTTGGAGCAGCAGTTGTTGTGGTTGGAGCAGCTGTAGTTGTGGTTGGAGCAGCAGTAGTTGTGGTTGGAGCAGCAGTAGTTGTGGTTGGAGCAGCAGTAGTTGTGGTTGTTGGGGCAACTGTAGTTGTGGTTGCTGCAGCAGTCGTGGTTGTAGGGGCAACAGTTGTGGTTGGAGCAGCTGTAGTTGGTGGAGCAGCAGTTGTGGTTGTTGGGGCAGCTGTTGTGGTGGTTGGGGCAGGTGTTGTGGTGGTTGCTGCAGCAGTCGTGGTTGTAGGGGCAACTGTTGTGGTTGGAGCAGCAGTAGTTGTGGTTGGGGCAGCTGTAGTTGTGGTTGGGGCAGCAGTAGTTGTGGTTGGAGCAGCAGTAGTTGTGGTTGGAGGAACTGTTGTGGTTGTTGGGGCAACTGTAGTTGTGGTTGCTGCAGCAGTCGTGGTTGTAGGGGCAACTGTTGTGGTTGGAGCAGCAGTAGTTGTGGTTGGAGCAGCAGTAGTTGTGGTTGGAGCAGCAGTAGTTGTGGTTGGTGCAGGTGTAGTTGTGGTTGGAGCAGCAGTAGTTGTGGTTGGGGCAACTGTTGTTGTTGGAGCAGCAGTAGTTGTGGTTGGGGCAGCTGTAGTTGAGGTTGGGGCAGCAGTAGTTGTGGTTGGAGCAGTAGTAGTTGTGGTTGGAGCAACTGTTGTGGTTGTTGGGGCAACTGTTGTTGTGGTTGCTGCAGCAGTCGTGGTTGTAGCGGCAACAGTTGTTGTGGTTGCTGCAGCAGTCGTGGTTGTAGGGGCAACAGTTGTTGTTGGAGCAGTAGTAGTTGTGGTTGGGGCAGCTGTAGTCGTGGTTGGAGCAGTAGTAGTTGTGGTTGGAGCAGCAGTAGTTGTGGTTGGGGCAGCTGTTGTGGTGGTTGGGGCAACTTTAGTTGTGGTTGCTGCAGCAGTCGTGGTTGTAGGGGCAACAGTTGTGGTTGGAGCAGCTGTAGTTGTTGTTGGAGCAGCAGTAGTTGTGGTTGGGGCAGCTGTAGTTGTGGTTGGGGCAGCAGTAGTTGTGGTTGGGGCAGCAGTAGTTGTGGTTGCAGCAGCAGTAGTTGTGGTTGGAGCAACTGTTGTGGTTGTTGGGGTAACTGTTGTTGTGGTTGCTGCAGCAGTTGTGGTTGTAGGGGCAACAGTTGTGGTTGGAGCAGCAGTAGTTGTGGTTGGAGCAGCAGTAGTTGTGGTTGGAGCAGCTGTAGTTGTGGTTGGAGCAGCAGTAGTTGTGGTTGGGGCAGCTGTAGTTGTGGTTGGGTCACCTGTTGTGGTTGTTGGGGCAGCTGTAGTTGTGGTTGGGGTAGCTGTAGTTGTAGTTGGAGCAGCAGTAGTTGTGGTTGGAGCAAGTGTTGTGGTTGTTGGGGCAACTGTCATTGTGGTTGCTGCAGCAGTCGTGGTTGTAGGGGCAACAGTTGTGGTTGGAGCAGCTGTAGTTGTTGTTAGAGCAGCAGTAGTTGTGGTTGGGGCACCTGTTGTGGTTGTTGGAGCAGCAGTAGTTGTGGTTGGAGCAGCAGTAGTTGTGGTTGGAGCAGCAGTAGTTGTGGTTGGAGCAGCAGTAGTTGTGGTTGGGGCAGCAGTAGTTGTGGTTGCAGCAGCAGTAGTTGTGGTTGGAGCAACTGTTGTGGTTGTTGGGGCAACTGTAGTTGTGGTTGGGGGAGCTGTTGTGGTGGTCACTGCAGCTTTTGTTGTGGTTGTTGTCAGAACTGTTTAACATTATAATGATCAGTTCTTTATATAAAACTCCACAAACATGATTTAAAGTCAATTTTCTTTACTTACCAACAAGCACCAGCAGAATTGCATGCACTTTTATCAGCATTTTCGTGTCTGCCTGTGTTTTACAATAAGTGGAATTTATACGATTGACAGAGATACAGGATCAGGATGTTGCCTTAACCTCCCCCTGGTCTTGTCCAGTGAATCACAGCTCAGTTCAGCCACACCTTCAATTAAATATGCAGGGTTTCTTTGTTAAACATATGTGAATGAAATAAAACACTCCATGTCTGTTTGTGATGAGGAAACAACATTATTACATAGATTAAAAAATAATGTAACATGGGCCCTCATTGGAAGGCTGTAACTCTCCAAATCATAACTGAGATTTATTTGACAACCATAGAAAAGGAGCATCTCAAATCAATTTGAATGAAGCAGAACATAAATGTATTTGAACTGGTGCATAGGATGTGAACATTATTTTTTCAAACTGAAATCAAATATCAAATATAGAGCTTGATGATTCTCATGAGTCGAGACAAAACAGCTCCTCTAAAAAACAAAGCAATTTGTAGAAAAATGATAAAAATTTAATAATTGACATACTTAAAGTTAAATTTATGTTCTAATATTTTTTACCTTTATGAATAATTTTGACATAAATGCAAAATTTGAAGTCAATGTAATTTGTGTCTAGCCAGAATTCAGAGAGTTCAGCTGCTTAAAAACATTTTAAAATTGCATTTGATTGAACCTCCCAACCCAAAAACTCAGGGTTGGGAGGAGTTCGGAGAGGCCATGGAGGAGGACTATCGAATGGCCTCAAAGAAATTCGGGCAAACCGTCCGAGGCTTCAGGAAGGGGAACCTGTGCTTCACCAACACGATTTACAGTGCAGGTGGAGAGCTGCTGACCTCGACTGGGGATGTTGTCAGGCGGTGGAAGGAATACTTTGAGGATCTCTTCAATCCCACCGTTACGTCTTCTGAGGAGGAAGCAGAGGCTGCAGACCTAAAGGCGACACGTCCATCATCCTGGCTGACAGATTCGGTGTTGACAAATGGCTAACAAGGTTGACAAATCAACCTGTAGCCTATTATTTGTGAACTTAGATATGGGTAAAAGTGCCATTTCATGGTTTGAGTTTCATATAATATACTGTATATTCATATAGAATAAATAACATTTTATAACATCAAGCTGAATGTGTGATGTAGTTGACATCAGATCCATGCATTTGATGGGGTGTTTTTGTCATTTTGTAATGAAACTTGAATTTAGAAGAAGTGACTTTATTGATCTCACACTGGAGAAACTCTTCTCTGCATTTTAACCCATCCTATATATATATACATATATTAGGAGCAGTGGGCAGCACACACATCAGGGCGCCCGGGGACCATCTCCATGATCTTCTTGCTTCAGTTTGGTCAGGACCTAAGCTGGAGGTACCTATGGTGCATGTTTTGGGTTGATGGGGGAAACCGGAGTGCCCGGAGAAAACCCATCCAGACACGGGGAGAAACATGCAAACTCCACACAGAAAGGCCTGGGCCTAACACTTTAAATTAAATTAGAAAAATAATTTTTGAAACAGATATTATGAAACTCAAATTTTCATAAGTATAAAATTACAATTTTAGTTATCAGATTTTAAATAACCCTTATTACAACAAAGATTGCAGATTAAATTTGATTGTAATGAATAAAATTTTATCTTTTAATGTGACGGAGTTAACAATAATTGAATTGTATTTGAAAATATGGCATTTTTTCGAAAAAACATACAAAAAGGTATAGAACTCTCAACTCTAGAATGCTTTTGAAAAACCTGGTTTGTCCCGACTCAAGAATCAGCGATATATTATGCATTAATATTAATAAATAATGTGACATCATAAATAATCAAATTGAAAAAAGCATCTGAAACTTATATTTATTGATGTATTAAATAGCTATAAATATTTCCATTTAGTAACCTGGAAATGCCATTTCTGTTCAGATATTTTAAATTAAATATTACTTACAGTTTTCTCTTTTGTGGTGGTTTGTGGTTAAGTCAATAATCTTGTAGGTGCTCAGCTGAGTACAATGTTAGGTCTATTCTTGTGCTTTCTCGTTTTATATTGGGGCATTTGCTTTTATAAACACAATGCAAACAAAGATCTGCATGTTGTACCTCGCTGGTAATGGGTGGAGTGATTCGTCATTATTTTTCTCATCCATACAGGGCATAAATACTGGTTTGTTGACATTGTTTCCTTGTAAATTTTTATTGCTCATATGTGGACAGTAATACAATATAAGTATTGTTTTTTTTGTAGGTGAGTATGTTTTGCTTTGGGCTTGTAACAAAATGTGAATGAATAATTAAGTCAACATTAAAACTCACCACCTTTGAAAAACAATTCTGCAACAACAATAAAAGTTATGATTTCTGATGTCACAATGTCTTTTGTCAGTTCCAAATTTAACACAAGCAAGGTGTACAGGTAATCTTTAATAACAAAGCCTAACGAGCCAAAGCAGGCTAACAATCAGGCTTAAAGGGATAGTGCGTTTTTTTTTTATGTTAATCTGTATGGGTTTCCTTCTAAAAGTTACGTGCGGTAACACCGGCTTACCTCTGACAGTTTGCGCTCAGCCCCGTTCTGGAGCTCAAGTAAGTAGGTCCGGTGAGTTCGCGGGGACTCGTAATAAAGCTTGTTTTTCTTCTCAAAACAAAACATTTGTCCGATAGGTGATATATTTGCGTCCCAAACAGTTGTCCACAAAAAATCCAGCAGCGTATTTCGCATTCGCATATCTCGTCTCGATTCGTATCACTGCGCTCACGTTAGCTGCCTGTTGCCTGTTCACTCGTAAACTTCCCCTTACTGGACCGCATCCGTCGTTCACTTCCGCTAAAGGTTAACAGGCTAATAATAAGGAATAGGCGCACAGTGATACGACTCGAGACGAGATATGCGAATGCGAAAATACGCTGCTGGATATTTCGTGGACAACTGTTTGAGACGCAAATATATCACCTTACGGATAAATGTTTTGTTTTGAGAAGAAAAACAAGCTTTATTACGAGTCCCCGTGAACTCACCGGACCTAATTACCTGAGCTCCAGAACGCGAGCAGAACCGGTCAGAGGTAAGCCGGTGTTACCGCACGTAACTTTTAGAAGGAAACCCATACAGATTAACATTAAAAAAAACCGCACTATCCCTTTAATCAGGCAGCGTCACAAAGAATACATACCTGAAGTAAACAGTGTCAAAAGTTCCGTACACTTCCCACCTGACTGTGTTGCCCGAAAACAAGGGTGACAATATCAGCAAAAAAACAAAATTACCTTACGTACTTGGTCAGTTTTGACAAATTTCCAGTAATTTAAAATATTCTTTTGAACCGTTGTCTTTAATATTTTCAGATATAAGAATTCCATAGTTTTCATCGAGAATGCCTTTGGCCGATTTAAGTGCTGCGTTTGATTCAAGATTCAAAGCTTTTTATTGTCATATGCACAGTAAAGAAATACGCTTCCCTGTACAATGAAATTCTTACTTTGCTGCCCACCCTGGATACCAAGAGCATGCAAAAAAGTTAAAATAGATAAATAAGATAAAGAGAAGCATGTAAAAAAAAAAAAAAAAAGTATAACCAAATAGAAACAATCTTTACCGAATATACACTATGAAAAATATAGGCTAGGTGCTGTGTACATATTTACAGATAATGTGCAACATTGGTTTTATGTGCAACTGTCAGTAGTAAAAACGGGGTGTAAACATTGTTGATATAGTGCAAACAGGAAATGTAAACATGGTTGATATCGTGCAAACAGGCGTGACCGTCTATACATAACTTTGTTTTTGATTCGAAAACAAGGTAATTACAGATTGCATCAACTTCTGGCAATTTGTGCGGGCATCGGAATAAATGAAAATGAGGATTTGGGCTTTGTATGCTCTTAAAAGTCCACCGAAGACAACTGTTGATGTTAGTTAGCGGACTGCTAACTATCTTATCCTCTCGGAGGCAGACGCAGCAACCTAGGCTCACCCGCAGAATAATAATAATTCATTGGATTTATATAGCGCCTTTCATGACACTCAAAGTGCTTTACAGTTCATTGTTCATTCACTCCACACTTGGTGGTGGTAAGCTACTTTCTGTAGCCACAGCTGCCCTGGGGCAGGCTGACGGAAGCGAGGCTGCCAATCTGCGCCATCGGCCCCTCCGACCACCTCCAACACTCATGCACGCGCCACTTTCATACTAGGCAAATGTGGGTAAAGTGTCTTGCCTAAGGACACAGCGACAGTTTTTTGCAACTGGCGCCCCACTGTGGCACCTGGAATTCCCAGCAGTCTCCCATCCAAGTACTAACCAGGCCCTGCCTTGCTTAGCTTCTGAGATATGACGGGATCAGGCTTTGACAGGCAGATATGGCCACCTGGCTACCTGGCTACCTGGCTACCTGGCTACCTGGCTACCTGGCTACCTGGCTACCGTTGCCTCTGCTAACTCTTGTTTACTGACCCCGAATCATCGTATCTTGCCATTATTTGCGATCTTAGGACGGAGATGGCCAAGTCAAAGGGGAGGAACACTATGGAGGAGGAGTTGGCAAAAAGACATCAAAAAGTCGCTAAACTTTATGTCAAATTAATTGGAAACCATCTCAAACCAACAAAAAGCCATTGTTGATCTCATGAGAGAAGTTAAGGAGTTGAGAAAACTAAATGACAAAAAAGACAACAAGAACAGTACACCAGAATGAACATAAAGCCGCGGAACTACGCGCAAGCCGTGGCCTCCGGCTGGTTAGCTCAACTGGTAAGTCACTGACTTTCCCCCTGGGGGTTGTGGGTTCAAATCCCCCCCGGGCAATGAGCTAACCAGTGTGGGTCCTTGGGCAAGACCCTTCACGGTACTGCCCCCTGGGCGCCGAAAAAAGATGGCTGCTCACTGCTCCTGAAAAAAGGATGGGTCAAATGCAGAAGTCAAATTTCTCCCGTGTGTCATTGTGTGTGAGACCAATAAAGGCCAATAGGCCAAGTCTTAATCTTAATCTTAATCTGATGGGGAGCTTACGGAGCCTGACCTGGAGTCAGTAGAGCAACAGGTTTTGAACTTTTTGGATTGCAAAGGAATCTCCGTTTCAAGTAAGGATATTGAGGCATGCCATGTACTGTCTCAAAAAGACAAACTCAAACCTGCAACTGTAATAATGAGGTTTGTCAGCAGAAAACAGAAAAATGCTATTTTAAAACAAGGAAGGAAACTTAAGGGCTCAAATGTTTACATAAACGAGCATTTAACCAAAAAAAATTTCAGAAATCGCAAGAAGAGCCCAACTACTAAGGAAACAAGGAAAGATCCAATCAACATGGTCTTCGCACTGCAGAGTGTTTATCAAACTTCTAGGAACACCAGAGGAAGCTAAGGTCATATGGATCAAGGAGCAACATGAACTGGATAAATACAACTGAGACTTCTCCTCATGAGGTAACATTCAAACACACCCTTGGGATTATAGATTGTCTTATCCAAAAAAAAAAAAAGCCAACCCTAAAACAACAAAGTGACTAGACTAGTGACATTTCATTCAGGCACTTTGGAAATGTATGATATAAACACGAGAAAGAAGAAGAAGTGACTTTATTGATCTCACACTGGATAAATTCTTCTCTGCATTTAACCCATCCTGTTATTAGGAGCAGTGGGCAGCACATTACTGCGCCCGGGGACCATCTCCATGATCTTCTTGCTTCGGCTTGGTCAGGACCTAAACTGGAGGATTTTACCTACGGTGCATGTTTTGGGTTGAAAGGAACTATTTCATGCTGAAGACATTTGCATGAATGATCTAACACATGACATTGACTCAGATCTGAACTTTTACAATAACCTAAACAATGACTGTAAATATTATCTAGAACAGGCAAGGGCAAACCACGGCCCGGGGGCCATATGCGGCCCGTTAAGCTTTTTAATCCGGCCCGCCGAACTTGAAGAAATTATATTAATAAAGCTTGTTAATGTTTTAATTTCCCTGCAATTCTGGCGCTTTCCAATAGCTGGCACACTACATACATTGACCTTTGTTGAGGTGCAGCGTTTTGCTCCACGTTTGTGCTTTACTCTTTGACCCCTCAGCCCTCCTGTAAAGATGAGCGGAGCTAAGAAAAGAAAAGTGGACAGAGAATGTCGAGTCTTTAATAAGGAGTGGACAAGTTAATATTTTTTCACCGAATACTTATCAGCTGCTGTATGCCTGATATGCCAAGAGACTGTAGCAGTTTTTAAAGAATATAATATCAGGCGTCACTTTGCCACAAAACAGTCAACGAAAGACCGAAAGAACCTGAAGGAGAACAGAACTTTCAGTGCTTTAAAATAGTAACTGTTAGTATTAAAAAAGCTGTATTTTATTAATTACATTTTCTGTGTTTTAAGAGCCATTTCAATAAATAGCTAAATACTGTGGAACTTGAAAGACGGACATTTTGTTGTAATGCTTTGTTAATTTCTAATTGAAATAAAGCAAATGTTTTCTACATATCCCATGTTATTTTTAGTGTTTTTACCAAAACACTAAATCCAGCTGCTCCTGGTCCGGCCCTTCTGTCAAATTTTAGAATCCTTTGTGGCCCACGAGTCAAAAGGTTTGCCCACCCCTGATCTAGAACATCAGTTATCAGCTTTATTTATTTATTTATTTTAATTTAACCTTTATTTTACCAGGAAAGTCCCATTGAGATTAATAATCTCTTTTTCAAGGGAGTCCTGACCAAGACAGCGGCACAGATCAATACAATTACAAAACCATTTCAAAAACAATTTAAGCAATTACAAGCAATAAAATGTTTCAGAATTAAAAACATTTACAAACCATAGATTTCTATGCCAAACCTTTGAGCAAGATTTTAAACTGTCCTATAGAAACCAGTTCCTTTAGTTTCCAGTCTTTTTGTAGATTGTTCCAAGTTGTGGGAGCAGAATACTGGAACGCCCCTTTACCAGCTTCTGTGCCAACACTTGGCACAGTCAGCAACAGTGCTTCCTGAGAGCGTAAAGAATAATGTCCAGTTGCTCTTGGTTGAAGAGATTCACACAGATATGAGGGGAGCAGGCGCTGAATACCCTTATAAATGAACATATACCAGTCAAGACCGATGAAGAGATATTCTCAATTCATTTAAATGGAAGAAGCTTAAATGCAAACCTTGAAAATATTAAAGATCTCTTACACCAAGTCAACGTGACCTTTGATGTCATTGCAATAACTGAAACTTGGTTGAATGAGGATAAACTGGACAATTATCACATTGAGGGATATGAGATTTACAGACACGACATAACATGTAAGACTGGAGGTGGTGTGGCATTGTATATAAATGATAAACTGCATGGACATGTTGTTGAAAATAAATTTGCTTTGGATAACGTTATGGAGTGTCTATCTTTTGAAATTCAATTAGAGCACACTAAAAACATCCTAGTAAGTTGTATCTACAGAGCCCCAGGGTCAAATGTAGAGCAACTAATAGAGACTACAGATAAAATATGTACTAATTTGGACACAAAGGAGGTTTTTATTTGTGGGGATTTAAATTTAAATTTACTGAAAATGAAATCTCACTTACCAACAGAAAATTGTGTTAATACGCTATACAGTAACTCCTTTTATCCAAAAAATAACTAGGCCAACTAGGATAACCACAAATAGTCAATCATTAATAGACAACATATTTACAAATGTGTGAAGAAATGGTTAGCGGCATTATTATTAATGACATATCAGACCATTTGCTGGTGTTTGTATTATTTAGCAAAAATGTTAAAACCAGAAAAGGTGAATTAAATAATAATTTAAGACAGGTAAGAATAGTGAATGATGAAAATATACAGGCATTTAGGATAAGCTTGCAAAATGAAAATTGGGAAAAAATATTTAATCAGTCAGATGTAAATGCAGCATATGCTAACTTCCTGGAAACTTTTCTGACTCTGTATGATTACTACTGCCCTGTGTCGATACTGACAAATAAGCAGAAGAAAAAGTCCAAGCCATGGATGACAAAAGGGCTAATTCAAGCTTGTAAGAAGAAAAATTTGCTTTACAAAATATGTATGTCTGAAATAACTAATGAATCAGAAGGTAATTATAAAACATACAAAAATAAACTTACAAATATTATTAGGAGTTGTAAAAAACAATACTATAATGCAGTATTGGAGGATAATAGGAATAACACTAAGGGGCTATGGAATGTTCTGAATTCTGTTCTTAAAAAGGGATCCAAAAACAACAGTTTACCTAAATATTTCAAAAATGATGGCAAAGAAATAAAAAATATGAATGAAATAGTAAATGAATTGAATGAGTTTTTTATAAACATAGGGTCAGAATTGGCAGCATGTATTAATACTAACCTTGTCGAACCACAAAAAACTGTTGATTTTGAAAACGGGCGCTTTGTGTTACAATTTTGTATGAAAAGCGCCTTATAAATATTGTTTGATTGTTTGTTTGAAAACCCTAAGTACTTGTTTCTTAGAGCAATCAATGAAAAAGAAATTGATGATATTGTTAAAAGTTTCAAAACTAAAAAATCATTAGATTGTGGCGGTCTGAATATGTCCATTATTAAAAAAGTAATTAATGTAATTTCACTTACCTCTGGACAGTTTCCAAGACAGATGGAAATTGCAAAAGTTATCCCAATTTACAAAACCGGAGACAAACATATCTTTTCTAACTATAGGCCCATTTTTCCAAAATTTTAGAAAAAATTTTGTCAAACAAATGGATTCCTTTTTAGATCAATTTAAAATCTTAAGCGAAAACCAGTATGATTTTAGAAAGAATAGATCAACTGAACATGCTCTTGTAGATCTCATTGAAAATATAACAGACAACATTGACAGGAAAAAATTCACAATATGGATTTTCATTGATGTTAAAAAAGCCTTTGACCGTAATATACTAATTGAAAAAATGGGTAAATACGGTTTTAGGGGTCTGGCATTAAAATGGTTAACTTCATATTTATCTGATTGGTGCCAGTATGTTCAGCTTGGGAATCAGTTCCTCAGGGTTCCGTATTGGGTCCAAAATTATTTTTGCTTTACATAAATGATTTGTGTTTAATATCAGATAAATAAAAATTTGTATTATTTGCTGATGACACAACATTAACCTGCTCAGGAGACAATATACAACAACTCATGTATCAAGTTACAGCTGAAATGAGTAAGATAAAAGCATGGTTTGATATAAATAGAGTTTCATTAAATGTCACAAAAACTAAATTTATTGTAGGCCTATTTGGAAATAGAGAAGTAAAATCAAAGATACAAGTGTTGATTGATAATGTTGAAATAGAAAGAGTTGATGAATTCAAATTTCTTGGCGTGACACTTGATCATAAAATGAATTGGAAGTCTCACATCTCAAACATCAAATCAAAGGTGGCCAGAAATGTTTCAGTGATTGGAAAAGCAAGATTATTTCTACACCCTCAATCCCTCCATATTTTATACAGCACGTTGATTGTTCCCTACTTGAGCTACAAGTGTGGGGAAACAGGAAACACATATAGAACGAATACAGATTCATTATTCAAAATACAAAAAGAGGCTGAGAGAATTCTACATGGGGTAGAACATAGAGAACATACAAACATGTTGTTTTATAAATCCAAAATTTTAAAGTTTGAAAATTTGGTTACATTTAAAAACCTTGCAAATTATGCATTGTGTATATATGTATATATATATATATATATATATATATATATATATATATATATATATATATATATAGTGTTTTCTGTTCAATTTATTGGTAAAAGCAAAGTAGTATTGTATAGATATATATGTATATAGTACGTGAAAAGTCCCTCAGTCGTCCAGGTAGAATCCATGATAAAAGGAGAAGTTCAATTTGTCAACTGGACAAAGTTTGTTTGGTTGAAAACGTTTCGCTGCTCATCCGAGAGGCTTTGTCAGCTCTGGTTATTGTGCTGGTTAGACACTGCTTATATCTCGCTGCCGGGAGGCGCTCCCTACACTGAAAAAGCTCTGAAAACAATCCCCACTAATCTGTCCCTTTGTTTTCCAAATTACTCTGGCGACTAGTTTCGCCCCCCTATTCAACGTCTAATGACCCTCTCCACCCCTCTGCCCTTGTCTCTTTTTTGACAAAAATAGCCTCTTTAACTCCCCTTGGTTTGAGAGGGGAGATAAAGAGGCTATTTTTGTCAAAAAAGAGAATCCTTCTCTGAACAGAAATGGTGGAGTCAGACATAATTTGTCTCCCATCTATAATTCCATTCTTAAGCCTAGATCAAGCAAACAGGGGAACAATAGGGCTAGCCAGGTCAGGGCCAGAGGTGTGAAAAACAGTCGTAGGGATGAATAGGGATCGTTATCTAGACGCCAGAGAAACAAAAGACGGAAACCAATGAGATAGTTTCGGAAAGTAGTTAGCTAGTTAGCTCCTCCCTGCAGCAAGATATAAGCAAGTGTCTTACCAGTATTCTTATTAGAGCTGACGAAGCCTCTCGGATGAGCGGCGAAACGTTTTCAACCAAACATACTTTGTCCAGTTGACAAATTGAACTTCTCCTTTTATCTTCTCCTTTTATCATGTATATAGTATGTAGAGTTTTGCCCTGGTTAATGCTGGGATGCTGGACAAGGTCTTCTCCTCAGTGAGGCCCACCACATGTCTCGTAGACCCAATCCCCACTCCATTTTTTAAGTCTTTTTATGGATCTTTTAGGGATGAACTTTTGGTCATGATGAATTGCTCTCTTCAGACAGGGGTCTTTCCCGCTGCCTTCAAAGCGGCGGTGGTGAGGCCCCTGCTGAAGAAGAGCAATTTAGATTTTAATGATTTTAACAACTACCGACCAGTGTCTAACTTGACATTTTTAAGCAAGATTCTAGAGAAACTTGTCTCTATCCAATTAAATGAGTTTCTAGATGATCACAACATTTTGGAAAAATTTCAGTCTGGTTTTAGGGTGAACCACAGCACCGAGACTGCCTTGGCAAAGATTTTAAATGACTTTAGAATAAACTGTGACTCTCAAAAGGTGACTGTGTTGGTTCTGCTGGATCTGAGCGCTGCCTTTGACACAGTAGACCACATGATTCTTTTAACTCGCCTAAAACACCTCGGCCTCTCTGGTGCTGTTCACAAATGGTTCACGTCCTATCTCACAGACAGAACATTTATGGTAACTATGGACACATGCTCCTCCAAGATCCATAAAATCACATGCGGTGTCCCCCAGGGCTCCATTTTAGGCCCTGTGCTTTTCAACCTGTACATGCTTCCCCTTGGCGGCGTCATCAGGAGACATGGAATCAATTTCCACAGCTATGCAGATGATACACAGCTTTACATTTCCGTGTCTCCTGATGACACCAGACCAATGGATGCTCTTTTTAACTGTATTCTAGATATCAAATCCTGGATGGCAAGAAACTTTCTCCAGCTTAACCAGGACAAAACGGAGGTTTTAGTCATCGGTCCTGAGGCCCAGAGAGAGAAACTTTTATCAAAACTACAAGCACAGTCTTTTAACCCATCTCCTCAAGTGAAAAACCTGGGCGTCATTTTTGACTCTGAGCTGACTTTTATTCCACACATCAAGAACATCACAAAAATGGGCTTCTATCACCTAAAAAACATAGCCAGAGTTCGCCCTATTCTCTCTCAGGCCAATACGGAGACACTGATGCATGCTTTTGTCACCAGCCGTATAGACTACTGTAATGCCCTGCTCTCTGGTCTTCCCAAAAAGAGTATTTCAGGTTTGCAATTATTGCAAAATTCAGCAGCACGTGTCCTGACTAGGTCCAGAGGGCGGGATCACATTACACCGGTCTTAAAATCTCTGCATTGGCTCCCTGTGAGTTACAGGATAGATTTTAAAGTTCTTTTACTGTTTTTTAAATGTCTTAATGGTCTTGGGCCTTCCTATCTTTCAGAACTGCTTTCCCCTTATGAACCTTCACGGGCCCTGCGCTCCTCCGGCAGCAGGCTCCTGGTCATTCCCAAAGTCAGGACACACACTCACGGAGAGGCGTCTTTTCAGTACTATGGCCCTCGTCTATGGAACTGCCTGCCGGAGGACCTCAGGGCTGCAGAGAACGTTCATGTTTTTAAGAGTGGGCTCAAGACTCACCTGTTTAGCTTGGCCTTTGACTGACTTCGGTCGTCTGTTTGCTTGTCTTTTATTTGTTCTTTTGTTTGTTGTTGCTGTTCCTGTTGTTGCTGCTGCTGTTGTTGCTGTTCCTGTTGTTGCTGTTCCTGTTGTTCCTGTTGTTGTTTTGTTGTTGCTGTTGTTGTTGCTGCTGTTGTTGTTGCTTTTGTTGTAGCTGTTGCTTTCGTTGCTTTTGTTGTTGCTGTTGTTGTTGTTGTTGTTCCTGTTATTGCTGCTATTGTTTTGTTGTCGCTGTGGTTCTGTTGTTGTTGCTGTTCCTGTTGTTGCTGTTGTTGCTTTTGTTGTTGTTGCTGTTGTTGTTGCTGTTGCTGTTGATGTTGGTGTTGCTGTTGTTGCTGCTGCTGCTGTTGTTGCTGTTGTTTCTGCCGTTGTTGCTGCTGTTGTTGCTGCTGTTGTTACTGTTGTTGTTGCTGCTGTTGTTCCTGTTGCTGTTGTTGCTATTGCCGTTGTTGCTGGTGCTGTTCCTGTTGCTGCTGTTGTTCTTGTTGTTGCTGTTGTTGTTGCTGCTGCTGTTGTTGTTGCTGCTGCTGCTGCTGTTGTTGTTGCTGTTGTTTCTGTCATTGTTGCTGCTGTTGTTGCTGCTGCTGCTGTTGTTGTTGCTGATGTTCCTGTTGTCGTTGTTGTTGCTGCTGTTCCTGTTGCTGCTGCTGCTGTTGTTGTTGCTGCTGTTGTTGTTGCTGTTGTTGTGGTTGCTGTTGTTCTTGCTGTTGTTGTTGTTGCTGTTGTTCTGTCGTCGTTGCCGTTGTTGCTGTTGCTGCTGCTGCTGTTGTTGCTGCTGCTGATGCTGTTGCTGCTGTTGTTGCTGCTGTTCCTGTTTTGTTTTTTTTTTCTCCCTGGCGGCACGGTGGCTGAGTGGCTAGCACTCATGCTTCACAGCAAGAAGGTTCGGGTTGCCCGGGCCTTTCTGTGTGGAGACTGCATGTTCTCCCCGTGTTTGGGTGGGTTTCCTCCGGGTACTCCGGTTTCCCCCACCAACCTAAACATGCGCCATAGGTAAAATCCTCCAGCTTAGGGCCTGACCAAAGCCTAAATAACAAAACAAAATCATGGGGATGGTCCCCGGGTCAAATATAGAAACAACTTCTCCTGTGCGAGATCAATAAAGGTCAATCTTCTAATCCTTGACCACTGTAAGGCGCTTTGTGCTACAATTTTGTATGAAAAGCGCCTTATAAATGTTTGATTGATTGATTGATTGATAGAGTTGTACAGGACAATGATGAGAAATGTATATTATATTGTATTATATTATATTGTATTATATTGTATTGTATTATATTATTATATTATGTATATTATAATAGCTGTCATTATGGAATGTGTGAGAATATGGAGCAGGAGTAAATAAGTTTATACTTCCACCTGCTCCATTTTGAGCAAAAGGAACTGTAGAGACATGTGACATAAGTTTGTATTTGTTTGTATTTTGAGTTTGTATTTGTGAAATTACGCTTAAATGGAACCTGCAAGTTGCTTAAATAAACATAAACAACAACAACAACAACAACAAAAAGAAGGAACAGCAGGATGAAACCCTCACACATATGGGTATGTGAGTACAGTCACTGGCACCTATAACCTTAGGAAACCCTATGAGATAATAAACATTACAATAATAACATTATTAACAGATTATAAAAGCTCATTTGATGACATGTTTAATATTGTTAATTGAGCCCTATCATGGCTTGGCTCGCCTGTGATTTTAGTGTTAACACTGGAGGTGTACACAGAGCTATTTAAGCGATGCCTCAGAGCTAACACTACCCGTCTGATGGCCGAGCCTTTCAGAGTTGCCGTCAGTGTCGTGGTTCGTGTTTTGTTGTCATTGTTGTTGCATATTTTGGAGTATCCTTTAGTGTAGTGTGCCCTTAGTGTTTTATTTTGACATTGTCAAAATAAAACAAATTGGAAGAGGAGGTGCGATTAAATAAGTTTTCTTCTTCAAACTCTTTTTTGGGCAGATGTTGTCCTGTCAATTTGTTAGATTTACCTCCATTCTGTTTGTTTTCCCCGCCCTAATGTGTTACACCTGTGTCTGTGTGCACCCTGTGTTCTCCAAAAATCAAACATAATAAAAAGTTAGAAAATTCCCCCACTACTGCCACAACCCAGCAGTTTTGTTTTTGTTTAATCATTGTGTTCATTTACACGATGTGCCAGTGACAGGACATTCTTTGCATCCTCTCACAGGTGTGGCGCTCCTTCTATTCAACAAACTCCATCTACCTGCACTCAAAAGGGACAGGCCCAAAAGATGCAGGCAGGAACTTTCAAATATTATGTACTGATATTGCCCAGAAACAAGACAGTCTCAAGTTTGATTCCAGGACAATGGGAGCCTTTCCTTTATGTAGAGCAGTGCTTCTCAATTATTTTCTGTGACGCCCCCCCTAGGAAGAAGAAAATATTTCACGCCCCCCTTCCTGCGCGCGACTATAAATAGTATTATTTGTCTAGAAAATTGTTATTAGAACACCATTGTATCCTTTTATTAACATTATAAACAAAAAAAAGAAAGAAACTTACAACAAAGACTGCACTGAGGACTCAAATATTAATGTGTTTTTAATGCAGCTTTGCGCACATTTGTTTACGTTTTACAGAAATGAAACTTAAAACCACCTCATTTGCATAAGCTAAAAGCACTGGAAAAAAAAACGCTCTCTCCTTGTGCCACTGATGCGTCAGCTTCTGTCGGACTAAAGGACACGACTCAGTGGAATATACGTGTTTTTTCTGTGACAGAGGATGTTCTGTTAATGGTGAGACTGTGCGTAAATCGCATGTGAGAACGCCACTGCCAACTACTGTTGTTGATGTGCAATTACACTTAGTTCTAGTACAGTACAGCAAAAAAACATGTTTCCCAGGGTCATACGCACCCCCCCTGGCATCATGCCACGCCCCCCCAGGGGGGCCAGCCCCACTATTTGAGAAGCACTGATGTAGAGCAAAATGTGCATGTTCTTTCTCCATTCATTCATGTACATATAATAGTATCTCCATGGGTCAAAGAACTGCCCTGGAAATGAACAAAAGTTGCTTTGAAACAATGCCTTCTTCCTGGTTAGAATGTACATGGTTTGGTTTGTGAAATATTTGACTGGGACTTCAAACTCAAGAGGCTGGGAGGACAGCGGGTAAAAATAAAAGTCCTTCCTTTTACGTGACGATGATGCAGATCTCCACACCCATAACAACAAAAATAAAGCTCTCCTGGCAACCACAACACAGACACACACTGTACATATTGCACAGACACATTATTTACTAAAATTATGGAATTGAGAAAATAGAACTTGAACTACACTCAACAAAAATATAAACGCAATACTTTTGTTTTTGCTCCCATTTTTCCTGAAATGGACCCAAAGATCCAAAATTCACTCCAGATACACAATATTACCATTTCTCTCAAACATTGTTCACAAATCTGTCCAAATGTGTGACAGCAAGCACCTCTGCCCCGCCGAGACAATCCACCCCACCTCACAGGTGCGCCACATCAAGATGTTGATCCGACATCATGACCAGTGCACAGGTGTACCCCAGACTGCCCACAATAAAAGGCCACCCCGAAATGTGCATTTTTGTTTTTTGTTTTTGCTTTATTGGGGGTCTGGGGACTCAGAACCAGTCAGTATCTGGTGTGACCACCATTTGCCTCATGCAGTGCAACACATCTTCTTCGCATAGAGTTTATCAGATTGTCAATTGTGGCCTGTGGAATGTTGGTCCACTCCTCTTCAAAGGCTGTTATGGACAAAGAACACAGGTGCATTTTATTGATGGCATTTTGAATGCACAGAGATACCGTGATGAGATCCTGAGGCCCATTGTTGTGCCACAGATCCATGATCATCACCTCATGTTTCAGCAAGATAATGCACGGCCCCATGTTGCAAGGATCTGTACACAATTCTTGGAAGCTGAAAATGTCCCAGTTCTTGCATGGCCAGCATACTCACCGGACATGTCACCCATTGAGCATGTTTGGGATGTGCTTGACCGGCGTATACGACAGCGTGTACCAGCTCCCACTAATATCCAGCAACTTCGCACAGCCATTGAAGAGGAGTGGACCAACATTCCACAGGCCACAATTGACAATCTGATAAACTCTATGCAAAGAAGATGTGTTGCACTGCATGAGGCAAATGGTGGTCACACCAGATACTGACTGGTTCTGAGTCCCCAGACCCCCAATAAAGCAAAAAAATGCACATTTCAGAGTGGCCTTTTATTGTGGGCAGTCTGGGGTGCATCTGTGCACTGGTCATGATGTCAGATCGGCATCTTGATGTGGCGCACCTGTGAGGTGGGGTGGATTGTCTCAGCGGGGCAGAGGTGCTCGCTGTCACACATTTGAACAGATTTGTGAACAATGTTTGAGAGAAATGGTAGTGTTGTGTATCTGGGGTGAATTTTGGATATTTGGGTCCATCTCAGGAAAAATGGGAGCAAAAACAAAAGTGTTGCGTTTATATTTTTGTTGAGTATATGTTAGACTTTCTTGGATCAAATGTATGAGGAAAAAGTGAAAGGTGCTTTTATCCAGTCAAGAAAAAAGTGGCTAGAGCATGGAGGAAAAGTGCTTCAAATACCTTTTTTTTTTATTTAAAAAAAAAACAACAACTTTGAAATGTCCTCTTATTCTTAGACAAACGTTACTGATCCACAATGGAAATTACCTGGACACAGTAGCTCACACATCACAATATATTATAATAACAAAGAAAATCTGCAACTACTGTACCACCATGAAGCTTACTCTTTATGCTTCAGTAAAGAGACCTGGAAAGCACAAAGAAATACAACAACTCCTCCTGAATTGTTGATATTTTTTCTGTTAGAAATGTATTTCCTTTTAGTTTTTCATAGTGGTTGTTAGTGTCCCGTAATAAGAGATGCTTGGACGACATCAGTTGCAGTTCACCTTTAATTGATCTGAAATTTTAAAAAAAACTTTGGGAGCAGTTATACATCTATACAAACCCAGAGTGAAGAATCTAAATGTGAAATGTTTTGTAATATTTAATCTAGTAGTATTTGTCTTACTGATGTTTTCTGTAAAATAATATTTGTTGTTTGGTGCTGTGTGTTAAAAATACAGAAGTGTTTAAAAATGTGTTTTGTCATGGACTTTCCTCAAAACAAAAAACAAAAAAATTCTATTTGTCGACTGGACAAAAGTTTATTTGGTCGAATCCGTTTCTCAGCTCATCCAAGCTGCTTCTTCAGTTCTGGTCAGACGCTGGTGGACACTGCCTATATCTGCCTGAAGGGGGCGCTAACTACAATGAAATGATCCAATCCAATCCAACTTTATTTCTATAGCACATTTTATGAACAGAAACAGTTTCCAAAGTGCTGCACATAAAATCAATAAAACTTAATAAAAACATTACTAAAATAGCAATAAATAAAGTGATAATAATAAAATAACTAAAAACAAAAGCAATTATAAAAAACACAGAGGAGCACACAACTCACGCGGTATTAAAGGCCAGAGAATAAAAGTGGGTCTTAAGACGAGACTTAAAACTCTCCAGTGTGGGGGCTGTTTTGACATGAGGGGGCTGAGCGTTCCATAACTTAGGGCCAACCACAGAGAAAGCCCTGGGCCCCCGAGTTTTAAGTCTAGTCTTAGGGCCCATGAGCTGGAGCTGGCCCTCTGACCTCAGAGCACCGGTCTGTAGATTTGGATGAGGTCAGAGATGTATTTTGGGGCCAGTCCATTCAAAGCTTTAAAAACAAACAATAAAATCTTAAAGTCAATCCTAAAACGAACAGGAAGCCATTGCAAAGACGCAAGAATAGGGGAGATGTGCTCATATTTTTTCCGTCCTGTTAAAAGGCGCGCAACAGATTTCTGGACTAACTGCAGTCGATAAAGACTACCACACCTACTTGTTTATAGTTTGTGTTAGTTAGGTGGGCCTGTTAGATCTGCAGTGGGAGTGGAGTGTGGGTCTTGTTAGCAGAACCATTCAGGACCATAATGGGTATGAGGTACATATCTTGGCCAGAGAAAAGAACTGGTTTGAGAGGGGAGTTAAAGAGGCTATTTTTGTCAAGAAAGAGAACCCTTCCTTGAACAGAAATGGAGGTCTCAGACATCATTTGTCTCCATCTATAACTCTATCCTCAAACCTAAATCAAAACAAAGAAAACAATAGTGCAGCAGGTCAGGTCCAGAGGTGTGAAAACACCATTATGGTCCTGAATGGTTCTGCTAACAAGACCCACACTCCACTCCCACTGCAGATCTAACAGGCCCACCTAACTAACACCAACTGTAAACAAGTAGGTGTGGGAGTCTCAGCGTCATTTCATTGTAGTTAGCGCCCCCGTCAGGCAGATATAAGCAGTGTCCACCAGTGACCAGAACTGAAGAAGCAGCTTGGATGAGCTGAGAAATGGTTTCAGTCGACAAATTGAATTTCTCCTTTTGCAAATATCAACAGATATCCAATGATCCAAATGTGTTATGTTGCTGTTATTGATCTGTAATGTAACGACAGAACTGCTTTGTGTAGATGGTCACATATTTATACGGCGCATTTCCACCTTCTAAGCTCAAAGCGTTTTACATCAAGAAACCACTCACACATTCACACACCAGTGTACGTAGACACAGGGGTGAGGTGGGTTAAGTGTCTTGCCCAAGGACACAATGACAATCTTGTGGGAACTGGAATCGCACTGCCAAACTGAACCAATCGAGTGTACATGTAAATAAAAGTTCAAACATAATGAGACTTTCTGGACCGACAACTACTAATAAATGGTCTTATTACATGTCCAACCAGGATATCGAATTAACCGATATTTGGAAGCGGATATTCGATCCAGGAAATGTTTCAGTATCTGTGCCGATATCTGATAGGTGTACGACATCAGTGCATCCTTAGTAACCTGTATTTTTTCAGTACACTTTTTTATGTAATTCTGAATTTAATGATTAAATCTTGCTGTTTCTGTTGTCATTTTCAGAGGAGCTCCAAAGGGAAGTGCCATTTCTGACTCCAGGTCCAGAAAACTGGACGTGATCGCATTACAAATGAGGGAAAGCCTCTCGTTGTTGAATTTATTCATCAGGGCACATTTGCAAATTGGACTGTTTGTTCCATAGTTGCTACACCTTTGTCTTTGTGGTCATCATTTGTCTGGTTTATTTACTGAATGGTATTGTGAAAGTTTGGTGTGACAAAAGTTCACCATTTTGATTTCCTCACATTACAGTTAAAACTATTTTCATGTTGTTAGACTTAGACAAAGTTTATTGATCCACAAGGGAAATTATTTGGATACAGTAGCTCACACATCACAATCAAGAGCCCGGTGTCAAATGAGACATAATTATAAAAATAATAAATGTATATGTACAAATCAAAATAAAATAGAAAAATAAAAAATAAAATATAAAATAAAATATAAAATCACAGCTATAAACAGGAGACAAGAACAGCAGTGCAATAATGTACTGATTGACAAAGCATGAGCGTTGCTTAAGATTGAGTTATTGTACAGTTGTAGGGAGTATTATCGGTCCCTCTAGATCAGGGGTGGGCAATTATTTTTCCCCAGGGGCCAAATGAGAAGCAGAAAATATTGTAGAGGGCCAAAAGTTTGAAGTCTCTGGTTATTAATTTTATTTCTACATTGAAATCAGTAAATGTCATTGTTTACAGAAGCTGGTAAGTTCTGTTATTATTAAGTAATGAGAGAGTGAGGTTTTACAAAAACTGAATTTATTCAGTAAAATAATTCAAAACAATGGTAAACGTGAAACATTTGTAACTCTTTTTCAGTCACATTAAGCCCACAATGATTTCTGAGTTTAACTTTCTTAACTTTTCTATTAAGACACCACAATGTCTTTGTTTGCCAAATAATATAATGCAAGATATACAACATTTTTGTCCAACTGCCAAACTGTGTAGAAAAAAAGTCAAAGTTAGCATGTTTAGTGTTTTTTTTTCTTCATCAGTGAGAGAAATCTCGCCTCTGTTGAGCTTTAACAAGTGCATCAAAGTCAGGTTCATGTTTGAGGTGGAGATGAGAAGTCCGACAGATGATCATCAGTACAAATGCATCAGTACAAATGCATTATGTACTATTGTGAAAGTAGGTTTTATTTTCTTAATTCCAAGCAACCTTTTGCGGGCCGGTCAGAGTCGGCTTGCATTTGGCCCCCAGGCCTTGAAATGCTGGTCTGGTGCAGTGGGTGAGCAGGAGTGTCCATGATGGAGAGCAATTTGTCCAGTGTCCTCCTGTCCCTCAGTGTGACAAATGTCTCCAGCTCACAGCCGATCAGGTGACCAGCTTTATGGATCAGTTTGTCAATCCACCCAATGTCCTTTTTACTGGTGCTGCTCCCCCAGCAGAACCACAGCGAAGTCCAGGGCGCTGGCCTCCACAGACTGGGAGAAGATCTCCAGTAACTTCCTGCACACATTGAAAGACCCGAGTTCATGCTCTTCTTGTTGTATATGACTCCAAAACAAACCACTGTTCTTGAGGGTAAATGGACATGGCACTTGACATAGAATTCATTTTCACTGATTTCAACTGTAAAAAGGCAGCAATGGCTTCACGGCTGGTCTAATCCGGCTAACCTGGGCAATATCTGACAGTTAATTATACAGTCAGAGTGCTTTGGCACACAGCCTTGTCTTGATTGGACCGGTGGAGCCGATGATCTGGTGCAGTGGCCCTAAGTTACATTGAGGTGGATAATAATAATAATAATAATAATAATAATAATAATAATAATAATAATAATAATAATAATAATAATAATAATAATAATAATAATGCATTTTATTTAAAAGCGCCTTTCAGAACACCCAGGGACACTGCACAAGGTTAAAAACGAATAAAAAGCACAAACAAACAATACAATAAAACATATAAAACAATAAAAAACAAAATCAGAGTGTGATTGGCTATGAGAGGTAGGACAGTCTGAACAGGTGGGTTTTGAGTCTGGATTTAAAGAGTGGGAGAGAGTCTATGTTACGGAGGTCAGGAGGGAGAGAGTTCCAGAGCTGAGGAGCAGAGCGGCTGAAGGCTCTGCTCCCCATGGTGACGAGACGGGCAGAGGGGACAGAGAGCTGAAGAGAGGAGGAAGAGTGGAGGGTGCAGGAGGGAGTGGCGATGTGGACGAGGTCAGATATGTATGGTGAGGCTAGGTTGTGTAATGCTTTGAAGTTGGTAATGAGTATTTTGAAGTGAATTCGCTGTTTTATGGGGAGCCAGTGGAGTTCTTGTAGTACGGGGGTGATGTGATGAATAGTGGGGGTCCGAGTGATGATCCGGGCTGCAGAGTTCTGTAGGAGCTGCAGTTTCTGAAGGGATTTGTTGGGGAGACCAAAAAGAAGAGAGTTACAGTAATCGATGCGGGAGGTGACAAGGCTGTGGACTAAGATGGCAGTGGTGTGAGGAGTGAGGGAGGGGCGGAGATGAGAGATGTTGCGTAAGTGGAAGTATGCAGACCGGGTGACATTATTGATGTGTGAATGAAATGAAAGTGTGCTGCCGAGGATGACACCCAGACTCTTGGCCTGAGGAGAAGGATGGACAGTTGAGTTATTAATGTTAAGGAGAACATTAATTAAATAAATAGGAGGACTTCTGTTTTAGAACTATTGAGCATCAGGAAGTTGGAGGAGAACCAAGAGTTGATTTCCTGCAAGCAGAGGGTAAGGGAGAATGGTGGGAGGAGGGTTTGGAGGAAAGGTAGAGCTGGGTGTCATCCGCATAGCAATGAAAATGAATGTTGTGCTTACGGGAGATATAACCAAGAGGGAGTATGTAGATGATAAAGAGGAGGGGCCCCAGGACAGAGCCCTAGGGCACCCCCGCGCAGACAGGAAAGGTGTTGGATGTGTGTGATTTGAGATTAATATACTGTGTGCGGTCGGTGAGGTATGAGGTAAACCAGGTGAGGGGGGTGTCAGTAATGCCGATTGAAGATAGTCTATGGAGGAGGGTGCTGTGGGAGATGGTGTCGAAGATCAAGGAGGATGAGGATGGAAAGTAAACCGGTATCAGCTGCTATAAGGAGGTCATTGGTGATTTTTATGAGTGCAGTTTCTGTGCTGTGGAAGGGTCGAAAGCCTGATTGGAATAGTTCATACAGATTGTTATTACTGAGGTGGGTGTGGAGTTGAGAGGCAACAGTCTTTTCAAGGATTTTGGAGATGAAGGGTAGGTTGGAAATGGGGTGGAGGTTATTGAAATCGTTGGGGTCTACACCAGGTTTTTTAAGAATTGGAGTGACTGTGGCAGTTTTGAGTGATGAGGGGACAGTACCAGAGGTGAGAGAAGAGTGGATAATATTGGTGATGAGGGGAGCTAGTACAGGGAGGCAATGGATCTAATGGTTCGGGTGAAGTCAGTGTGAATGCATGATGTGTGAGCGTGTGAGTGTGACCCACAGTATAGAAGTACAGTCGTTTGTTTTGAGCTTTTATATCTTTGGTTGAGGCGCCCCCTGTTGGTGGATGTTATATACTACCATGACTTGCTTATTCGTACTACCACTTTTAATCAAAGATCAAGATCAAAGTCAGCTTTATTGTCAATTCTGCCATATGTGTTCAACATATAATGAATCGAAATTTCGTTTCTCTCTGGCCAGGTAGTGCAAAAAAGACAGTGTACAAAATAAAATATAAAGACAAAACACAACCAAAACTATCTAAGACAGAAATCTAAATCTAAACTAAAGTCTAAGATCTAAAATCTGAAAGCAGTGCAACATAATAAATAAATACCTATATACAGATGTCCAAAAATGTGCAGTGTGCATCAAAATGTGCAATGGAAGATACAGCAGTGACATGGTAATGTGCAATAGAATGTGCATTGAAGTTAAGATAAAAATAAATGTGCAACAGTAGTAATTCTAGTGCAATAACAGTAGTAAACAACAGTACAACAGTAGTAAAATAATAATAATAATAATAATAATAATAATAATAATAATAATAATAATTATAATAAATATAGCTGCAAGCAGCAATGTGGGGACAAGCACCGAAGGTGCATGTAGGCCTCAGCATGTAGGCCGCATGCAGGGTCTGACAGGGTCTAACAGAGTCTGACAGGGTCTAACTCCCCTGTTAGACCTGGAAACAGGGTTTAACAGGGTCTAACAAGGTCTAACAGAGTCTGACAGGGTCTAACAAGGTCTGATAGGGTCTAACAGCATCTGACAGGGTCTAACAGAGTCTGACAGGGTCTAACAAGGCCTGACAGGGTCTAACAGGGTCTGACAGGGTCTAACAGAGTCTTACAGGGTCTAACAGAGTCTGACAGGGTCTATCAGGGTCTGACAGGGTCTAACAGAATCTGACAGGGTCTAACAGGGTCTGACAGGGTCTAACAGAGTCTGACAGTTTTCATAAACTATAATAACCTTGTTGCAGGTGCTGGGGTTTAGATAGACAGAGTCTGACAGTGTTTAACAGGGTCTAACAGGGTTTAACAGGGTCTGACCGGGTCTAACAGAGTCTGACAGGGTCTAACAGAGTCTGACAGGGCTTAACAGGGTCTAACAAGGTTTAAGAGATCAAAGACACATCAAAGACAGATCAGTTGCTAGGTGCGTTGCTAGGCAATTCCTGTAAATTCCTGCAACTTTGACCTGCTGGTGCCACTAGGCACCAGCAGGGCCTATAAATCACTATAAATCCTATAAATAAATCGCCTATAAATCGCTGTGGGTACACTATTTTTTATTTTATTTTATCTTTTATTATTACAAGGTACATATATTAACACCACAACAACATTCGCAAAGCACACAGAAGACACATCGGGGGATGTGGGCACGGGAATAAACACCACTGGGCACAAGGGCTAAGAGAAACAGGGGAAGCGTAGAGGACCAAAGGGCTTGTCCCAGGTGAAGAAAGGGGATCTGGGGGAGAGCAAGGGCGATGCAGCGCCCCGGGAAGGTCCAGGCGACAGGGTCCGGGGGGACAGCGGAGGGGGGTAGGGGTCAGAAGTCCAACCGAGGGGAACCGGCTCGGGAGATGGAGAAAAGCGTATTGTCTGGGGTGAAGGTGTCGCAAAACTCCGTTTCTCTTGCGGAGTGGAGATGGTGGACGTGGGCGCAAAGGAGCGCTGTGAAGAGGGGCCAGTGCTCCGCTGCGCGGCCGTCGCGGAGGCGGCGGTTCCGCGCCACGAAGATCGAATATCTGGCCACGGACAGGACAAGGCGGGCGGCATCCCAGTTGACCATGGCAGCATCCGGCCCCCGAGGTCGCTGCTGGACAGGTCCGAAGAGGCAGAACCAGAGCCGAGGGTCATCGAGTCCATGGGCCGCCGGCGGTGGGAGCCTCAACGCCAGCCTCCGAGCAAGAAGGTCCAGTAGCCGGGTCCAGAACCGCTGCAGGACAGGACATCGGGCGGCCAGATGGAGGAGGTCTTCTGGCGCCTCACCGCATACTGGACAGTCACAGCTGTACCTGTCAGGGTGTATTGCGTGCAACCTGGTGCAGGTGTAAATGATCCTGTGCCTCAACTTAAAGTCAAAATTGCTGACTTGGGGCGGGGTGTACCAATTATATATGTGAGCCCAGATAGAGGTAGTGTCATGTGTGGGAAATGTCTGCGACCATCTGTGTTCTGCAGAAGGGCGCCGAGCGACTCTGGCCACCAACAGCCGGTAGAAGGTGTGCATCTTCGTCTCCGTCAGCCTCAATATCCTCTCTCCCCATACAATATCAAAATCCAAAGAACACTCGCCTACTTCTTCCCCATGTACCTCCCCCGGGTCAGGGGGGCCCGTCTCAAACAGGTCCCCCCACCTAGTCAGGACAGAGGACTGGATCACACTTGCCTTCCTGAGAATTTCGGCTCTCCGAAACCCAACCCCAGCCCTCATAAACCTGCCCCTGATTTCCTCCATGTCAAACCTGCCTGAGACATCTATAAGCTGTCCTACCTGTTTAATCCCCACTCCCTCCAGAACCCCACTGAACATGCTCTCCCTCCTCCCTGGAGGGTCGGAGAGCATGTCAGGGTTGAAACGCAGAGGCATCTGCCCCAGTTGCCACAGGGAACGCAGCGCCGCCACAGTGCACGGCCTCAGCGTAGCCCAGGCCTCAAACACCTCCCTCTCGAAAGGGGGAAAGCGCTCAAGGGTGACCCGCCGGGGGAGCATGAACAGGTTAAATAAACTGTGCTCACCCAGCCGATCCACCTGAACTGCAAAGAAGTCCTTCCACGCGGCCGTGAAGCCGGTGTCAAGGAACTTCTTAATTACCTTGAGATGCAATGCGCGCTTCTTAACAACCAAATCAATGAGTTTAAGTCCCCCTTGGTTGTGCCCGCCTATCATAACATTGTCTGCAATCAGCCCACGCTCTCTTCTCCAAATAAACCTATTCATTGCAATGCTAAATCTGTTTGCCACTGCGTCCGGCAAGTCGTACACGGTGAGGGCGTGTACGAGCTTGGACAGGCACAAGGCATTGGCGACTAAAACCTTGAGCCTTGATTTTTAAATCACGAATCCGCCATAAATTCATGCAAGCATTAACACTATTGTACAAACCTGTCCACAAATTGTCTCTACAGGCCGCCTCATTTCTCCCCAGTGGGACGCCGAGGACCCTGTAAAGGTCCACTGCATTCCTGAGGCCCCAGGTGTTCTGGGCGGTTGCGAGGCTTCCACAGAAAGCCACGGAGGACTTCTCGAGGTTGACTTTGGCGCCCGAAGCCAGACAGGAGACATTGAGCACGTGGAGAGCCGCGTCGAGGCTCTGCACATCTTGAAGGATAAGATTTGTGTCGTCCGCGAATTGAAAAATTTTGTATTCCCTGCCCGCGGGGCTCGTGAGTCCGCGCACGGCCCTGTCCTTCTTCAGCACAGCAGCAGCACCTTATAGTACAAACACTATAAGGTGCCTAGCACCTACGGTGCTTGGCCCCTAATAATAATAATAGATCAGTTTTATATAGTGCTTTTTTGACACTCAAAGACACTATTTTTTGTATTTATTTTATTAACTTATTAACTTATATTAAATTTAACTTATTTAATCCCACACCCTATCAGTTCTCAATTTTTGCTTCTCTGATATGACGTAAAAAGCATTCAAATCAAGTAGGAATTTTACAATCAATAGTTGCAGTGGTTGTAAGTAAAATGTGTGTGATCAGAACACAGAATGAACTGCAAACGTTGAGCCGGTCTGGGACTGTCGCCTCGCCCCACACAAACACAACACAACCGAAGTCACCGAAGACTGGAATTCTTGTGTTAGTCTGAGAACTGTTGTGAACTCAGGAGAAATGTACCAGATGACATGACCACCTGAGCCCCTGTTCAGATATTTGAAATGCTGATTGATTGATTATTTTTATTTATTTATTTATTTATTTTTTATTTTAAACAAGGGAACAAAAAAACAAAACAAAAAACATGTAGTCTTTAAACATGGTGTGTATGTGTAGCCTATGGGGCTTGCGTTTGAGGTGGCCAAATCAGTTGTTGGACAGCGCCATCTAGTGATCACCAGGAGACCTGCTCTTAAGAAGTTAGACATAAACAGACATATGTTATTTTCAGATTATTTTTAGTTATTGTCACTAGAGGGCAGTGCTACATCGCTGTAAGTTACATCGCTGATTAAGGTTTCTTTTTTTTGTTTGTTTTTTTGTTTTTATGTATGATTTCATATGATACGCTACAACTGTGCGATTACATCCAGATCTAAATCTATCTATTATTTTGAAACTTCAAAGGCAGGGACATAAAGATCAGCCCTTTAAATATGTAATAATAATAATAATAATAATAATAATAATAATACATTTTATTTCAAGGCGCGTTTCTAGACACTCAAGGACACTGAACAAAGACATTCAATTAAAAACAATTAAAAAACAGTTAAGAACAGGCAGTATATACAAAATAAAACAAAGAGAATAGACAAAGCAATACAAGTAAAATGAAACAGTCAGCAGGGAGATAGATGATTAAGTGGGGTAAGCTATTTTGAAAAGATTGGTCTTGAGTCTGGATTTAAAAATTGGAAGTGATTGAACGTTCCGGAGTTCTGGGGGGAGTGAGTTCCATAGATGGGGAGCAGAGCGGCTGAAGGCCCTGCTCCCCATGGTGCTGAGACAAGCGGGAGGGACTGTGAGGTGGACGGAGGAGGAGGACCTGAGTGAGCGGGTGTGTGTGGTGACATGAAGGAGTTCTGTGAGATAAGTGGGAGCCAGGTTCTGGATGGACTTGAATGTGAGGAGTAGGATTTTGTACTGAACGCGATAGTGAATGGGGAGCCAGTGAAGTTGCTGCAGGACCGGGGTGATGTGGTGAATAGAGGGAGTTCTGTAGCAAAAATTTGCAATTTTTGGCCATTTTTCTTCCGCTTAATTCGTGGTCCGAGTCGCGGGGCCAGCAGTCCAAACAGATCTGCCACCCAGATCTCCCCGCCCCAGCCCCCATGGATCGTCCTGCGGGTGGTGGGTCTAAGGGAGGATGGCCCTACGTCGCTCCTTCGGGCAACGGGCCTTGATGTATTTCTTGTCATAGGCTCTACCAGTGTACCAGTGGGTTAAAGGAGAATTAATTTTTTTTTACAATCTGAGCCTTATTTCGGTAATAAAACAATTTGTTTTACTCACCCATAGCACTTTGGTGTCATATGGAGCACTTCCAGAGACGTTTTAGATTAGCGATAGCCGCAGCTATAATATATGCCCCAAGCATGTAATATATGCCCCGAGCGGTCTCCAAATAACACAAACTTTAGCACTTTTCAAATCATAGAAGCTCGATGTCTTAGTCTACGCTTTCATTTGAGTCAAAAGTGGCCTGTAATCCGAGATTCCGCCATAGTTTCGAGTAGATGAGGAGGCCAGTGCGCATGTGCGGAGTCACAGCTTATTTCACTCTCAGCTCCCAGGACCCAAACATGAAACGCAAAGCTGTAACTTATGGATAAATCTCGGATTACAGGCCACTTTTGACTCAAACGAAAGTGTAGACTAAGACATCGAGCTTCTATGATTTGAAAAGTGCTAAAGTTTGTGTTATTTGGAGACCGCTCGGGGCATATATTATACCTACGGATATCGCTAATCTAAAACATCTCTGGAAGTGCTCCATATGACACCAAAGTGCTATGGGTGAGTAAAACAACTTGTTTTATTACCGAAATAAGGCTCAGATTGTAAAAAAACGTTAATTCTCCTTTAAGTGTCTTGCCCAAGGACACAACACAACACAAATAAATAAATTTGTATATGAAAACATTTAACGGTGAAAAACTTTTTTCTTCTTCTTCTTTTTCTTACCTATCTATCTTATCTATCTTATCTATATAGAGACAAAGTGTCACATTTTAAAAATCTCTTAAGATTTTTTTCTTGTTTACAATGTCTCACTTTAATCTGAATTACTGAACGCGATAGTGAATGGGGAGCCAGTGAAGCTGCTGCAGGACCGGGGTGATGTGGTGAATAGAGGGAGTTCTGTAGCAAAAATGTGCAATTTTTGGCCATTTTACACAAAGATTGTTTGTTCTTTTTCATCCGCTTAATTCGTGGTCCGGGTCGCGGGGCCAGCAGTCCAAACAGATCTGCCACCCAGATCTCCCCGCCCCAGCCCCCATGGATCGTCCTGCGGGTGGTGGGTCTAAGGGAGGATGGCCCTACGTCGCTCCTTCAGGCAACGGGCCTTGATGTATTTCTTGTCATAGGCTCTACCAGTGTACCAGTGGGTTAAGTGTCTTGCCCAAGGACACAACACAACACAAATAAATAGTCTCATTTGTATATGAAAACATTTAACGGAGAAAAACTTGTAATGTTTTTTCTTCTTTTTCTTACTTATCTATCTTATCTATATAGAGACAAAGTGTCACATTTTAAAAATCTCTTAAGATTTTTTTCTTGTTTACAATGTCTCACTTTAATCTGAATTACAATTCTATAGACACCCGAAAGGAAAGTACAATTGATCAATTTACTGCACATACTAGTGAGTTGTGAAAATAAACATAAGATAATAAATAATAATTAACAGTAAATAATAAATTAAATAGATGATAAAGCAAAGTGGGTTTACTTGCTACATCAGCAGATCTCATATTGATCACTAGATGGCGCTGATCAGTGTTTTTCTTCAGTTCAGTGTCTATCACAAGTTCCTAATGTTTGTCATACATGCTGTAAGTAAACAGGGACAAAATAACACGGCCAGAAGTACATTTAGGCAAATACGTTTTCATTTTTACTACACAACATAAAATCCAGCTTTTTAATAGAATTCTGCTTCTCTGAGTCGTTTCTGGACACTACTTTTCCTTCTACTTGAGTAATAATGAACCGGTGAACCCTTTGTCACCGGTTCTGTTCATTACATTTATGGGCAGAATTTCTAGGCGCAGTCAGGGGCCGGAGGGGATCCGGTTTGGGAACCACAGGATCTCATCTCTGCTGTTTGCAGATGATGTTGTCCTGATCGCTTCATCGAACCGGGACCTCCAGCGTGCACTGGGGCGGTTTGCAGCCGAAAGTGAAGCGGCTGGGATGAGGATCAGCTCCTCCAAATCCGAGGCCATGGTTCTCGACCGGAAAAAGGTGTCTTGCCCTCTCCGGGTGGTGGAGAGTCTTTGCCTCAAGTGGAGGAGTTCAAGTATCTCGGGGTCTTGTTCATGAGTGAGGGGAGGATTCAGATTCAGAAAACTTTATTGATCCCATAGGGCAATTCATTTGCAGCATTCTCAGAGCAGTTCTCAACACACAACACACACACAAACACACACCCAAACACACACACACACACACACACAACACACACCCAAACACACACCCAAACACACACACACACACACACACACACACACACACACACACACACACACACACACACACACAGTGTGTCAGTCCTATACAGACCACAGGTAAAACTCAAACAATTAACTTATTACAGTGCAAACTTTAAAAACTTTAAAAACTTATAAAAAAAAAACTTTAAAAAACGCCACCCTTTGAATTAAGCAGTTTAACAGCTGAGGGCACAAAATAGTCTTCCGGACCGGAGCATAAAACCGACGCTCTGATGGCATCATGATGAAGTCAGGAGCCAGAGGATGGAGGGGCTGAGCCTGGAGACACTTGGCTTTGCTCAGCACCCGCTCCTCCCACAGAGAATGCAGCTCCCTCAGTTTGATCCCTGTGATTTTTGAGCAGGATGGAGCGTGAGATTGACAGAATACAGTACTCATTTGGTTCCTCTTCCAACTGTGTGTAAGTCTCAAACTGACAAAAGCAAAAAATATAAGCTGAAACATCAAGACTGGGCCAAGAAATATCTGAAGACAGATTTTTCCAAGGTTTTATGGACTGATGAGATGAGAGCGACTCTTGATGGAGCAGATGGATGGGCCCGTGGATCAGTAATGGACACAGAGCTTTACTTTGACTCAGATGCCAGCAAGGTGGTGGTGGGGTAGTGGTATGGGCTGGTATTATTGAAGATGAACTTGTTGGACCTTTTTGGATTGAAGATGGACTCAAAATAAATTTCAAAACCTATTGCCAGTTTTTAGAAGACACATTTTCAAGCAGCAGTATGGAAAAAGGTCTGCATCTTTCAAGAGGACCATGATTTTAATACAGGACAATGCTCCACTGCATGCATCGAAGTACTTCACTGCCAGTAAAGACCTTAAAGATGATAAAATAATGACCTGACTCCCCTTCCTCACCTGACCTAAACTTGATTAAGAACTTGTGAGCCCTTTTTAAAGCGGTTGCTGCCGCACAAAAAGTTGATCGTCAACAGACCAAGGAACTGACAGACTCCATGAATGGAAGGCCTATGACCATTATTGAGAAGAAGTGTGGCTGCACTTGTCACTGATTTTTTATTTTATTTTTTTTTTATGTCAGAAATGTGTCTTTGTACATTTTGAGTTGCTTATTATTCTTACAGATGAAAATAAACGTGAGAATGGAAAATGTTTATTTTTCAACTAGTTGTGTAACAATTCTGCACATTAATAGTTGCCAAATAATTGTTCACGGATAGATTTTCTCCTAAGAAAGCCAAAACTTCACTTTTACTTTCTAAAATATATCAGGTTTGAGGTTTATTAACCTTTGGGAGTCACCCAGAGAACTTTAGTAGTTCAATTATAAAATGAATCCTCATAAATACAACTTGCCTTATAATTATGCAGTGTAAACACTACTCATACTCGGATATAATCTGGGCTAGGGATCCATATGTGTTATTTATCATTTAAATAACTAGAGAACAACTTTGTATAAATAAATATTCTATAATAATTCTATAATAAACATTCTATGACTTTCTGGGACAACTACAAGCAGTAAACAGTTTTATTAAATCAAAATAAAGTACCAGGCAATGGTTTGGACACACTTTTTCCACACCCGGTGCCTTTTCACCGCCGCTTTACCGCAGAATCTGTCACTGCTGAGCGACAGCACAGTCAGTCCATGTGAGGCACCAACGGCTGGTGCAGAGCTGCACGTCCAAAGACCACTCTTTGAACGGGAAAAGTGAAATTCAGCCATTTTGAACAAAAAAAAGAATTAAAATGGCAAAGTTAAATAGAAAATAACTTTATAGTACAAATCATTGGATAAATATAACCATTTATTTTTTCATTTTACTTTTTTTTCCTCTGATGACAGGTGATGCACAGCCTCACCTGCCTCCCCTGACTGTACGTCACTGAGTACAACAGAACCACACTGACTGTAGGGGCTGGTCTGTAAAGCACAATGAAGTGAGCGCTCCAGGTATGCACCATGTAATAAGTGCAATAAGTGACACAAACATAATTACAGGTTCCATTGACCTGTTGATCATATTTAATTACACTGACGCACCTATTGTACCATTATGGAGCAGGAGCTATTTCTGAAATGGCTAAAAACACATTCCCATTTCATTGTTTTGCATTGCTCATCACAATCATACCCGGAGTGGTGTTTTGTTTCATTTACACATGTTTAACACACAAACCCTGTAAATTAAGGCTGAGTTCTCCTCTCAAACTGCAAACACTTGCGAGTTGTAATGTCACGTGATAATACATGAAGTGTGTTGTTAAACTCTATACACCTTCACTAGAATTATTTACATAATTTCAGTCCTGGAATTACCAATCTCTAGTAAAAAAAAATGGGTAAAGGTAGCTGTTTTTTTATTTTTATTTATTTATTTAACCTTTATTTAACGAGGAAAGTCCCATTGAGATTACTAATCTCTTTTTCAAGGTAGTCCTGGCCCAGAGCAGCACAGTTACATTTACACACAGACATTTGAACACATCACAAAATGGATTCTTAAAAGCAATTACAAATCATAGATTTAATTTCCAAACCTTTCAACATAGATTTAAACTGAACTATTGAAGTCAGTTCTTGTAATTTCAAGACTTTTTGTAAATTATTCCACCTTGAAGGTGCAGAATATTGAAATGCCACTTTACCCGTCTCTGTGCAGACACTTGGGACAGAAAGAAGCAGTTTTGTGATGGCAGAGCATCATGTCCATCTGTTTTATGTTGAATATATGTACATAGATATGGAGGGAGCAGACCCATAATCCCTTTGTAAATGAACATGTACCAGTGACTTCGCCTGCGAGTGTCCAGTCCTGCCCAACCAACACAAGTGTACAGTTCACAGTGTCCGAGGCTTACAGTTTGTGATCAATCACAGAGAGGCATGGTAAACGGAGGGTTGGGGGCATTCAGATAAATAACATCTCCATAATCTAGAATGGGTAAAAACGTCACTGCAACAAGTCTCCTCTTTGTATTAAAAGAGAAGCATAACTTGTTCCTAAAATAAAAGCCAATTTTCAGTCTTAGCTTCTTAATCAGTTGATCAATGTGTGCTTTAAAAGAAAGACTATCGTCAATTAAAATACCTAAATATTTAAATGATTTAACTGCTTCTATTTTTGTCCCTTGAAGAGTAACAACAGGAGGAATGTTCTGGGAATTACTCTTTTTCTTTGTGAATAGCATTAGTTTGGTCTGCGTTTAAAGAGAGCTCGAATTGTAAGAAAGTGTGCTGAACAATATTAAAAGTTTGTTAACTTGAAAACCACTACATGACTTCACAGAACATTTTGAGCCATGAAGAATAGTAATAATAATAAAAAATAAATTACTCACATATGTGAGAATGAAACAAACACATCTCCAGGTATGTATGGTTTTGGGAACGTTCTAACACGACTTAAAGATTTTGTGTAATATAGGCCCTTTAAAGGTGCTTTGCATTTGATTTGTATCATTTTTTTTACCAGATTTTTATAAGCTCTTTTCACAACTTTCAAGCCCCGTTAAAGTAATGTAAAACAACAACTAGCATAATAAAACATTTTATAACTAGATCCAGATGGCAGACATAGTTTGACCTGATTATAGCATATAGGTACATGTAAAAAAAAAAATGTGAATATCATGAAAAAGTTCAATATTTTTAGTCCATGTAACATACTGTATGGGTTTGACTTTCTGAAATAAGTGACAAAAAATAATCATATTTTCATGATAAGTTTTAGATGGTCCGTATGTTGATACTTAAATCTGTGTTTATTTGTGACATGTTTTAAACTGTTAATTAAGATATACAATCAGAGCAGACCCATATGGAAAAGAGATATACATTTTACAAAATTTAAATATGCTTTATCATAATCTCATATTCAGCTTACATGAGTTAAATCAGATGTAAAACCCTTAGTAAATGCAAATAATATGAAACTTACATGAATTTCTAACATAAGGACTGTAGCTAACACTAAATATTCATACAATATACTGAGAAAATAAATGTCACAGTTTGCCAAGCATTAATTTACACTGAAATGTTCTAGCAAACATCAACAAATAAGATATTATAAAACATCATAAAGGCAAAAACGAGAAATTCAATTTGTCAACTGGACCAAAGTTGATTCTACCTGGAGGACTGAGGGATTCTACGTACACACAAAACATCATAAGCTTACAGTAGTTACATAAGCTGAGATGACCAAGAACAGTTTTGTGGTCTGTTGTTTTCTCTTGTAGCCTGAACTTTTAAATCAGTTCGGTCAAGTTCACATTCCCTGGATCAATGGAGAAGGACAGTTTAAGCATTTACAAAGAGTTTAATTATAGCAAACCAACATACAAAAAGAGAAAATGTCAATCTGCACTTCATCAACACAGGTATATTTTTACATATTTTTATTATTATACATATAAAATTCCTTACTAAACTCAATAACACTTTTATATATACATTGTATGATGCACACACAAACCTTAGTGTAACAGTGAGTCATTTAAAACAGAGCATATAAGAAAGTGAAGAAATGTTGAATGAGTTAAGTTTTTTTAGGTGCATGCATATACATAATCATATTTTTATATCATACAACATATAAACATTTTTTGGTGTATTATTCGAATGAAAATTGGAGATGAATGTGTTCTGCACATTGAAGGTTGTCTCTCTGTGGAATGTCCGACAGGAAGCATCTGGTTCCGGTCTATGAGTGCTCTGTGGAATAGAGGAAGACTGGAGGAAAGGAAGATTGCGCGGATGCAGCAGAAGAATGTGGGCCGGAGCAGAAGACGGACCCTGAATGAACATATTTGCATATTGTATTTTATCTGTGTGTGAGGGAAGAGCAAGCGGTCAGTTTGCAGCTCCTGGCATAAGACTTGCTACTGTAAGCTCCAGGGAAGGAGTCACTTTTTCGTACGCGCTGGTTAAGTCGTATGTAAGCGTACGCACCAGGGCAGACATTTGGACCCAGAGCTCTGTATTACAAATATTGTTAGGGGAAATTAACTTTTGGTAAATGTAAACCTTTTTGAATCTTGGTTGTCTCTGATAGAACACACATTACACAACAAAAGTTAAAAAGTTTACGTGTTTACATGAAAGACACTAAGTTATTGTGCACTTTACGAATATAACATTTTTGCTATAATCAGGCGTATTTACACTGCAATGTTGTAGATGTTCATTAATATACACTGTCCCTATTAAATAAAGAATAAATAAATAATGGGGTGGCAGTAGCTCGGTAGAGCGTTTGTCTACTGATCCAGGGGTTGAAGGTTCATATCCCACTCTCAACGGGTTGGCCGTGTGTGATCAATCAATCAATCATTATTTATAAAGCACTTTTGATACAAAAAATGTAACACAAAGCGCTTTACAGTGATTAAGGATTAGAAGACTGACTTTTTATTGATCTTACACAGGAGAAATCGTTTTCTGCATCTGACCCGGGGACCATCTCCATGATTTCTTGTTTAGTCTTGGTCAGGACCTCAGCTGGAGGATTTTACCTGGTGCATGTTTTGGGTTGGTGGGGGAAACCGGAGTGCCCGGAGGAAACCCACCCAGACATGGGGAGAACATGAAAACTCCACACAGAAAGGCCCAGGCGACCCGAACCTTATTGCTGTGAGGCATGAGTGCTATCCACTCAGCCACCGTGCCGCCAACAATAAAACAACAACAACAACAACAACAAAAAAAACTAACAAACAAATGAACAAACGAACGAAAGAACAAACAAAAAAACAAACAAATTCAATCAAAGGCCAAGCTAAACAGGTGAGCCTTGAGCCACTCTTAAAAACATGAACGTTCTCTGCAGCCCTGAGGTCCTCCGGCTGTTCCATAGACGAGGGCCGTAGTCCTGAAAAGACGCCTCTCCTTGAGTGTCCTGACTTTAGGAATGACCAGGAGCTGCCAGAGAAGCACAGGGCCCGTGAAGGTTCGTAAGGAAAAAGCAGTTCAAGACCATTAAGACATTTAAAAACCAGTAAAACAACTTTAAAATCTATCCTGAAATTCACAGGGAGCCAATGCAGAGATTTTAAAACCCGTGTAATGTGGTCCCGCCCTCTGGTCCTAGTCAGGACACGTGCTGCTGAGTTTTGTAATAATTACAAACCTGAAATACTCTTTTTGGGAAGACCAGAGAGCAGGACATTACAGTAGTCTATACGACTGGTCCCAGTTCTCACAAATGAGTGCTTCTGTTGTGTCCTTGGGCAAGACACTTAACCCTTAAACAGTGTCTGCGGACACTGGTAGCCCCCATGACAGAAGTGCATCAAGGCCAGTTGTGAGGATTCATGGTGGCTGGTGCTGGAGCAGATCTGCTTGGACTGCTGCCACTGTGACCCAGAAATGGAGAAGCAGAAGAAGATGGATGGATGGATGGATGGATGGATGGATAAATAAATATATGACATGTGTGACATTCAGTTGGATCATATTTGATTCTGATTATTATTTTCTATTAGGAAAATGCAAAAGTGACCACTTTCAAGAGTATCTCATAGTACTAGCCATGCAAGTCTTTTATGGTGTACAATATTGCTGGCAATAATACGTTGTATTCTTTTCCGTATGGGGAGGCAACACAAAGCTAGTTCATTTCAAACTAGAAGTGAAATCTATTGTTGATCATGTCTTCGAAGTGCTTCGGTCTTAGCAGTTTGAAACTAGATTAAGCTTAAGCTCATGATCAACTTTATACAGATAATTTATTTGACTGTGTTTTAGTGGACGATTCTAACCTGTGCACTTTGAAGACACGATATGAACCATGTGTTAAAAAGCTTCATTATCATTGCATGTGCTTTTCGAAACACAAAATGTAGTATTAAAATATATGTACAATATATTTGTTGAAGAAAGAGTTTGCGTTGTAAAAAGTTTGTTTGTTGTATAATAGAAAGGTGAGGTGAATGACTTCAGGGAACACGTACAGTTCTTTTATGACCAGTGACGCTAATTGTTATTGTGTTGATGCTCCTCAGTGTAAGCCTTTAATGAATGGCTTCTATTTTAAACCTGCGCTCCAAACAAACAAAACAAAAACTATTACCAACACAAAATACTGTAAAATAACACATCACTGTTTAACCTTTGGCCTGGCCAAGAGGTAAAAGTGAACATGTGTGGTTCTCTTACACCTGTGTGGTTCTCTTACACCTGTGTGGTTCTCTTACACCTGTGTGGTTCTCTTACACATGTGTGGTTCTCTTACACCTGTGCGGTTCTCTTACACCCGTGTAGTTCTATTACACCTGTGGTTCTCTTACACCTGTGCGGTTCTCTTACACCCGTGTAGTTCTATTACACCTGTGGTTCTCTTACACCTGTGTGGTTCTCTTACACATGTGTGGTTCTCTTACACCTGTGCGGTTCTCTTACACCCGTGTAGTTCTATTACACCTGTGGTTCTCTTACACCTGTGTGGTTCTCATACACCTGTGTGGTTCTCTTACACCTGTGTGGTTCTCTTACACCTGTGCGGTTCTCTTACACCTGTGTGGTGTTCATACACCTGTGTGGTTCTCTTACACCTGTGTGGTTCACATACACCTGTGTGGTTCTCTTACACCTGTGCGGTTCTCTTACACCTGTGTGGTTCTAATACACCTGTGTGGTTCTCTTAAACCTGTGTGGTTCTCTTACACCTGTGCGGTTCTCTTACACCTGTGTGGTTTTCATACACCTGTGTGGTTCTCTTACACCTGTGTGGTTTTCATACACCTGTGTGGTTCTCTTACACCTGTGTGGTTTTCATACACCTGTGTGGTTTTCATACACCTGTGCGGTTCTCTTACACCTGTGTGGTTTTCATACACCTGTGTGGTTCTCTTACACCTGTGTGGTTTTCATACACCTGTGTGGTTTTCATACACATGTGTGGTTCTCTTACACCTGTGCGGTTCTCTTACACCTGTGTGGTTTTCATACACATGTGTGGTTCTCTTAAACCTGTGTGGTTCTCTTACACCTGTGCGGTTCTCTTACACCTGTGTGGTTTTCATACACCTGTGTGGTTCTCTTACACCTGTGTGGTTTTCATACACCTGTGTGGTTTTCATACACATGTGTGGTTCTCTTAAACCTGTGTGGTTCTCTTACACCTGTGCGGTTCTCTTACACCTGTGTGGTTTTCATACACCTGTGTGGTTATCTTACACCCGTGCGGTTCTCTTACACCTGTGTGGTTTTCATACACCTGTGTGGTTTTCATACACATGTGTGGTTCTCTTACACCTGTGTGGTTTTCATACATCTATGTGGTTCTTATACACCCGTGTGGTTCTCTTACACCCGTGAAGTTCTCTTACACCCGTGTAGTTCTCATACACCTGTGTGGTTCTCTTACACCTGTGTGGTTCTCATACACCTGTGTGGTTCTCTTACACTTGTGTGGTTCTCTTACACCTGTGTGGTTCTCATAGACCTGTAGGGTTCTCTTACACCTGTGCGGTTCTCTTACACCTGTGTGGTTCTTACACCTGTGTGGTTTTTATACAACTGTGTGGTTCTCTTACACCCGTGTAGTTCTCTTACACCCGTGTAGTTCTCATACACCTGTGCGGTTCTCTTACACCTGTGTGGTTCTCATACACCTGTGTGGTTCTCATACACCTGTGCGGTTCTCTTACACCTCTGTGGTTCTCTTACACCTGTGTGGTTCTCATACACCTGTGTGGTTCCCATACACCTGTGTGGTTCTTATATATGTGTGGTTCTCATACACCCGTGTGGTTCTCTTACACCTGTGTGGTTCTCTTACACCTGTGTGGTTCTCTTACACGTGTGTGGTTCTTTTACACGTGTGTGGTTCTTACACCTGTGTGGTTTTCATACACCTGTGTGGTTCTCTTACACCCGTGTAGTTCTCATACATCCGTGTAGTTCTCATACACCTGTGTGGTTCTCTTACACCTGTGCGGTTCTCTTACACCTGTGTGGTTTTCATACACCTGTGTGGTTCTCTTACACCTGTGTGGTTCTCTTACACCTGTGTGGTTCTCATACACCTGTGTGGTTCTCTTACACCTGTGCGGTTCTCTTACACCTGTGTGGTTCTCATACACCTGTGTGGTTCTCTTAAACCTGTGTGGTTCTCTTACACCTGTGCGGTTCTCTTACACCTGTGTAGTTTTCATACTCCTGTGCGGTTCTCTTACACCTGTGTGGTGTTCATACACCTGTGTGGTTATCTTACACCCGTGCGGTTCTCTTACACCTGTGTGGTTTTCATACACCTGTGTGGTTCTCTTACACCTGTGTGGTTTTCATACACCTGTGTGGTTCTTACACCTGTGTGGTTTTCATACACCTGTGTGGTTCTCTTACACCCGTGAAGTTCTCTTACACCCGTGTAGTTCTCATACACCTGTGTGGTTCTCTTACACCTGTGTGGTTCTCATACACCTGTGTGGTTCTCTTACACTTGTGTGGTTCTCTTACACCTGTGTGGTTCTCATAGACCTGTAGGGATCTCTTACACCTGTGCGGTTCTCTTACACCTGTGTGGTTCTTACACCTGTGTGGTTTTCATACAACTGTGTGGTTCTCTTACACCCGTGTAGTTCTCTTACACCCGTGTAGTTCTCATACACCTGTGCGGTTCTCTTACACCTGTGTGGTTCTCATACACCTGTGTGGTTCTCTTACACCTGTGCGGTTCTCTTACACCTGTGTGGTTCTCATACACCTGTGTGGTTCCCATACACCTGTGTGGTTCTTATATATGTGTGGTTCTCATACACCCTTGTGGTTCTCTTACACCTGTGTGGTTCTCTTACACCCGTGTAGTTCTCATACATCCGTGTAGTTCTCATACACCTGTGTGGTTCTCTTACACCTGTGTGGTTTGCTTACATCTGTGTGTTTTTTTTACACCCGTGTGGTTCTCTTACAAGTGTGTGGTTCTCTTACACCTGTGTGGTTTTCATACACCTGTGTGGTTCTCATAAACCTGTAGGGTTCTCTTACACCTGTGTAGTTCTCTTACACCTGTGTGGTTCTCTTACACCTGTGCGGTTTTCTTACACGTGTGTGGTTTTTACACCTGTGTGGTTTTCATACACCTGTGTGGTTCTCTTACACCCGTGTAGTTCTCTTACATCCGTGTAGTTCTCATACACCTGTGTGGTTCTCTTACACCTGTGTGGTTCTTTAACACCCGAGTAGTTCTCTTACACCTGTGTAGTTCTATTACACCTGTGTGGTTCTCTTCCACCCGTGTAGTTCTCATACACCTGTGTGGTTCTCTTACACCTGTGTGGTTCTCATACACCTGTGTGGTTCTCTTACACTTGTGTGGTTCTCTTACACCTGTAGGGTTCTCTTACACCTGTGCAGTTCTCTTACACCTGTGTGGTTCTCATACACCTGTGTGGTTCTCTTACACCTGTGTGGTTCTTACACCTGTGTGGTTTTCATACAACTGTGTGGTTCTCTTACACCCGTGTAGTTCTCTTACACCCGTGTAGTTCTCATACACCTGTGCGGTTCTCTTACACCTGTGTAGTTCTCTTACACCCGTGTAGTTCTCTTACACCCGTGTAGTTCTCATACACCTGTGCGGTTCTCTTACACCCGTGTAGTTCTCTTACACCCGTGTAGTTCTCATACACCTGTGCGGTTCTCTTACACCTGTGTGGTTCTCATATACCTGTGTGGTTCTCATACACCTGTGTGGTTCTCTTATACCTGTGCGGTTCTCTTACACCTGTGTGGTTCTCATACACCTGTGTGGTTCTCATACACCTGTGTGGTTCTCTTACACCTGTGTGGTTCTCATACACCTGTGTGGTTCTTTTACACCTGTGTAGTTCTATTACACCTGTGTGTTTCTCTTACACCTGTGTGGTTCTATTACACCTGTGTGGTTCTCTTACACCTGTGTGGTTCTCTTACACCTGTGTGTTTCTATTACACCTGTGTAGTTCTCTTACACCTGTGTAGTTCTATTACACCTGTGTGGTTCTCTTACACCTGTGCCGTTCTCTTACACCTGTGTGGTTTTCATACACCTGTGTAGTTCTCATAAACCTGTAGAGTTCTCTTACACCTGTGTGGTTCTCTTACACCTGTGTGGTTCTCTTACACCTGTGTGGTTTTCATACACCTGTGTGGTTCTCATAAACCTGTAGGGTTCTCTTACACCTGTGTGGTTTTCATACACCTGTGTGGTTCTTTCACCTGTGTAGTTCTCTTACACACGTGTAGTTCTATTACACCTGTGTAGCTCTCATACACCTGTGCGGTTCTCTTACACCTGTGTGGTTCTCATACACCTGTGTGGTTCTCTTACACCCGTGTAGTTCTCTTACACTCATGTAGTTCTCATACACCTGTCTGGTTCTCTTACACCTCTGTGGTTCTCTTATATCTGTGTGGTTCTTTTACACTCATGTAGTTCTCTTACACCTGTGTAGTTCTATTACACCTGTGTGGTTCTCTTACATCTGTGTGGTTCTTTTACACTCATGTAGTTCTCTTACACCTGTGTAGTTCTATTACACCTGTGTGGTTCTCTTACACCTGTGCGGTTCTCTTACACCTGTGTGGTTTTCATACACCTGTGTGGTTCTCATAAACCTGTAGGGTTCTCTTACACCTGTGTGGTTCTCTTACACCTGTGTGGTTCTCTTACACCTGTGTGGTTTTCATACACCTGTGTGGTTTTCATACACCTGTGTGGTTCTCTTACACCTGTGTGGTTTTCATACACCTGTGTGGTTCCCATACACCTGTGTTGTTCTTATATATGTGTGGTTCTCATACACCCGTGTGGTTCTCTTACACCTGTGTGGGTCTTATACGTGTGTGGTTCTAAGAAACAGAATTTGAGATATAGAACTATGAACCCTGTTAATATTTCATGCTTTGTGCAGTATAATTACATTTACAAATATTAGCACTTCCTGTTGTAAAACCTGAAAGAAAAAGGACCGTGATCGTGTCCCTCAGCTGCATAATAATCCCAAACATTCAAATCTTCCCCCTCTCTTGATGACGGTGGTGAATGTGCTCAAATGCATTTTATTTTGGCATTTATTTGTATTTTATTGGATTTGTATTTGTTTTTATTGTTTGAGGCCACAGTGAGAGCTCTGCAGCAAACAACTTTAAGATGAAAACAGATCTTCATTTCTAATGCGAAGCACAGGACCGTCTGATCAGCAGCTTCTGTATGACGACATCTGACTGAACTGAAGAAGCAGCTTGGATGAGCTGCGAAATGTATTTGACCAAATAAACTTTTGTCCAGTTGACAAATTAATTTTTCCTTTTGCCATGGATTCTACCTGGATGACTGAGGTATTCTACACCTGTTCTCAACCTTTTTTTTTTTCTTGAAGCCCCCCTTGCCTGTGTCCCAGACAAGCCAGGCCCCCCCAATCCCAAATCCTACCTGCATATACACAATAAAAGAAAAAAAAAGTACAAAAACTACAAACTTTTATTTGCAAAAGTTCTTCCTTAACTGTTATCAGGTGTGTCTAATACACATAGTTTAATTTTTGACAGCCAAACAGAATAAGTATACCCCATTAGAACAGGAAAAATAGTGGCTCATTGTTGGGATTCTATCTTTCAATGTGCACAAATATAATTTTGGTAAAGTCGCAACCTCAACGCAGATGAAACTGTACACACCCCCTGCGATCTCTAGCGGATGGGGGGGGACCCCAGGTTGAGAGCCACTGTTCTACACACATCTGATTGTAAAACATTAAAATATAATTTCAGAATCAACAGAACATGAAAGAAAAGAATCTTTGCTATGTAAAATAAAGGTAGGGTGTGTTCCATTAAAACGCTTGTACTGTTCTTTTCTTTTATTACCTGGGTTGAACACACATCACCAGTAAATCTATTATTATTAGCCAGTAATAAATGCATTCCATTGACCGGTGTGTTCCAAAAAAAAAAGAAAAAAAAGAAAGAAAAAAAACCCCGAAATATGAGTCATTAACAATACAAAATATGACCTATTATAATACAATTTAGTTTCATATTCATTTGAGGTATAAGAATGTTGCTGCATTTTCTTGTAACTGATTTTGACAGAAAAAGATTAAATATGCAATGGGTGCAATCATCCAGACAAGACTAAAGGTGTTGTTTAGGCATTCCACTGCCATAGCACTGACTTATGACACTGGCACTGGGGCTTGTGCAGGGGCCGATAATGTGCTTTTATCTGAAGTGTTCATTTGTAAACTAAAGAAGTGCTTCCTAGTTAAAACTATGACATAGTTTCATGTAATGTATGTGAACTCCCACACATGATCCATGAGGTCTAACTGGATCAAAAAGAGATGACATATTCATTTGCAATTCAAAATACAATTAACAAAGTCAAACTAAAATTAAGTTTTGTTAAGCATACTATAATCTTTTGTGTGCATGTAGTGTCACGTTGTAAAGATTAGTCTTTAGGGCAAAGGCGGTGCACACATCTATTGTCCACCCTGATGGGGTGAATCATACTGCAGTTACAGTAAATCCTTTAAATTATATGTTGATTCTCTGGAAACAATGGAACTAGTACACTAGTACAAACTCCTATTTGCCCTAAATGTAACTTAACAAGTTTGAGATCACTGAAGCTCAAACATCAGCATCATCCCATAGTTGTATACTACTCACCAGGGAGGAGACACCAGGTGACCAATCCTAATGATTATTATTAATTAATAATTACGTTGGCTGATATATGACGTGTGTCATTCCTGAACAGAAGATATATATATATATATAAATACAAAACTCAAGCACTGAGATCATATTTAAGACACAAGACACTGGACTAACAGTGAGAACACAAGCTGAGGAATCCTTCATTATCACAGTAAGTACACAATACTATTTGCTGGATTTGAGAAGGAATATATTTTCAAAAAGTATTATGTGGTTTTGTAGTAGTAGTTTATTTTGCAGCACTACAAAAACGTAGACTACAACCCCATTTGGATCATGACTGAAATGGTTTAGGCTGAAGTAAAAAGTACTTATAATGCCTAACCCTGTTAATACAAAACAACAGACTGAATAGAATACAAACAATAAACAAATGTAATAATAAACTGAAAAATAAAAAAGACAAACTACAAACATGAACAAGGCATTTTGAGACATGAAAACAAGGATGATTTAAATGAATTGAAAGATGTTAAAGTTCTGAAGGGTGTGGACACTGGGTGCTTCTAAGTGAAGTGGCGATGTGATGATGTTACTGAGACTAAATATTGATGTACTACTACCACTATTACTACTACTACTACTACTACTACTACTACCAATATTAATAATAATAATAATAATAATAATAATAATAATAATAATAATAATAATAATAATAATAATAATAATAATAATAATAATAATAATAATAATACATTTGATTTGTATAGCGCTTTTTTGGACACTCAAAGACACTTAAACAAAATAGGAAGTACACTGTAGATAATGGGGACAGTTATAGTAAATACATTTTAAAATTGTTGAATCCAATGAAATTGACGTCAGTTTTATGGTTGTTGCCAGTTGAGTTTTACAAATAAAATACAGTGAAAGGTTTGACGCAGATCATTGGGCATTTAAGAATAAATATACAAAGAGAGTTGAAGAGAACATTCAGTGGTTTGAGATAAATACCACGTGTATTTTGATAAATTGAATTAGCATAGTCAATGATGGGTAAAACTGACTGAGTAATAATTATTTTCCTGAATTCTTGAGTGAAACAGTTCGCTGACCAGTATAGAGGAGTTAATGTAACACATGTTCTTTTGATGACATAATCAATATGAGGTTCAAAGTTTGAAGATATTCGATAGATTCAGTTTGAATCATCCTGGACCCATCACTGAACTGAAGGTGAAGGGTTTTTTTTAGGTTTATTTATTTGAGCAACTTGCAGGTTCCATTTAAACGAAATTTGGCAAATACAAACTCATGAATTCTACAAATACAAACTTATGTCACATAACTCTGCAGTTCCTTTTGCTCAAAATGGAGCAGGTGGAAATATAAACTCAGTAAATTGAAATTTGATCAGATATTTAAAATGATATTTATTTGGGCAACTCTTAACTTCGTCCTATAAATTATTCCACAAATCCATGTTGTACGGAAAAATAATTTCTTAAAATTTAATTCATTTCTTAAATTATAATTTCCTTCTCTGTTGCTAAATAATATTTGAATATTTCCTGGTAGTTGTTTATACCAGGCTTGATGCATAATTTTCAAGGTTTTAAATTTAACCAAAACTTCAAACTTTAAAATTTTGGATTTATAAATCAACATATTTATATGATCTCTTTATTCTACCCCATGTAGAATTCTCACTGCCTTTTTTTGTATTTTGAATAATGAATATGTATTCGTTCTATATGTGTTTCCCCACACTTGTAGCTCAAGTAGGGGACAATCAATGGGCTGTATAAAATATGGAGAGATTGAGGGTCTAGAAATAATCTTGCTTTGAAACATTTCTGGCCACCTTTGATTTGATGTTTGAGATGTGAGACTTCCAATTCAATTTATGATCAAGTGTCACGCCAAGAAATATGAATTCATCAACTCTTTCTATTTCAACGTTAGGCCAGGGGAATGGATTAGATCATGGTGAGATCCAAAAAGTGATTATTTCTTATTTTTGGTTTGTCATTTGTCGGTGCATAGTCATTTCTTGATTGTCATTCAAATGAAGTAACCAGAAAAGAACAAATTAGTCATTGCATTTATATATCGCCTTTCAAGACACCCACAGCGCTTTACAGTTCGTTCACTCCACACTCAGAGGTGGCAAACAACTATTATAGCCACAGCTGCCCTGGGGCAGACTTACAGAAGCAAGGCTGCCAATCTGTGCCATCGGCCCCTCTGAACACCACCATCACTCTCTCACACACACTCACGCACACAAGTCCAAGTCCTGACCAGGCCCAGCCCTGCTGAGCTTCTGAGATCTGATGAGATCAGGCTTTGTCAAGTTTTTATGAGCACCAAATAAAAGTAATTTTTTAGCATTCAAAAGTTCAAAACTCCATGCAGAGCTTCCAGGTGCTGGTAACAACAGGAACATTGAATAATTCTAGAAAAGAAGAAGTTTACCACACACTCGCTTGACTTTACTCTTATTCCTTAGAGCGAACAACACGTTTTGCTTCTACAGTGTCATCAGGTTGTTTTTTAGCATATTTGCAATTTTGCAATTTTTTTAGCATATTTGCCATTGAAATAAGATTTTATTGGAAATATGAAAGAGAAATAGATTATTACAAGTTGTATTCTGTGCATGATGCAATATAAAAAAAATGTTGCCAATATAGCTGCAAAAACTGTTTTTAGTGTTTGATTTTTTGTATTTTTGTTTAGTCACTGAGTCAAATAAATTGTACATTGAAATAAAGGTTGAAAGATATAGATATAGAATAGATTGTAGATCATTTTGATTTAATAGATTTAGTGAAGTTTAGTTAAGTTTACTTGTTATAACAACATAACATAACAAGTTAATCATTGCAGCCCTATTTGCCAATACAAGATCATCACTGTATGTCATCCTTGTAAAAACTAATTTACCAAATCAAAAACATGCATTATTTATTCAGTCATGGTATATTGGTTGATATTTATCCCTGTCAAGAAATGACAGTAAAATCCAGGAGCTTATTCCAAGTCATGACAAAAGAAAAAGGCAAAAATATCAGTAAATACTGAAATACAATTACAGTAAATTGTAATTTAAATATTCACCCTCAAAATGATTTTTTTTTTAAAATTCCATCATGTTTTTTTTCCTCTTCTCTTTTCTTTTCTTCTCTTTTCTTTTATTTTCAGTTTATTTTCAAGCTTGTAAGTGGACAAGACCGCAAAGGAAAGACAGACTCAGAGTTCACAATGATTATCAGGTTGCTTCTCCTGGTGTTACTACCAGTAGGTAAGTGGTCGTGATTAAATTATTCTCTGCTTTATGTGACACTGATGATTTGACACTGACTCTGACACTCTGATCATGCCAGTAATGAACGCCCAATCTGAGGAGACACTGATGATGAGATGTCCTAGTGTCAAAACTACCACAACCACCCCTCTGCCAACTACAACTACAGCTGCTCCAACTGTCACAACCACCCCTCTGCCAACTACAACTACAGCTGCTCCAACTACCACAACCACCCCTCTGCCAACTACAACTACAGCTGCTCCAACTGTCACAACCACCCCTCTGCCAACTACAACTACAGCTGCTCCAACTACCACAACCCCCCCGCTGCCAACTACAACTACAGCTGCTCCAACTACCACAACCACCCCTCTGCCAACTACAACTACAGCTGCTCCAACTGTCACAACCACCCCTCTGCCAACTACAACTACAGCTGCTCCAACTACCACAACCACCCCTCTGCCAACTACAACTACAGCTGCTCCAACTACCACAACCCCCCTTCTGCCAACCACAACTACAGTTGCTCCAACTACCACGACTCCTTTGCCAACCACAACTACAGCTGCTCCAACTACCACGACTCCTTTGCCAACCACAACTACAGCTCCTCCAACTACCACAACCACCTCTCTGACAACTACAGCTTCCGCAACTACCACAACCACCGCTCTGCCAACTACAACTACAGCTTCCCCAGCTACCACAACCACCTCTCTGACAACTACAGCTTCCGCAACTACCACAACCACCGCTCTGCCAACTACAACTGCAGCTTATCCAACTACCACAACCACCCCTCTGCCAACCACAACTCCAGTTGCTCCAACAACCACGACTCCTCTGCCAACTACAACTACAGCTCCTCCAACTACCACAACCACCCCTCTGCCAACTGCAACTACAGCTCCTCCAACTACCACAACCACCCCACTGCCAACTACAACTACAGCTCCTCCAACTACCACAACCACCCCTCTGCCAACTGCAACTACAGTTCCTCCAACTACTACAACCACCCCACTGCCAACTACAACTACAGCTCCTCCAACTACTACAACCACCCCTCAGCCAACCACAACTACAGCTGCTCCAACTCTCACGACTCCTATTCCAACCACAACTACAGCTGCTCCAACTACCACGACTCCTCTGCCAACCACAACGACAGCTGCTCCAACTATCACAACTCCTCTGTCAACTACAACTACAGCTGCTCCAACTATCACGACTCCTCTGCCAACTACAACTACAGCTGCTCCAACTACCACGACTCCTCTGCCAACCACAACTCCAGCTGCTCCAACAACCACAACTCCTCTGCCAACTACAACTCCAGCTGCTCCGACAACCACGACTCCTCTGCCAACCACAACTACAGCTGTTCCAACTACCACGACTCCTCTGCCAACCACAACTACAGCTCCTCCAACAACCGCGACTCCTCTGCCAAGTACAACTCCAGCTGCTCCGACAACCACGACTCCTCTGGCAACCACAACTACAGCTGTTCCAATTACCACGACTCCTCTGCCAACCACAACTACAGATTCTCCAACTACCACGACTCCTCTGCCAACCACGACAGCTGCTCCAACTATCACAACTCCTCTGTCAACTACAACTACAGCTGCTCCAACTACCACGACTCCTCTGCCAACCACAACTCCAGCTGCTCCAACAATCACGACTCCTCTGCCAACTACAACTCCAGCTGCTCCGACAACCACAACTCCTCTGGCAACCACAACTACAGCTGTTCCAATTACCACGACTCCTCTGCCAACCACAACTACAGCTTCTCCAACTACTACAACTCCTCTGCCACCTACAACTACAGCTCCTCCAACAACCATAACCAACCCTCTGCCAACTACAACGACAACTGCAGCTCCTCCATCTACAGTAATTACCTCTCTGCCAACCACAACAACTACAGCTATTCCAACTACCACAATTACTGCTCCTGGTACTAGTCCTGGTCCAACTACAGTAGGAGGACCAGTTGAACCTCCAACTGGTCCTACTGTAGTTGGTACTACAACTACAGTAGCACCAACCATAACAACTACAGATCCTGCAACTACCACAACTACAGCAACGCGAACCACGACAAGAGCTATTCCAACTATCACAACAACCACTCCTTTGCCAACAACCACTACAGCTCTTCCAACTACAGCAGTGCCAACCACAAAAACAACAGCTCTTCCAATTACCATAACGACCCTTCTGCCAACTACAAGGACAACAGCTCTTCCAACTACCGCAATAACCCCTGTGCCAACTACAAGGACAACAACAGCTCTTCCAACTACTGCAATGACCCCTCTGCCAACTACAATGACAACTCCAACTTCTCCAACTACCACAACGACCTCTCTGCCAATAAAGACAACTACACCTTTGCCAACTACAACAACCACCACTGCTCTCCCAAATACAATGACAACAACCCCTCTGCTAACTACAACTACAGCTCCTCTAATTGCCACAACCACTCCTCTGCCAACTATCATGACAACTAAAACTCCTCCAACTACCACAATGACAACTACAGCTGATCCAACTACCACAATGACCACACCATCACCTACGAAAACAACCTCTCCACCACCAACAAAATCCCCTGCAGAGAGAAAGGCAACCGCAGCTGTGGCAGCAGCGGCAGCATCCACAGCATCAAATGCTGCTGCAGCAGCAGCAGTCACAGCATCCACAGTTGCATCGGCCTCCACTGGACCGCTTGCTGACAGTGCAAGGGTCGCTGCAGAAGAAGCACTCAGGGCTGCTGAAGAGGCAGCGAAAATGGCCGAAGCAGTACTCAATGGAACCGTTTCAGCCGATGAAGCCATACAAGCAGCTCAAATTGCAGCACAAAAAGCAGAGGAGGCATCTTTGGCAGCAGAGGAAGCAGCAAAAGCTCTCCCTGATTCAATGGCACCATTTACTGAGAGAATTCTTCAAGCGGCTGCCAATTCAACAGAAGCAGCTCTCAAAGCAGCCCAGGCAGCAAACAATGTATCTACAGTAACTCCTGAAAGTCTAGATGAAGCAGCCACAGCCATGACCGATTCTGCAATTGCAGCAGAAAAAGCCCTCACAGCATTACTATCTGCAGTACAACAAAATATGACTGTACCCCTTGACCCCAAATTAGAAGGATATGTGTCATCAGTAGCTGAGAGTGCTGCACAAACTGCAAACAAATCTGTAACTGCAGTAGAAAAGGCAGCTGCCTCCTTAAAAGCAAACACAACTGAAGAGGCAAACCGTCTCTCCGATGAAGCTATTGATTCAGGTAAAGATGCCACTAATTCAACAAACCAAACCATTGAGTCTGCTGAAAATATATTATCGACAAAATCCCCTGCCGAGACAAAGGCAACTGCAGCTGCGGCAGCAGCGGCAGCATCCACAGCATCAAATGCTGCTGCAGCAGCAGCAGTCACAGCATCCACAGTTGCATCGGCCTCCACTGGACCGCTTGCTGACAGTGCAAGGGTCGCTGCAGAAGAAGCACTCAGGGCTGCTGAAGAGGCAGCGAAAATGGCCGAAGCAGTACTCAATGGAACCGTTTCACCCGATGAAGCCATACAAGCAGCTCAAATTGCAGCACAAAAAGCAGAGGAGGCATCTTTGGCAGCAGAGGAAGCAGCAAAAGCTCTCCCTGATTCAATGGCACCATTTACTGAGAGAATTCTTCAAGCGGCTGCCAATTCAACAGAAGCAGCTCTCAAAGCAGCCCAGGCAGCAAACAATGTATCTACAGTAACTCCTGAAAGTCTAGATGAAGCAGCCACAGCCATGACCGATTCTGCAATTGCAGCAGAAAAAGCCCTCACAGCATTACTATCTGCAGTACAACAAAATATGACTGTACCCCTTGACCCCAAATTAGAAGGATATGTGTCATCAGTAGCTGAGAGTGCTGCACAAACTGCAAACAAATCTGTAACTGCAGTAGAAAAGGCAGCTGCCTCCTTAAAAGCAAACACAACTGAAGAGGCAAACCGTCTCTCAGATGAAGCTATTGATTCAGGTAAAGATGCCACTAATTCAACAAACCAAACCATTGAGTCTGCTGAAAATATATTATCGACAAAATCCCCTGCCGAGACAAAGGCAACTGCAGCTGCGGCAGCAGCGGCAGCATCCACAGCATCAAATGCTGCTGCAGCAGCAGCAGTCACAGCATCCACAGTTGCATCGGCCTCCACTGGACCGCTTGCTGACAGTGCAAGGGTCGCTGCAGAAGAAGCACTCAGGGCTGCTGAAGAGGCAGCGAAAATGGCCGAAGCAGTACTCAATGGAACCGTTTCACCCGATGAAGCCATACAAGCAGCTCAAATTGCAGCACAAAAAGCAGAGGAGGCATCTTTGGCAGCAGAGGAAGCAGCAAAAGCTCTCCCTGATTCAATGGCACCATTTACTGAGAGAATTCTTCAAGCGGCTGCCAATTCAACAGAAGCAGCTCTCAAAGCAGCCCAGGCAGCAAACAATGTATCTACAGTAACTCCTGAAAGTCTAGATGAAGCAGCCACAGCCATGACCGATTCTGCAATTGCAGCAGAAAAAGCCCTCACAGCATTACTATCTGCAGTACAACAAAATATGACTGTACCCCTTGACCCCAAATTAGAAGGATATGTGTCATCAGTAGCTGAGAGTGCTGCACAAACTGCAAACAAATCTGTAACTGCAGTAGAAAAGGCAGCTGCCTCCTTAAAAGCAAACACAACTGAAGAGGCAAACCGTCTCTCCGATGAAGCTATTGATTCAGGTAAAGATGCCACTAATTCAACAAACCAAACCATTGAGTCTGCTGAAAATATATTATCGACAAAATCCCCTGCCGAGACAAAGGCAACTGCCGCTGCGGCAGCAGCGGCAGCATCCACAGCATCAAATGCTGCTGCAGCAGCAGCAGTCACAGCATCCACAGTTGCATCGGCCTCCACTGGACCGCTTGCTGACAGTGCAAGGGTCGCTGCAGAAGAAGCACTCAGGGCTGCTGAAGAGGCAGCGAAAATGGCCGAAGCAGTACTCAATGGAACCGTTTCACCCGATGAAGCCATACAAGCAGCTCAAATTGCAGCACAAAAAGCAGAGGAGGCATCTTTGGCAGCAGAGGAAGCAGCAAAAGCTCTCCCTGATTCAATGGCACCATTTACTGAGAGAATTCTTCAAGCGGCTGCCAATTCAACAGAAGCAGCTCTCAAAGCAGCCCAGGCAGCAAACAATGTATCTACAGTAACTCCTGAAAGTCTAGATGAAGCAGCCACAGCCATGACCGATTCTGCAATTGCAGCAGAAAAAGCCCTCACAGCATTACTATCTGCAGTACAACAAAATATGACTGTACCCCTTGACCCCAAATTAGAAGGATATGTGTCATCAGTAGCTGAGAGTGCTGCACAAACTGCAAACAAATCTGTAACTGCAGTAGAAAAGGCAGCTGCCTCCTTAAAAGCAAACACAACTGAAGAGGCAAACCGTCTCTCAGATGAAGCTATTGATTCAGGTAAAGATGCCACTAATTCAACAAACCAAACCATTGAGTCTGCTGAAAATATATTATCGACAAAATCCCCTGCCGAGACAAAGGCAACTGCAGCTGCGGCAGCAGCTGCAGCATCCATAGCATCAAATGCTGCTGCTGCAGCAGCAGCCACAGCAGCCACAGTCGCATCAGCCTCCACTGGACCGCTTGCTGACAGTGCAAGGGTCGCTGCAGAAGAAGCACTCAGGGCTGCTGAAGAGGCAGCGAAAATGGCCGAAGCAGTACTCAATGGAGCCGTTTCACCCGATGAAGCCATACAAGCAGCTCAAATTGCAGCACAAAAAGCAGAGGAGGCATCTTCGGCAGCAGAGGAAGCAGCAAAAGCTCTCCCTGATTCAATGGCACCATTTACTGAGAGAATTCTTCAAGCGGCTGCCAATTCAACAGAAGCAGCTCTCAAAGCAGCCCAGGCAGCAAACAATGTATCTACAGTAACTCCTGAAAGTCTAGATGAAGCAGCCACAGCCATGACCGATTCTGCAATTGCAGCAGAAAAAGCCCTCACAGCATTACTATCTGCAGTACAACAAAATATGACTGTACCCCTTGACCCCAAATTAGAAGGATATGTGTCATCAGTAGCTGAGAGTGCTGCACAAACTGCAAACAAATCTGTAACTGCAGTAGAAAAGGCAGCTGCCTCCTTAAAAGCAAACACAACTGAAGAGGCAAACCGTCTCTCAGATGAAGCTATTGATTCAGGTAAAGATGCCACTAATTCAACAAACCAAACCATTGAGTCTGCTGAAAATATATTATCGACAAAATCCCCTGCCGAGACAAAGGCAACTGCAGCTGCGGCAGCAGCTGCAGCATCCATAGCATCAAATGCTGCTGCTGCAGCAGCAGCCACAGCAGCCACAGTCGCATCAGCCTCCACTGGACCGCTTGCTGACAGTGCAAGGGTCGCTGCAGAAGAAGCACTCAGGGCTGCTGAAGAGGCAGCGAAAATGGCCGAAGCAGTACTCAATGGAGCCGTTTCACCCGATGAAGCCATACAAGCAGCTCAAATTGCAGCACAAAAAGCAGAGGAGGCATCTTCGGCAGCAGAGGAAGCAGCAAAAGCTCTCCCTGATTCAATGGCACCATTTACTGAGAGAATTCTTCAAGCGTCTGCCAATTCAACAGAAGCAGCTCTTAAAGCAGCCCAGGCAGCAAACAATGTGTCTACAGTAACTCCTGAAAGTCTAGATGAAGCAGCCACAGCCATGACCAATTCTGCAATTGCAGCAGAAAAAGCCCTCACAGCATTACTATCTGCAGTACAACAAAATATGACTGTACCCCTTGACCCCAAATTAGAAGGATATGTGTCATCAGTAGCTGAGAGTGCTGCACAAACTGCAAACAAATCTGTAACTGCAGTAGAAAAGGCAGCTGCCTCCTTAAAAGCAAACACAACTGAAGAGGCAAACCGTCTCTCAGATGAAGCTATTGATTCAGGTAAAGATGCCACTAATTCAACAAACCAAACCATTGAGTCTGCTGAAAATATATTATCGACAAAATCCCCTGCCGAGACAAAGGCAACTGCAGCTGCGGCAGCAGCTGCAGCATCCATAGCATCAAATGCTGCTGCTGCAGCAGCAGCCACAGCAGCCACAGTCGCATCAGCCTCCACTGGACCGCTTGCTGACAGTGCAAGGGTCGCTGCAGAAGAAGCACTCAGGGCTGCTGAAGAGGCAGCGAAAATGGCTGAAGCAGTACTCAATGGAACCGTTTCACCCGATGAAGCCATACAAGCAGCTCAAATTGCAGCACAAAAAGCAGAGGAGGCATCTTTGGCAGCAGAGAATGCAGCAAAAGCTCTCCCTGATTCAATGGCACCATTTACTGAGAGAATTCTTCAAGCGTCTGCCAATTCAACAGAAGCAGCTCTCAAAGCAGCCCAGGCAGCAAACAATGTGTCTACAGTAACTCCTGAAAGTCTAGATGAAGCAGCCACAGCCATGACCAATTCTGCAATTGCAGCAGAAAAAGCCCTCACAGCATTACTATCTGCAGTACAACAAAATATGACTGTACCCCTTGACCCCAAATTAGAAGGATATGTGTCATCAGTAGCTGAGAGTGCTGCACAAACTGCAAACAAATCTGTAACTGCAGTAGAAAAGGCAGCTGCCTCCTTAAAAGCAAACACAACTGAAGAGGCAAACCGTCTCTCAGATGAAGCTATTGATTCAGGTAAAGATGCCACTAATTCAACAAACCAAACCATTGAGTCTGCTGAAAATATATTATCGACAAAATCCCCTGCCGAGACAAAGGCAACTGCAGCTGCGGCAGCAGCGGCAGCATCCACAGCATCAAATGCTGCTGCTGCAGCAGCAGCCACAGCAGCCACAGTTGCATCAGCCTCCACTGGACCGCTTGCTGACAGTGCAAGGGTCGCTGCAGAAGAAGCACTCAGGGCTGCTGAAGAGGCAACGAAAATGGCCGAAGCAGTACTCAATGGAGCCGTTTCACCCGATGAAGCCATACAAGCAGCTCAAATTGCAGCACAAAAAGCAGAGGAGGCATCTTCGGCAGCAGAGGAAGCAGCAAAAGCTCTCCCTGATTCAATGGCACCATTTACTGAGAGAATTCTTCAAGCGTCTGCCAATTCAACAGAAGCAGCTCTCAAAGCAGCCCAGGCAGCAAACAATGTGTCTACAGTAACTCCTGAAAGTCTAGATGAAGCAGCCACAGCCATGACCAATTCTGCAATTGCAGCAGAAAAAGCCCTCACAGCATTACTATCTGCAGTACAACAAAATATGACTGTACCCCTTGACCCCAAATTAGAAGGATATGTGTCATCAGTAGCTGAGAGTGCTGCACAAACTGCAAACAAATCTGTAACTGCAGTAGAAAAGGCAGCTGCCTCCTTAAAAGCAAACACAACTGAAGAGGCAAACCGTCTCTCAGATGAAGCAATTGATTCAGTTAAAGATGCCAATAATTCAACAAACCAAACCATTGAGTCTGCTGCAGATATATTATCAACAAAATCTCCTGCAGAGATAAGGGCCTCCATAGCTGCAGCAGCAGCTGCAGCATCCATAGCATCAAATGCTGCTGCAGCAGCAGGAGCCACAGCTTCCACAGTCGCATTGGCGTCCACTGGACTGCTTGCTGACAGAGCAAGGGTAACTGCAGAAGAAGCAATCAGGGCTGCTGAAGAGGCAGCGAAAATGGCCGAAGCAGTACTCAATGGAACCGTTTCACCCGATGAAGCCATACAAGCAGCTCAAATTGCCGCTCAAAAAGCACAGGAGGCATCTTTTGCAGCAAAGGAAGCAGCAGAGGCTCTCCCAGATTCAATGGCACCGTTTACTGAGAGAATTCTTCAAGCGTCTGCCAATTCAACAGAAGCAGCTCTCAAAGCAGCCCAGGCAGCAAACAATGCATCTACAATAAGTCCTGAAAGTCTGGATGCAGCAGCCACAGCCATGACTGATTCAGCAGTTGCAGCAGAAAAAGCCCTCACAGCATTACTATCTGCAGTACAACAAAATGCGACTGTACCCCTTGACCCCAAAGTAGAAGGATATGTGTCATCAGTAGCTGAGAGTGCTGCGCAAGCTGCAAACAAATCTATAACTGCAGTAGAAAAGGCAGCTGCCTCCTTAAAAGCAAACACAACAGAAGAGGCAAACCGTCTGTCAGATGAAGCTATTGATTCAGTAAAAGATGCCAATAATCCCTCAAACCAAACCATTGAATCTGCTGCAAAGATATTATCAATAAATTATTTGAAAGACTCAACAATAAGAACCACAACATCTGCAGCAGCCTCAGCCGCCGCCTCAGGAGCATCAACCACAGCCGCTGCAGCAGCCTCTATTTCCTCTGCTGCAGGAGCAACAGCATCTCCCAAAGCAGAGTTAGCCATGAAAGCAGCAAGGAAAGCAGCTAAAGTAGCAGCCTTAGTGGCAAATGGAGAGAGTCCACCATCAGAGGCAGCACAAGCAGCACTGGAAGCTGCCAAGAAAGCTTTAGTGGCAGTTGAGGCTGCAAAACTAGAAGCCTCTGAAGTATCTGCACCTTTGAAAAATGTGTCTGATGAACTTTTAATTATTGCCTCACAATTAGCAAAGGCAGCTGAAGAGGCAGCACAAGCAGCACAGCTAGCCACCACAGGGACAGATGAAGCAATTAGTGGAGCAGCTAATGCAGAGACTGAGGTCGCTCGAAGGTCTGCAGAGGCAGCAGATTCTTTGGATAGAATGTTAAAATCTCTGCCATCAGGAGCCAATGCAACACAGCTTTCCATCACAGCAACACAAAGCGCGGCACAAATGAGTGAAGCAACTGCACTGTCAGCTAGAGCTGCAACAGGTGTCACACAAACTGACACAGTTGGTATCATGTTAGAGACTGCAAAATCAGCAGCTAGAGCTGCAGAGGCCAATGCAATTGTAGCAGAAATTGCACTTCCAAGGGGCCTTACTGATTTTCTACCAACGCCCACAACCCCACCACCTGCAACAACAATAGATCGATCAGCAGTATCAACATCTACCGCAGCAGCAGCTGCAGCAACTGCATTAGCAGCAGCCACAGCTTCAGCAGCGGGTGCACCACGTCAGGATGTATTAGCGGCTGTGACCGCTGCTCAAGTTGCAGCTGATGCAGCCTCGGCTGTGGCAAATGGAACTCAGCCTTTGACAGCGGCTGCAATAGCTGCCAGAAATGCAGCCGATGCTGCAGACAGGGTTGTGAATGCCGCAAGAGCATCTGTCAGTACATCTGAAGGAACAAAGCTGATTGAGGCAGCAAACGAAGCAGCACTATCAGCCAGGAGGGTGGCAGAAGCAGCAGCAAAAGCAAGTGTAGATTCTGCATCATTAGTAGAGGTGATTGAAATTGCAAACGCAGCCAGAACAGTGGGAGAAGCTGCAGATACTACACTGGAGGTATTGGCAGGAGCCACTCAAAGTCAGGATGCTGAAATACAAAGAATAAAACAAGTTGCACAAATTGTGGCACACATGACAGATGCAACAGCCATTGCATCAAAAACTGCAGCTAATGCTGTAGTAGTAAACTCAACTGAACTAATTATACCAACAGCTAGATCTGCTGCCAGAGCAGCTCAAGCTACAGCGACGGCTTCTTATGAAGCATTACCAAGAACATCAGATAATGGCAACTCATCTCCATCTACACCAACTGATGACCCTAATGGAGGTACGAAAATAGCCTTGGCGAAAGCCCAAGAAGGTGCAGTGGTCGCATCCACAGCAGCAGCAGCAGCGGCAGCAGCTACAACCTCGGCAGCAGCAGCATCTGCAGGACCAAGTGCTCGACCAGCAGCAGAAGCAGCTGCAGCAGCAGCAAAGGCTGCAGCCAGAGCCGCTGAACTTGTGTCTCTTGGATTAGCTCCTTTAAACATGGCTGTTGAAGCAGCAAGTGTTGCGTCTAATGCAGCTCAAGAAGCCGCAAGTGCTGCCTTAAAAGCGGCCGACACATTACCTCCTTCCCAATCACAGCAAGTAGCAGAAAAAGCAGCCATAGCTTACACCAATGCCCAAGCGGCTAACACAGCTGCTGCAGCTGCAGCAAGAGCAGCAGCAAATTCTGCAACAAGGGACACACTGTCAAATTCTGCTGATGCAGCACGATCTGTGTCCAGGGCATCAGTTCAAGGAGCTGCACAACTCCAGAGCATTATATCAAGTACACCAGCCTCAAATGCAAGAGATCTTGCCATTCTTCAAGAGATCAAGGCTGTGGCTCAAATGGCCCAAGCCACGGGAATAGCAGCCGAAACTGTGTCAGAGACTGCACTGTCAGGCTTAACAACTGGAAACATTGCAAATATGGTGGATACACTATCTTCAACAGCATATTCAGCAGCCCTGGCTGCTTCAGCAACCACTTCAGCAGCTGAAGCAGCTCTGCTGTCAATAGCATCGACAAGTGAAGATGGAACAACCAATGGCGATGCAGCAACAACAGCAACAACAGTGACTGGTAGTGGAGGCAGTCAGGCAACCGCGGCGGCACCAAACAACAAAATGAGTTTTTTTTCTGTCACAATAGCTCTTGCTGCAGTTGTCTTTCTATAAGCCAAATTATTTCATGATATCTAGATACATGATATATATGTACATGTAATTACATTATTTATTATGCTTTATTTATTGTGTGAATGAGGAAAAAAAAACCTTGATGGATGTTTTCAGATGTTTACTACTGTGATTGAACAACTAAGGAAAATAATACAGTATATGCCATTTTTCTTGTGCAATTGTAATGTGATAATGTATAAACCACTGTTAAGTCTTCAACTACAAATACAAATACTTCAACTGCTTTAATAATGTTGTCATTCTGACCCTTTGCTTAATACAATTATCAGTGGAGCTTTAGAGAAGATGAAATATTATTGACTATATATATATATATATATTTATATATATAAATAAACATGATCAGCAAATTCACCTTGTTTATTCAACACTCCTTATTCTCACATGGTAAGGGGCATTGGCATGGTGACCAGATGTCCCTATTTACCCGGGACAGTCCCAGTTTTGAGCCCTGTGTCCCCTGTCTCAGCAGATTTATTCAAAACCATTGATTTGTCCCAGTTTTATACAAGAAATGTCCCAGGTGTCCCTATTTTTGACCAACTTGATCCCTTCCAGCAGTAAATAGCGGCATACATTGTCATTTGTTTAGGGAAAATACAAAAGAACTGCTTAAAATGACCAAAATGCAAAGAAAATGTGTCTGTTTTCACTCACATGTTCGTCATAAATGGGCCGAGTGCAGAACAGTTTTCCTTATATACACACTCGTTTCACAATTTTATTTAAAAAATGGGGGTGTCTGATTTATATCCAATCTATAATCCCATTTCAAACCTGCACATAGACCCAGGTTAGTCTTGGTTTAGTCCTTGTTTAGTCTTAGATCTTGGCCTGTTTTTATTACTGCGTAGTTCATGTTTATGACGTGTGCTTGGTCACTTCCGTGTTTGTGCTGTTGCGTTCGCTCCCTGTTAAAGGTTTAGACAAGGGTGTCCAAATGTCCCTGTTTTCCCTGTTAAAGGTTTAGACAAGGGTGTCCAAATGTCCTCTATGTCCCCTAAATGTCCCTACTTCCCCGGAACAGTCCCAGTTTTCAGCTCTGTGTCCCCTGTCCCAGCAGATTTATCCAAAACCAGTGATTTGACCCAATTTTATACAAGAAATGTCCCACGTGTCCCGATTTTTTGACCAGTTTGATCCAAACCAGGACTAAATTAAACTAAACCAGGACTACATCAGGTCTAAACCAGGACTACATCAGGTTTAAACCAGGACTAAATTAAGACTAAACCAGGACTACATCAGGTCTAAACCAGGACTAAACTAAGACTAAACCAGGACGATATCAGGTCTAAACTGGGATTATTTATTTACTTATTTGACAGGGACAGTGTACATTAATGAACATTAATGAACATTTCTGTAAATGTTTTCATCTGCAGTCCCTGGACAGATGTTACATTGTCACCCTAAGGAAAAAAAACAGGTTAAAACAATGTACATGCAAAATTATTTACACTATTTACATGCTTTCAGGCTCACTCATAGTAACAGCCATGCACACTTGGTAACACAATAACAATATATACATACAACACATACACACACAGAACACACATACATCTGGCACCCCCTCAATAACAAAGGTAACTCTATAAGGAAATTAATGTGTGCAGTGCTGATTCTCAATCAAGCACTTTTTTAAAAGAGTCTTAAAAGTGTGGTATGATGGTGAGTCTCTGATATGTATGGGAGTATTGTTCCATTGATGTGCTGCAGTGACGAAAATGGGGACTGTCCAAAGGTATTTTTCCTGAGTGGAATTATGCAGTCCCCTCTAACTGCCCCCCTGGTTACCCGGCTTGAGGATGATCTTATTGTAATGAACTATGAAAATGGGGGTGAAGAGAGACCATTTATAATTTTAAACAGAAGGCAGAGGTTTGTGTATTTGATCATATTGTCCCAGTTCAGTAATTTGAGTTTGTGTAATATTTCACAATGATGATATTGGATTGGTTTCTTGTCGAGTGTTAAACTAACTAAGACTAAAACAGGACTAAACTAAGACTAAACCAGGACTACATCAGGTCTAAATCAGGACTAAACTAAGACTAAACCAGGACTACATATTCGACAGTCCGCGCTAGTTTTAGTGAGAGTTCGGTTCCATGACTCTCGCTAACCTTAGCCCCCGCTGAGTTACTTGGGCAACATGGTTCCCCCGGCTAGCCTGGTCCATCTTCTTCCGCTTACTCCATTTCTGGGTCGTGGGAGCAGTAGTCCAAGCAAGGACACAACAGCAGCACTCTTCTGTGGGAACTGAGGTTATGGAATACTGAAATTCTTTTGTGTGATGTGTTTTGCAAATGTAAATTTTCTAAGGGGAAATGTCCCAAAGGGAAAGAAAAAAACAAACAAACAAAAAAAACTGTAATGCAGGGAACAAAGATGCCTGATCCCTTCCCGATGCATGGCAGTCTTCTAGATAGATAGATAGATAGATAGATAGATAGATAGATAGATACTTTAGTAATCCTCCGGGATTAGAGGAGGATCCGGGGAAGGGGAAATAAAGGTCTTGCAGCCATCTCAGGCGCACTTTTAAGAAAAAATAGAGCATAACATGAAGAGAGGAGGAGGAGGAGAAAAAAAAAAAGAAACAATCCCCAGACCAAGTTCCTGTGGGAAACATAATGTGGGGCATAAAAGACCTTTGCGACATAAGCACATAATCAAACACAGTACAACATTAAAACTTGACTTGGAACAGGGGAGAGGAGTGAGGGGGTGGAGTTACAGGCAAAACAGTATACAATACAAAAACACAATACGCCAATAAAGGCCTGGAGTGTCACTCCATCTGACATCATCCCAGACAGTAAACATCCGCAGGTGTCAGTGGAACTTGGGCAAAGAGCAATGCAAGAGTCTCACTGCCATGTCCTTTGAGGGGAGCTGTTCCAGCAGCTGCCTTGTCCGAGGCCAGGGCTAGATGAGGGAGGCCAAAAGCTGATAAGATTCAGGTTGTTTGGGTTTGGTGCAAGTAGCCGCATTTCAATCCCCACGACTACTCACTTTGTCCAAATCTGTGTCTATCCATTTGTCTTTGCAGGGCTGCAAGCTATTCCATGATGTTATCCATATTTGCAGTTTAAAGTGTATAGCCACAGAGTGCTGCCAGCTCTGCCCACCATTTCAATCAACCCGGGCAGGCTTGTGAGGCTTTGAACAGCTGCCTCGGTATTCTGAGTTTTTTGAAAAATCAGGCCCATGCCTAATCCAATCAGCAAAAGGCCTTCCGAACAGGTAGTTGTCTTCTATGTCCTCAACGGAAAGAGCTGCCAGACACACAACACGTCACTTCTCCCAACCACCCATTGTGTAACCCGCTGTGAACATCCCAGCAGGGCATTCAGGCTCCTCCGAACTCAAGTTCCTTGTGTCAATTGCGTTGAGAGACCCATTGATCAAATCTATGATTAATTTTAAGTTTGGAAGAGCAGGGCGGAGAGTCTCTCAAAGATATAAAATAATAGACTAGACGAGATGAGAGAAGTAAAGCAAGGAAGATAGCAGGAGAAGAAAGAAATATGTGACTGCCTTCGTCGGCAGCCAGGGAAGAAAGGAAAGTGCAGGTTGTGCTGTACTTTTGGTTCTGCACTCTGTTGGTCCACAGGTAATGATGGTGTCAGGCAACTTTTTATCCTGTCCTACCAACTGGGTGAAACTCATGCTAATTACAATGAGTGGTCACTTTAACATCAGTTCTAAAACTAGTTCTAATCACTCTAAAACTTGAAATAAACCTACAGACTAAAGCCGATACCAAACTTAAAACCCATAAACCCTTTAAAATGCCCTAACATGCCTCCCCTACACATTCCCTGCCTTGGTCCTGCCCTGAGACCTTCTTAAGGGGACCCCTTTGACATCTGGACACAAGGACAGAGGAGGTAAGTGGACATGCTTCAAACACTGGGTGTTTCTCAATTTCCAGGATCCTTCCTCAATTGACCACCTTGTGGCACTCTGCTGGAGTTATCTCCTTGAAGCAGAGCCAAGTGTCCTGCCAACACCCCAATGGAGTGCTTTTGGAATGCACTTGGTAGCATACATGCTGCATTTTTTTTTTAATTATTATTATTATTTGTTGCGTGTTAAGTGTTAAGTTTACATTCCGCTCCAAGTACCGAAGCAATTTCCTAATGTTGTGAACCTGTTCACTCATATGGCAATAAAACCTTCCTGATTCTGATTCTGATTCTGATTCTGATTCCGATCATCATTCAGTGTCCTATCATACAACCAAGTGTAAAAAATGTCAGCCCCCTTGTGTGCCGGTAACTAACTGCTGTTGTTACAGTGAGAAGGAGCGACAGCATTGCTGGGCACTGACCCTGAGGTGCAGAAGATACCAATGGATGACTGTCATACTCCACCGTGGAAAGGAGCGGGTATGTAAAAGCCAGTCACTGCAATTATATGCTTCATGATAATGCACAATAAAACACAATGTACTAATTATTACCCTAATATGTGTAACAAAAAGAACTTGGCCTCTCACCAAATTTGACTGCACCCATCAATTTTCAAGATACAGTGGTCCCTCGCTATATCGCGGTTCACTTTTTGCAGCATTACTGTTTCGCAGATTTTTTTTTTTATTATGGGCGGTCTGGCATTTGGGCACATGCCAGAGGGACCCACAGAGTAGGGCGCACCGTGCTCATCCAATGGCACTGCCACGTCTTGGGACGCGATGCGCATTAACCTCCCAGAGAAGTGTGCGCGCGGACATGTGCACCTGCTCATCGTGGTCAAATCCATGATAGAGCATCACCGGCGCAAGGCCAGCATCACCTGGGGCCGTGAATACGAGACCGAGGCCGACAGTGTCCGGATCGTGTTTCTTCTTGGGACCACGTCCCAAGAAGAACCTAATAATAGCTACAGTATTTCGGTGTTACATCTCACATTTCTCTCCCTTGTATCTAGGTCTTCCATCCATCTATTTTCTTCTGCTTATCCGGGGCCGGGTCGCAAGGGCAACAGTCTAAGCAGGGACTCCTAGACTTGCGTCACACTTCCTCCAGCTTCTCCGGGGAGACCCCAAGGCGTTCCCAGGCCAGCCGGGAGACATAGTCCCTCCAGCGTGTTCTGGGTCTTCCCCGGGGCCTCTTACCAATGGGACATGCCCGGAACACCAACAGTCCAGGAGGCGTCCAGAACAGATGCCAGAGCCATATGTACAGGTTGCACATACATATGTTTTTTGACAATAAAGATGACTTTAACTTTGACTTCAGTCACCACATTTCAAACGTTTGTGGTTATATACGGAATGTCACCTCGCTGGGGGGGAAGGAACCTGAGCTTGTGCGGGAGGTTGAACGTTACCGACTAGATATAGTCGGCCTCACCTCTACTCACAGCTTGGGCTCTGGAACCCAACTCCTTGAGGGGGGCTGGACTCTCCATTTCTCTGGCGTTGCTCGCAGGGAACGGCGGCGGGCTGGTCTGGGCCTGCTCATTGCCCCACAGCTCAGCCGCCGAGTGTTGGAGTTCACCCCGGTGAACGAGAGGGTCGCGTCCCTGCGCCTTCGGGTCGGGGACAGGTCTCTCACTGTTGTGTCGGCCTATGGGCCAAACAGCAGGGCAGAGTACCTGGCCTTCTTGGAGTGCCTGGGAGGGGTACTGAATAGTGCACCGACCGGGGACTTCGTCGTTCTACTGGGGGATTTCAACGCCCACGTGGGCAACAACAGTGACACCTGGAGAGGGGTGATTGGGAGGAATGGCCTCCCTGATCTGAACCCGAGCGGTGTTCTGTTATTGGACTTCTGTGCTAGCCACAGTTTGTCCATAACGAACACCATGTTCGAGCACAAGGGTGTCCATCAGTGCACGTGGCACCAGGACACCCTAGGACGGAGGTCGATGATCGACTTTGTTGTCGTGTCATCTGACCTCCGGCCACGTGTCTTGGACACTCGGGTGAAGAGAGGGGGCAGAGCTGTCAACCGATCACGACCTGGTTGTAAGCTGGGTCCGCTGGCGGGAGAGGAAGCCGGAGAGACCTGGCAGGCCCAAGCGTATCGTGAAGGTCTGTTGGGAACATCTGGCAGAGGCCTCTGTCAGGGGCATCTTCAACTCACATCTCCGGGAGAGCTTCTCCTGGATTCCGGGGGAGGCTGGGGACATAGAGTCTGAATGGGCTCTGTTCTCGGCCTCTATTGTCGATGCGGCCGCCCGTAGCTGTGGTCGTAAGGTCTGTGGTGCCTGTCGCGGCGGCAATCCCCGAACCCAGTGGTGGAGCTGTGTTTGCATTGCTGTGTTCGCATTGCCGGTAGTAAGTCTGACCTGTTTCCGGTGCATGTTGGACTCTGCCAGGGTTGCCCTTTGTCACCGGTTCTGTTAATTATATTTATGGACAGAATTTCTAGGCGCAGTCAGGCGCCGGAGGGGATCCGGTTTGGGAAAGGATCTCATCTCTGCTGTTTGCAGATGATGTTGTCCTGATGGCTTCATCGAACCGGGACCTCCAATGTGCACTGGGGCAGTTTGCAGCCGAGTGTGAAGCGGCTGGGATGAGGATCAGCTCCTCCAAATCCGAGGCCATGGTTCTCAACCGGAAAAAGGTGGCTTGCCCTCTCCAGGTGGGTGGGGAGTCCTTGCCTCAGGTGGAGGAGTTCAAGTATCTCGGGGTCTTGTTCACGAGTGAGGGGAGGATGGAGCGTGAGATTGACAGGTGGATCGGTGCAGCGTCGGCAGTGATGCGGTCGCTGTACCCTAGCCACTCCTGGATAGTGGGGAAACGAAATTTCAAATTCACTCTATGTACATATGATTGTACTCTATGTACATGTACATATGATTGTTTTTCGACAATAAAGCAAACTATGACAATGACTATGACCGTTGTGGTGAAGAGGGAGCTGAGCCGAAAGGCGAAGCTCTCAATTTACCGGTCAATCTATGTTCCTACCCTCACCTATGGTCATGAGCTCTGGGTAATGACCGAAAGGACAAGATCACGGATACAAGCAGCCGAAATGAGTTTCTGGGCGCTGGGCGCACCCTTAGAGTTAGGGTGAGGAGCTCAATCACACAGGAGGAGCTCGCAGTAGAGCCGCTGTTTCTCCACGTCGAGAGGAGCCAGCTGAGGTGGCTCGGGCATCTGTTTCGGATGCCTCCTGGATGCCTCCCTTGGGAGGTGTTCCGGGCATGTCCCACCGGGAGGAGGCCCCGGGGAAGACCCAGTACACGCTGGAGGGACAATGTCTCCCGGCTGGCCTGGGAATGCCTTGGGGTCCTCCCGGAGGAGCTGGAGGAAGTGTCCGGGGTGAAGGAGGTCTGCGACCCGGCCCTGGATAAGCGGAAGAAAATGGATGGATGGTTATATATATTTAAAGTCTCAACAGAGAAAATAAGTATTGTGTAGTAATCGTTTTGATTAGTCGACTAACATAATAGTTAGTTGCAGCCCAAATAGTCTGACAATTCCATCAGATTCTGTTTTTTAATGTACTTTTATGGGTTTATTTCTCTTTTTGATCCACCAAGAGATCAACAAGATGTATCACAATTAAATTAAGCATTATAATTCATGACTAGAGGTATAAATAGATTAAATTAATAGATTGAACAAAAGCGGCGCATGTCTAAAGAAGTGGATTAAGGCGAGTGTGACGTCATCCATGAAGCTTGCGATGCTAGTGGCTAGATGCATGTTATGAATAGGATTTTTAATGGACAAAATATCAAAATAAAAACTCCAGGATCTTGTAAAGCGGGTTAATATGAATATTTTAAGACCAAAGTTCTAAACACTAACAAGGACCACACCACGACAATGAAATATGATAAAGATATTTATTAATGGTGGGTAGATGTGATGGCTGGGGGGAGAGTCCATCTCCATCTCCAATCCAAAATGGTCACCCAGCTGATTCGGAACACCCCTCCTTAAGGATGATGTCTTCAGGCTGAAGGATGGACGAGAGACACGGGGTTGGAGGGTGTCAAGAGAGCTTACATGGAAGGTGTTGTCGGGATAGGCTGTATAAATGGGGCTTCTAGGTAATTGAAGGCAAGGTCAAGATGAGCTGTGGCTCACTGGTGAAGAAGTTGAGGCATGGTCCAGCTCCTGAATCTAAGTTAATCATATTAACTCCACTTATGGTAAAAGGAGAAATTCAATTTGTCAACTGGACAAAGTTTATTTGGTTGAAGATGTTTCGCAGCTCATCCGAGTTGCTTCGTCAGTTCTGGTTAGAGTGCTGATGGACACTGCTTATATCTAGCTGCAGGGAGGAGCTAACTACAATGAAATTACTCGGAAACTATCCCACCTCTTTGTTTTGAGTTTCTGTCTGGGTTGTTTAGCATACCCATTCAGTACCATAATAGGTGTTTTCACACCTCTGGGCCTGATCTGGCTAACCCTATTGTTTTCTTTGTTTGTTTTGATTTAGGTTTGAGAATGGAATTATAGATGGGAGACAAATAGTGTCTGGTCCCTCCATTCCTGTTCAAGGAAGGATTCTCTTTTTTTTGACAAAAATAGCTTCTTTAACTCCCCTCTCAAACCAGTTCTTTTCCCTGGTCTGATCTGTACCTCACTGTCCTCAAAGGAGTGACCGTGGCTTCTAGGTGGAGATGTACGGCAGACTGAGGTCCTTTTAGGTGGAGATGTACGGCAGATGAAGGTCCACTCTGGACTCTCTGGGAGGATGTTGGTACATCCTCTTGTGAAGTGTCTGTTTTGTTTGTCCAGTGTAGCGCTCACTGCAGTCTTCACTACACTGAATGGAGTAGACCACATTGCTTTGTTTGTGGCTCGGTGTTTTGTCCTTTGGGTGGACGAGTTTTTGTCTTAAAGTGTTTGTGGGTTTGAAATAAACTGGGATTTCATATTGTCTGAAAATCCTTTGAAGTTTTTCCGAAACGCCAGCCAGGTAAGGAATCAAAACAAACAAAGAAAACAATAGGGCTAGTCAGATCAGATCAGGCCCAGAGGTGTGAAAACACCTATTATGGTACTGAATGGGTATGCTAAACAAGAGCCCAGACAGAAACTCAAAACAAAGAGGTGGGATAGTTTCAGAGTAATTTCATTGTAGTTAGCTCCTCCCTGCAGCTAGATATAAGCAGTGTCCATCAGCACTCTAACCAGAACTGATGAAGTAGCTTGGATGAGCTGCGAAATGTCTTTGACCAAATAAACTTTGTCCAGTTGACAAATTGAATTTCTCCTTTTACCATGGATTCTACCTGGACGCCTGAGAGATTCTTCACACAACTCCACTTATATATACAGACTATGATTAAAATGGATTATCTACTGACATAAATGTTGACACAAGAACTTTGAATAGAAAGTAAGAAGTGACTTTATTGATCTCACACAGGAGAAATTCTTCTCTGCATTTAACCCATCCTGTTTTTAGGAGCAGTGGGCAGCACATTACTGCACCCGGGGACCATCTCCATGACCTTCTTGCTTTGGTTTGGTCAGGACCTAAGATGGAAGATTTTACCTATGGTGCATGTTTTGGGTTGATGGGGGGAAACCGGAGTGCCCGGAGGAAACTCACCCAGCCACCATGCCGCCTCAACAGGTAACAGATGAAGTTCTAAACAACAATGACAACTTAATTTATTTAATTTTTATTTAATTTTATTACAAAATGGGCATTTCCTGAAAATCACATTACTCCACAATAGACTCTGAGAGGAAAAGCGCACAGCAGATTACAGTGGTTTTATCAACCAGTGCCAGTGAATCAGTTGATTTGATTGCCATGTGCTCAGTTGCCATTGCCCAACTCTGCAAAATTTTATATTTTCTCCTAACTAAGCCACATGAATGCAAACACTTGCAAGTTTCCTTGTTTGATTGACCTCATCTCATAAGCAGACAACTGTTTTTTCCCTTTGTGAATGAAGGTGTCTTCAACAGTAAAGCTCTGATCTGTTAAGAGTTTAAGATTCCACACTCCTCTGTTATTTGTTTGTCGCTGATCCTCCCTCCCCAAGTATGTAAAATATAAGTAACATAACCCTGAGGAGCAATGCCAATAAGAAACACGATTTATTGTGATGCTTATAATTAGACCAAGTTTGTGCTCTTGCCAAAAAAATTGTATGCTTTTCAATGAATACTTCAAAACAGTCCATTGCAACTTTAAGTCCGAAGGCCGAAAGCATTCGCTTTTTAAAAACACTCTAAAACCTCCATAAACCCAAGTAAACTAATGCAGATGTATAGATAAAACCCTAAAACACACACCTAATATATTTAAAACCCACAACCTCTTCAAAATGCCCTAACACGCCTCCTCTACACTTTCCCCACTTTGGTCACGCCCTGGAATTCGTTTCTGGGTCATTCCAGAATTGTAGGACATTTTACATCCCACCCATCAAATATTAAATAATCCACATACAAAATACTAAAACATACAGTTTCTGAGTGAATTTACTTGTCCTGAGACCAAATCTAAAAAAAAAATGAGGAAAAGAATGCTTGAAAATAGTTTTTAAAATACCAAATAAGTCTGGAGTACCCCCCAAAATGCCATTTTCCTCTTGTCCCGCCCCTCTAATGGCCAAATTGAATCTCAAATAAAACTGTTAAAATTAAATTTAAATTTCTTCTTTTTTGTATTATTTGCCATCTCTTGTAACTGTGGGAACATTTTGTTTTAATAGACATAATATTTCAAATAATAATTATTATTCATGGAACATGTGTCCCACAACATGCACCAACCCTGTTACCAGAACATTTTTAGCCTGGTAGAAGAAGAAGAAAGCAGAACCACATGATCAATCAATCAATCAATCAATCAACAGTGAACCACATGATCCCCTGGACTTGAGAATGGGCAGACAAAGATTTGTCTTCTCTTCTATTTTTCTTATTTTTATAACATCGTTAGCCTTGACTGAATGTCTCACTCTGCCTCATGTAACCCTGTTATGCAAATGATCAGAATAAGACAATTATTATTTTTCCTTTACTTATTTGCATAAATAAGTTTTTCCTCTTGATTAGCAGTAACAGCTAAACAGCTTCTACTCCTGAGATAAAGCGAACTTTAGTGCGGATTTGCAACCCTGTTACCTGCAACCCTGTTACTGTGATTAGAGGAAATACATAAATAAACCAAATAAATCATGTAATAAAAATTGTACCATTGACTGTAAGCTGAGCTAATCAAGTGTTTGATAGTTTATTACCTATTATTGGTGAATATGTAGCAGAAAATCAGAAAAGTGAAGGTTTATTTTTCAAGAATTTTAAAGCCAAAATGTCCTCCAATTCTGGAATGACCCTTCTCCCTTTGACACCTGGACAGAGGAGTTAAGTAGACATACGTAAAACAATATTCACTAAAAACACTGCAAATTACATTACACTACACTACACATACAAACACTGAAGAACATGGGTAAATAAATACTGCCCAGAACTGAAGAAGCATCTTCGATGAGCAGCGAAAAGTATTTGGCCAAATAAACTTTTGTCCAGTTCACAAACTGAATTTCTCCTTTTGCCATGGATTCTACCTGGACGACTGAGGGATTCTACACACTGCACGTACTTGCATATATACAATTATACGTATCAGTTAATTTTGTGTCACCTGTTCACTCCAGGACAAGCAGCTTCGTTTTAAAGTGCAATGTGCCTCTGGATCTGAAACTGGGTAAAAAGGGCAAGCTGTTTTAATTCCCCGCATCTCAGTTGTGTATCAGTTGTGTATCATGGGGCTGATCTGGAAGACACTGTTGTGGAATTTCTGATCTACAAGAATAAGACTGGAAAGTTGTTTTGAGTCAAATGATTGATTTATTAAAGTAATTGGGCACAATCACACCGTGACAGTATCTGACTGTCCCTAGACTGGCAATCATAACAAAGCATACAAAGTTCTTATACCCCTCCGGGGGTAGTCAAGACATAACACTTCAACAAGAACAGGTCAGCACAAGGCTGGATCATTCGCAGCAGAATAACAAATGAAAAACAAGTTAAATCCAGTGGAAATTTACCACAGATGTATTATACGGCAGCAAGAGGCCCCTGAGAGGCCCTAACTAAATCTGAAACTGATTAACATCCCCATTAACATCCCAAGACCAACTTATACATGACATATACAGTATATTTGATATATATATAAAGCATATATATCAATATATGTATATATTGATATATATATATAAAGCAGGGGTGTCAAACTCATTCTGGTCCGGTCGACCTACTTTGATCCCAAAGGGGCCAGATCATGGCAAATATACCCCAAAAATAAAAATAAGTTCAAATATTTGTGCAGAGAAATGCAAATCTATTATAGACTGCTGTTTCTTTGGTCCCAGCAATTCTCCGTTCAAGTTATTGTATTTGTATTGTATTATTGTTCAAAATGCTGTGTCTCGTAGTGGCATTTAAGATTATATTCCTTGAGCACCGCCACTTATTGCAAACACACCAAGCGTACAGGTTTCCCATTCACCTCCGTGAACAAATAGGAATTAGTCAATTTTTCTTGGAAAATCCTGCACTCTGTGTCCGCTTTTCTCATTTTTGACATTTTGCTGATGAGGGTGTCACGGTCGACAGTCAAAACGATGGTCCTTTAAGCGCGTTTGGAAAGAGACAAGTCTTCATTTGTGCTGCTCTGGTGGGAGGGGCCACGCACAGAGGCACTGGAGGCACTGATGTGCTAAACTGTGCAGAAAAGAGGAGCAGAAAATTTCCAATATTTTAATAGAAAATTAAAATATTTTAATAGAAAACCAGCCGAGGGCCAGATTAAAGGTCTTGGAGGGCCGGATCTGGCCCCCGGGCCGCATGTTTGACACCCCTGATATAAAGAGTTATTGTAAAGATTTCCATTACAACACCTTCCTGTAATACCGTAGCCCTCCAGTGAATCATATTGCGTTTGAAGTAAATAAAGGGCACAGATTAAGTTTTTAAATGACGTTGATGTTGATGCACTAAAATGCAGCCAGTACACTTCCTAATTACAAACTCCTGACTGCCTGAAATGAACCTTAACAGGTTTGACATAATTGAAGTTCCAATCTTCATTATCAGTGTGTAGTTGTATACTACTCACCAGGGAGGGGACACCAGGTGAACAATAATGATATGATAGCTGATAATTAATAATTACGTTGGCTGATATGTGACGTGTGTCATTCCTGAACACAAGCTATATATAAATACAAAACTCAAGCACTGAGATCAGACTTAAGACAAAAGACACAGGACTAACAGTGAGAACACAAGCTGAGGAATTCTTCATTATCACAGTAAGTACACAATACTATTTGCTGGATTTGAGGGGGAATATATTTTCAAAATATTTTATGTGGTTTTGTCATTCCAATGGAATAACCAGAAAATAACAAAAAAAGAGTACTTTCAGAAGGGGTGTGACCATACTGTATCATGATAAAGGTTTATAGCACCTGGCCCCCTCTTAATTTTTGGTCCTGAAGTTTGGTTCAGATCAACAAATGTGACTTTGCTAGCACCAAAAATACAGAGAGAAACTTGATCCTCTTTGACTGTTTATGGCCATCACCTGTACCATCAACTGCATTCAAATCCACATGCCAACAGCAACAGCATTTTTACTATTTTATCAATAAGCCAAATTTGCCGCACAACAAAATGAGCCATAACCACAAACAAATGAGTGACTGTGCTGGTCTGGGCTGAATGGACAAACTTACACATGATGGAGAAGAGGAGACTGGAGGAGTTTTTATTTCATGTTGATACGTTTTGTAATTGTGGAGAAGTTAAAGGGATAGTGTTTTTTTAATGTGAATCTGTATGGCGTCCCCTTCAGCAGTGCCGTCCATTAACACTGACTTACCGCTGACCGTCCCCTCGGAGCCGAGTTCTGCTCCGGTTCTGTAGCTGACGAAAGTAGGTCCGGCAAGTTATCGGGGACAGTTAATAAAGCTTGTTTTTTTTCTCAAAACAATATTTGTCCAAAAAGTGATATATTTGCGTCACAAAACAGTTGCACACGAAAAGTCTGAAGTCGAGAGCTGAAATGATCCCATCGATTCTACTGAATAATAATAATTAATTTTATTTATAGTGCACATTTACATTTACAATTGAAAGCAAATCTCAAAGGGGTCCAGTAAAGGAATAACAACAATAAAACAATAAGAAGGAATATGCTTTTTTTTTTTTTTTTTTTTTAAAGTAATGTTTTTAGTCCGTTTTTCAAAACATCACCCATTTGTGAAGCCCCAATGTTGCCTGGTGGGCTTCCACAGACGGGGAGCCACAGTCTTGAAGGCCCCCCGCCTACAGCCGTGTCCTGGTCCTGGCTGAGCTTGTGGTGTGTGGTTTGTGAGGTCAGTGGGAGTGTCACCGTAGAGACAGTGGTGGGTCTGAAGGAGAACCAGTACAGGATGTGAAGGATGGGGTGTTGTGCCTGTGTTTATCCACCCTGATCAGGACCCTGGCAGCACTGTTCTGAACATACTGGAGCTTGTGAAGGCTCCTGCCAGGGATCTGGATGAGGAGTGCTTTACAGTAGTCCAACCTGGAGGAGACAGAGGCAGGGACGAGCTTCTCAACAGCCGGGAAGGAGAGAGAGGGATGGAGCTTAGAGATATTACAGAGGTGAAAAAAGTTTTTTTCAGCAAATTTTGCAGATGTGGGTGACAAACTTCGAGACAGAGATAGAGGAATGTTGTGGCCAAAGAGTGATATGCAGGTGATGGTGAAAGAGTGAAGTCGCGGAGAGGTTCCGGTTTGAACGGCTTTTATTTTTGAGCCATTCAGTTCCAAACAGTTTCCCTTGTGAATCAATCAATAAAGTTTGTCTAGGTCTAAGGAAGTTCTGACTCATCCAGAAGGGGGTGACTCTGAGGTAGAGTTGTGTGCCCTCTCCTCCCCCTGATATGAACATGCTCTCCTCTACTGTTTTTGCCATGAAAAATATTGTAAGACTTCATCTCTCTAAATGGGTTATTTACAACATCACAGTGAGAAGATGTAGTTTAAAAAAAGATTGCAGTAGCACAAGGCGGGTGTGAATTACAAATGCATTTGATGAACATGCATAAAGCCCAAATCAGTTTTAAAGTATTTAAATAAATAAAAAAAAGTTCATATTTTTGTCAATCCTGATTGTTTCAACGTGAAATAAAAACTGACTACAAGACAAAACTCACCTCTGTCAGGATATAGCAGCAGTGAGCCTCTATAGAGCTGTTTACCTACTTAAGAAATTGAATCAAAACACCAGAATCAAACAATTTGTTCTTTTATTATTATTATTGTGTAGAATCCCTCAGTTGTCCAGGTAAAATCCACGGCAAAAGGAGAAATTCAGTTTGTGGACAAAACTTTATTTGTTCAAATACGTTTTCGCAGCTCATCCAAGCTGCTTCTTCAGTTCTGGTCAGACGCTGGTAAACACATCAAGTAGGTGTGGTAGTTTCAGAGTAATGTCATTGTAGTGAGTGCCCCCTTCAGGCAGATATAGGCAGTGTCCACCAGCGCCTGACCAGAACTGAAGAAGCAGCTTGGATTAGCTGAGAAACAGATTCGTCCAAATAAACTTTTGTCCAGTTAACAAATTGAATTTCTCCTTTTGCCTTTTATTATTATTATTATTATTATTATTATTATTATTATTATTATTATTATTATTATTATTATTATATTTATTTATTTTTGGAGAATCATCCCATCCCTAATTTTTAGTATTTACTATATTTACAATTACCACAATTTTTATAGTATATTTGCTGTTCAGAGACGTTAGTGGAGAAATAGATGCTTACAAATTGTTGAAACAAATGTTGCCAATAGGGCTCCAAACATGGATCAATAATAAGAACAAAGGGTCTTCTGGCACATGTGCTAGAGTCTTTATAGTAGTGATGATAATGATCTTGACATATCAACATACAATCACAATTATCCAACTGCCATTACTGTACAGGATCACCAATGCTATATGTCAATCTTGATTATTTATTATTATTTATTTTTACATACAATGTGATTAGTTATAATACATTTGATATCGATCCCTGTCAAGAAGTGCCTAGAAGCTTATTCTAGATCATGAAAAAAGAAGAACCTATCAGAAAATACTGAAATGCAATTACAAATTATTATTTAATTATTATTATTTAATTATTCAATCATTTTTAACAATGCCATCCTATGCTATTTTTTTTTATCTTCAAGCTTGCAAGTGGACAAGCAAGACCTCAAAGAAAAGACTCATAATTCACAATGATTATCAGGTTGCTTCTCCTGGTGTTACTACCAGTAGGTAAGTGGTCACAATTACAATTATGGTCACAATTATAATTACTCTCTTCTGTATTGATTGACACTGACTCTGATAATCTTATCATTGAACAGTAATGAACGTCCAACCTGTGGAAGGATTGCTGAAGAACAGGTGTAATGCATTCCCTAAGACCACAACTACAGCTGTTCCAACTACCACAACTCCTCTGACAACCACAACTACAGCTGCTCCAACTACCACAACTCCTTTGACAACTGCAACTACAGCTCCTCCAACTACCACAACTCCTCTGACAACTACAACTACAGCTCCTCCAACTACCACAACTCCTCTGACAACTACAGCTCCTCCAACTACCACAACTCCTCTGCCAACTATAACTACAGCTTCTCCAACTACCACAACTCCTCTGACAACTACAGCTCCTCCAACTACCACAACTCCTCTGCCAACTATAACTACAGCTTCTCCAACTACCACAACTCCTTTGACAACTACAACTACACCTGCTCCAACTACCACGACTCCTCTGCCAACTATAACTACAGCTGCTCCAACTACCACAACCACCCCTCTGCCAACTACAACTACAGCTCCCCCAACTACCACAACCACCTCTCTACCAACCACAACAACAGCTCCTCCAACTACCACAACCACCCCTCTGCCAACTACAACTACAGGTGCTCCAACTACCACAACCACCTCTCTGCCAACTACAACAACAGCTCCTCCAACTACCACAACCACCCCTCTGCCAACTACAACTACAGGTGCCCCAACTACCACAACCACCTCTCTGCCAACTACAACAACAGCTCCTCCAACTACCACAACCACCCCTCTGCCAACTACAACTACAGGTGCCCCAACTACCACAACCACCTCTCTGCCAACCACAACAACAGCTCCTCCAACTACCACAACCACCCCTCTGCCAACTACAACTACAGGTGCCCCAACTACCACAACCACCTCTCTGCCAACTACAACAACAGCTCCTACAACTACCACAACCACCCCTCTGCCAACTACAACTACAGGTGCCCCAACTACCACAACCACCTCTCTGCCAACCACAACAACAGCTCCTCCAACTACCACAACCACCTCTCTGCCAACCACAACAACAGCTCCTCCAACTACCACAACCACCTCTCTGCCAACTACAACTACAGGTGCTCCAACTACCACAACCACCCCTCTGCCAACTACAACTACAGCTGCTCCAACTACCACAACCACCTCTCTGCCAACTACAACTACAGCTCCTGCAACTACCACAACCACCTCTCTGCCAACTACAACTACAGGTGCTCCAACTACCACAACCACCTCTCTGCCAACTACAACTACAGGTGCTCCAACTACCACAACCACCCCTCTGCCAACCACAACAACAGCTCCTCCAACTACCACAACCACCCCTCTGCCAACTACAAATACAGCTCCTCCAACTACCACAACCACCTCTCTGCCACCCACAACAACAGCTCCTCCAACTACCACAACCACCCCTCTGCCAACTACAACTACAGCTCCTCCAACTACCACAACCACCTCTCTGCCAACCACAACAACAGCTCCTCCAACTACCACAACCACGCCTCTGCCAACTACAACTACAGCTCCTGCAACTACCACAACCACCTCTCTGCCAACTACAACTACAGGTGCTCCAACTACCACAACTACAGGTGCTCCAACTATCACAACCACCGCTCTGCCAACTGCAACAACTACAGCTTCTCCAACTACCACAACCACCCCTCTGCCAACTACAACAACTACAGCTCCCCCAACTGCTACAACCACCCCTGTGCCAACTACAACTACAGCTCCTCCAACTACCACAACCACCCCTCTGCTAACTACAACTACAGCTCCTCCAACTACCACAACCACCTCTCTGCCAACTACAACTACAGGTGCTCCAACTACCACAACTACAGGTGCTCCAACTATCACAACCACCGCTCTGCCAACTGCAACAACTACAGCTTCTCCAACTACCAGAACCACCCCTCTGCCAACTACAACAACTACAGCTCCCCCAACTGCTACACCCACCCCTGTGCCAACTACAACTACAGCTCCTCCAACTACCCCACCCGCCCCTCTGCTAACTACAACTACACCCCCTGCAACTACCACAACCACCTCTCTGCCAACCACAACAACAGCTCCTCCAACTACCACAACCACCCCTCTGCCAACTACAACTACAGGTGCTCCAACTACCACAACCACCTCTCTGCCAACCACAACAACAGCTCCTCCAACTACCACAACCACCCCTCTGCCAACTACAACTACAGCTCCTCCAACTACCACAACCACCCCTCTGCCAACTACAACTACAGCTCCTCCAACTACCACAACCACCTCTCTGCCAACTACAACTACAGGTGCTCCAACTACCACAACCACCCCTCTGCCAACTGCAATAACTACAGCTCCTCCAACTACCACAACCACCCTTCTGCCAACTGCAACGACTACAGCTCCTCCAACTACCACAACCACCCCTCTGCCAACTACAACAACTACAGCTCCCCCAACTGCCACAACCACCCCTCTGCCAACTACAACTACAGCTCCTCCAACTACCACAACCACCACTCTGCAAACCACAACTACAGGTCCTCCAACTACCACAACCACCCCTCTGCCAACTACAACTACAGCTCCTCCAACTACCACAACCACCCCTCTTCCAACTACAACTAAAGCTCCTCCAACTACCACAACCACGCCTCTGCCAATTACAATAACTACACCTTTTCAAACTACATCAACCACACCAGCTGGAAAGACAATGCCAATTACAACTACCACTACCACCCCTCTGCCAACTACAACAACTATAGCTCCTCCAACTGCCACAACCAGCCCTCTGCCAACTACAACTACAGCTGCTCCAACTACCACAACCACCCCTCTGCCAACGACAACTACAGCTCCTCCAACTACCACAACCACCCCTCTGCCAACTACAACTACAGCTCCTCCAACAACCACAACCACCACTTTGCCAACTACAACTACAGCTCCTCCAACAGCCACGCCTCTGCCAACTACAACTACAATTCCTCCAACTACCACAACCACTTCTCTGCCAACTACAACAACTACAGCTCCTCCAACTACCACAACCACCCCTCTGCTAACTACAACTACAGCTCCTCCAACAACCACAACCACCCCTCTGCCAACTACAACTACAGCTCCTCCAACAACCACGCCTCTGCCAACTACAACTACAATTCCTCCAACTACCACAACCACTTCTCTGCCAACTACAACAACTACAGTTCCTCCAACTAACACAGCCACCCCTCTGCCAACAGCTATTCCAACTACCTCTACAACCACTCCTTTGCCAACAACCACTACAGCTCCTCCAACTACAGCAGTGCCAACCACAACAAATACAGCTTTTCCAACTACAACAACCACTGCAGCCGGAAAGACAATGGCAGTTACAACTCCTCCAACTACCACAATGACCACACCATCAACAACGAAAACAACCTCTCCACCACCCACAAAATCCCCTGCAGAGAGAAAGGCAACTGCAGCTGCGGCAGCAGCGGCAGCATCCACAGCATCAAATGCTGCTGCAGTAGCAGCAGCCGCAGCAGCCACAGTCGCATCAGGCTCCACTGGACCAAGTGCTGATAGAGCAAGGGCCGCTGCAGAAGAAGCAATCAAGGCTGCTGAAGAGGCAGCGAAAATGGCTGAAGCTGTACTCAACGGAACTGTTTCACCTGATGAAGCCATACGAGCAGCTCAAATTGCAGCACAAAAAGCACAGAAGGCATCTTTGGCAGCAAAGGAAGCAGCAGAGGCCCTCCCAGATTCAATGGCACCATTTACTGGGAGAATTCTTCAAGCGTCTGCTAATTCAACAGAAGCAGCTCTCAAAGCAGCCCAGGCAGCAAACAATGTATCTACAATAACTCCTGAAAGTCTGGATGCAGCAGCCACAGCCATGACCGATTCAGCAATTGCAGCAGAAAAAGCCCTCACAGCATTACTATCTGCAGTACAACAAAATATGACTGTACCCCTTGACCCCAAATTAGAAGAATATGTGTCATCAGTAGCTGAGAGTGCTGCACAAACTGCAAACAAATCTATAACTGCAGTAGAAAAGGCAGCTGCCTCCTTAGCAGCAAACACAACAGAAGAGGCAAACCGTCTGTCAGATGAAGCTATTGATTCAGGTAAAGATGCCACTAATTCAACAAACCAAACAACTGAATCTGCTGAAAATATATTATCGACAAAATCCCCTGCAGAGATAAAGGCAACCGTAACTGCAGCAGCAGCAGCGGCAGCTATAGCATCGAATGCTGCTGCAGCAGCAGCAGCCACAGCCTCCACAGTTGCATCGGCCTCCAGTGGACCGCTTGCAAACAAAGCAAGGGTCGCTGCAGAAGAAGCAATCAAGGCTGCTGAAGAGGCAGCGAAAATGGCTGAAGCTGTACTCAACGGAACTGTTTCACCTGATGAAGCCATACGAGCAGCTCAAATTGCAGCACAAAAAGCAGAGGAGGCATCTTTGGCAGCAGAGGAAGCAGCAAAAGCTCTCCCAGATTCAATGGCACCATTTACTGAGAGAATTCTTCAAGCGTCTGCCAATTCAACAGAAGCAGCTCTCAAAGCAGCCCAGGCAGCAAACAATGTATCTACAGTAACTCCTGAAAGTCTGGATGCAGCAGCCACAGCCATGACTGATTCGGCAATTGCAGCAGAAAAAGCCCTTGCAGCATTACTATCTGCAGTACAACAAAATATGACTGTACCCCTTGACCCCAAATTAGAAGGATATGTGTCATCAGTAGCTCAGAGTGCTGCACAAACTGCAAACAAATCTATAACTGCAGTAGAAAAGGCAGCTGCCTCCTTAAAAGCAAACACAACAGAAGAGGCAAACCGCCTGTCAGATGAAGCTACTGATTCAGTTAAAGATGCCAATAATCCAACAAACCAAACCAATAAGTCTGCTGCAAAGATATTGTCAATAAATTATTTGAAAGACTCAACAATAAGAATCACGACATCTGCAGCAGCCTCAGCTGCCGCCGCAGCAGCATCAACAGCGGCCGCCTCAGCAGCCTCTATTTCCTCTGCTGCAGGAGCGACAGCATCTCCCAAAGCAAAGTTAGCCATGAAAGCAGCAAGGAAAGCAGCTAAGGTAGCAGCCTTAGTGGCAAATGGAGAGAGTCCACCATCAGCGGCAGCACAAGCAGCACTGGAAGCTGCCAAGAAAGCTATAGTGGCAGTTGAGGCTGCAAAACTAGAAGCCTCTGAAGTAGCTGAACCTTTGAGAAATGTGTCTGATGAACTTTTAATTATTGCCTCACAATTAGCAAAGGCAGCTGAAGAGGCAGCACAAGCAGCACAGCTAGCCACCACAGGGACAGATGAAGCAATTAGTGGAGCAGCTAATGCAGAGACTGAGGTCGCTCGAAGGTCCGCAGAGGCAGCAGATTCTTTGGATAGAATGTTAAAATCTCTGCCATCAGGAGCCAATGCAACACAGCTTTCCATCACAGCAACACAAAGCACGGCACAAATGAGTGAAGCAACTGCACTGTCAGCTAGAGCTGCAACAGGTGTCACACAAACTGACACAGTTGGTATCATGTTAGAGACTGCAAAATCAGCAGCTAGAGCTGCAGAGGCCAATGCAATTGTAGCAGAAATTGCACTTCCAAGGGGCCTTACTGATTTTCTACCAACGCCCACAGCCCCACCACCTGCAACAAGAACAGATCGATCAGCAGTATCAACATCTACCGCAGCAGCAGCTGCAGCAACAGCATTAGCAGCAGCCACAGCTTCAGCAGCGGGTGCACCACGTCAGGATGTATTAGCGGCTGTGACCGCTGCTCAAGTTGCAGCTGATGCAGCCTCGGCTGTGGCAAATGGAAATCAGCCTTTGACAGCAGCTGCAATAGCTGCCAGAAATGCAGCCGATGCTGCAGACAGGGTTGTGAATGCCGCAAGAGCATCTGTCAGTACATCTGAAGGAACAAAGCTGATTGAGGCAGCAAACGAAGCAGCACTATCAGCCAGGAGGGTGGCAGAAGCAGCAGCAAAAGCAAGTGTAGATTCTGCATCATTAGAAGAGGTGATTGAAATTGCAAACGCAGCCAGAACAGTGGGAGAAGCTGCAGATACTACACTGGAGGTATTGGCAGGAGCCACTCAAAGTCAGGATGCTGAAATACAAAGAATAAAACAAGTTGCACAAATTGTGGCACATATGACAGATGCAACAGCCATTGCATCAGAAACTGCAGCTAATGCTGTAGTAGTAAACTCAACTGAACTAATTATACCAACAGCTAGATCTGCTGCCAGAGCAGCTCAAGCTACAACGAGGGCTTCTTATGAAGCATTACCAAGAACATCAGATAATGGCAACTCATCTCCATCTACACCAACTGATGACCCTAATGGAGGTACGAAAATAGCCTTGGCGAAAGCCCAAGAAGGTGCAGTGGTCGCATCCACAGCAGCAGCAGCAGCGGCAGCAGCTACAACCTCGGCAGCAGCAGCATCTGCAGGACCAAGTGCTCGACCTGCAGCAGAAGCAGCTGCAGCAGCAGCAAAGGCTGCAGCCAGAGCCGCTGAACTTGTGTCTCTTGGATTAGCTCCTTTAAACATGGCTGTTGAAGCAGCAAGTGTTGCGTCTAATGCAGCTCAAGAAGCCGCAAGTGCTGCCTTAAAAGCGGCCGACACATTACCTCCTTCCCAATCACAGCAAGTAGCAGAAAAAGCAGCCATAGCTTACACCAATGCCCAAGCGGCTAACACAGCTGCTGCAGCCGCAGCAAGAGCAGCAGCAAATTCTGCAACAATGGACACACTGTCAAATTCTGCTGATGCAGCACGATCTGTGTCCAGGGCATCAGTTCAAGGAGCTGCACAACTCCAGAGCATTATATCAAGTACACCAGCCTCAAATGCAAGAGATCTGGCCATTCTTCAAGAGATCAAGGCTGTGGCTCAAATGGCCCAAGCCACTGGAATAGTAGCCGAAACTGTGTCAGAGACTGCACTGTCAGGCTTAACAACTGGAAACATTGCAAATATGGTGGATACACTATCTTCAACAGCATATTCAGCAGCCCTGGCTGCTTCAGCAACTACTTCAGCAGCTGAGGCAGCTCTGCTGTCAATAGCATCGACAAGTGAAGATGGAACAACCAATGGCGATGCAGCAACAACCACAGCAACAACAGTGACTGGTGGTGGAGGCAGTCAGGCAACCGCAGCAGCACCAATCAACAAAATTAGTTTTTCTTCTGTCACAATAGCTCTTGCTCTAGTTGTCTTTCTATAAGCCAAATTATTTCATGATATGTATGTACATGTAATTACATTATTTATTATACTTTATTTATTGTATGCATAAGAACTAAAATCCTTGATGGATGTTTTCAGATGTGTTTATTAGTAGAAAAGAATACAGGATATAATGCCTGTTTCACTGTGCAGTTATAAAGTGTTAATTTATAAACCACTGTTAATAATATAATTTTAGCTATGCCCTGCCAGTGCTATAATAATTATAGCAATATTAAATAAAAAAAAAACTCAACCGCTTTAATAATGTTGTCATTCTGACCATTTATTTTATTACAACTATCCGTGGAGCTGAAATATTAAAATAAATTAAATATTATTGACTAACTTTTTTTTAATAAACCTGTATCTGAACAGGGGCACAGGGTGATGTTGTCGTTTCCCACCTGTGGCTGCTTTGGTTTCCCGCACAGGTGGGATGTTATGGGAATAAAAAAATAAATAATAAAACAGACTCTGCTAGTGTGAATACTTTTATTACAAAAACAGTATAAGTCAATTACAGACAGAGGATCCTGGCGCCTCAATCAAAGGAGAACACCCTGAACAAATGAATTCTGACGACTTCTACATGTCCGAAATGCGAACTTAAACATTTCCAGATGTTCTTAGAGTTAGGGGTCTCCCAGGCCATCATGACACTTTAGATTGCAAAGGCCCCTCATAACTTATTAAAGGGACTGTATGATTCTCAAGGTTCAAAAGGTAAAGCAGATACTATAATGAACTTCCTATTCCATCATCTTTCAGCATAAATACTTTTGATCAAATACTGTACTGCAAAATCTCTTGCAATTGGTAATGTACTTTTATATTTTACATAATACATTACAGGCAGGTTTTAGACAAAAAAGCGGAGCCTTTCCAGTCCAAAATTAATTTGTATGAAACTATATTAATAATAGGCTGATCCTGGAATCCTGAGCTCAAACTTGCTCCATCTCCATTTAAGCCTCAATTTTCCATGAAAGAAATAAGGCTGTGTCTACCTAAACAGAGCTTATTCGGGCACACTCCCAGTGGCTCTGAGATGGGCATATCATTGGAGCAACGACATCAGAGAAAATGGGCTCCAAGTGAGATGCTTTTTTATGAATGTATGATGTAAAATTTGTGAGCCTAAAATCTAACTACAAAAGATTTTACACATGAAAACAGGGAGCAGGGTTTTGGCAGAGAAGAGACTCAAGACCACATACAGATATACAGACACTGTGAGATGGGCGAGGGGTTGTGACAGGAAAAGCAGACCCTATAATCAAACTGATGTACCTTGTTCATGTCCTGAGGGGGGCTAAAGAGCCCTTGTACTTTATTAAAATTAATTTCTATTTGGAAATAAGATTGGATGCAGAAGCCACAGCTATGGATCAATCAGCAAAAGCGTCAGAAAAAGCCCTCAGATCCTTGTTAGCTGCATTGCAACAAACAACTACTGAACCAATTGATGCAAAAACAGTAAAACATACTTTTAGCACATTTGAAATATCATCAGATCTGGTTGCAAAAAAACAGCATTCAGAGGTGTCAGTTTGGCCAATACAACATCAGGCCTCACTCCATCTTTGAAATATTCAACAACCACGACATCTGCAGCAGCCTCAGCAGAGTTAGCCATGACAGCAGCAAGGGAAGCAGCTAAGGTAGCAGCCTTAGTGACAAATGGAGCACCATCAGCAGCAGCACAAGCAGCACTGGAAGCTGCCAACAAAGATTTAGTGCTTTATAATAAAAGGCAGGAGCTGAAGTACCCCGGTGGAGAACTGCGAGCGGACGCTTGGAGCGCTTCCGCTGGATCACTTCTCCCCTTGCAAGTAAAATATAACTTTGACTGTCTGCCTGGTTCTTAATGTCTATAGATGTGTGTAGGAAAGAGGTGATTTCCCAGTGTTGAAAGACACTGGTCAGGAGGACACAGTTGAAAGACACTGGTCCATATCATCTGGCGCAGTTGAAAGAACTGGTCAGGAGTACGCAGTTGAAAGACACTGGTCCATATTATCTGGCGCAGTTGAAAGACACTGGTCAGGGGGATGCAGTTGAAAGACACTGGTCCAGGGATGCAGTTTAAAGACACTGGTCCTGAACTTAAGTGATGGTACAGTTGAAAGAAACTGGTCAAAACTTAAGTAATTAAATAGGTACCTGGGTGCAGGTGAAAGATACTGGCCTAAATTTAAAGCACTATAGAAACAATTACCTCATCACTAGTGAAAATTTTAAGTGAATGATTGTGAGTGAATGGGAAAAATGCAAGTTTGACTGGAAATTATTTTTCAGTTGAAACAGCAGGTCAGCCTGAAACCTCACCATGTTATCATAAAGCTGACGTTCATTGAAGTAGATTGATGAAATATTTCATTAAGGCTTAGGTGGAAACAGACTGGAAGTCTAAAACACTCTTCAGTCTTGGGAATTAACCCCTGGTACGTGACCGGATCTTTTGAAGCTTGTCACATAGAGAAGTGGATTGTGGTCCGATGGAGTCATTATTCCTTGTACTAACCACAAAACAACCATAGTCAAAAATGGGATCAGTTGTAGTAAGACATCTGTCCCTGAGTTGCAGGGAGATGCAAAGTACATGGGACAGGGTCAACAAAATACTTGAAACATTTGAAGGAAAAATATGACTTTGATGCCGACATCTTATGAGCATTTAGTCCAAAGACTCCAAATGAAAGATAAAATAAAACGTAGAAAATCAGACAGTGAAGAAACAATTATATATATAGTTGGTCGCTAATCCACACACCAGCACAGACATTGGAATGTCATTCGGGCTTGAGAAATGTAGTAGGATGGTGACAAAGAGAGGGAAGGTATTCCACACAGAGGGGGTCTCACACCCAGAGGGAACAATAGCAGACACTGAGGACAGTTACAAGTACCTTGATATTCCACAAGCAAATGGCAACCTTGAAGAGGCAACCAGGAAAACAGCTACGGACAAATACCTGCAATGAGTAAGGCAAGAAGTCATGTCAATGGCAAGAACAAGGCCCAGGCAATAAACAGTGCCCTGCCAGTGATCAGATACCCAGCAGGAATTATAAGATGGCCAAAGGAGGAGATACAGACCACAGACGTTAAGACACGAAAGCTCCTGACCATGCATGGAGGGTTCCATCCCAAATCCAGCACCCTGAGACTGTACATGAGCCGGAAGGAAGGAGGATGAGGACTAGTGAGTGTGGGAACCACTGTCCAGGATGAAACATCCAAAATCCATAAGTACATCAAGGACAAGGCCCCGACATATGATGTGTTCAAGGAATGCCTCAGACAGTTGAGTGCAGAGGAAGAGGTGCTGGAGGGACCATCATGGCAGGACAAATCCCTACATGGAGCGTACCACCGAAACATAACTGAAGTGGCTGATATCAAGAAATCCTACCAATGGCTGGAGAGGGCTGGCCTGAAGGACAGCAGAGAGGCCCTCATCCTGGTTGCACAGGAGCAGGCCTTGAGCATCCAAGCAATAGAGGCCCAGATCTACCACACCAGACAAGACCCAAGGTGTAGGCTGTGCAAAGAGGCTCCTGAGACAGTCCAGCACATAACTGCAGGGTGTAAGATGCTGGCAGGGAAAGCATACATGGAGCGACACAACCAAGTGGCGGGCATAGTGTACAGAAACATCTGTGCAGAGTATGGGCTGGAGACCCCAAGGTCAGGGTGGAAAACTTCTCCGAAGAGAGAGAATGACCGAGCCAAGATCCTGTGGGACTTTCAAATACAGACTGACAGAATGGTGATGGTTAACCAACCAGACGTAGTGGTGGATAAGCAACAGAACAGAGCCGTGGTGGTGGACATTGCAATACCAAGCGATGGTAACATCAGGAAAAAGGAACACGAGAAACTAGAAAAATAACAGGGGCTCAAGGAAGAGCTGGAAGGTGAAGGCATCAGTGGTGCCCGTGGTGATCGGAGCGCTCGGGGCTGTAATCCCCAAACTGGAGGAATGGTTACAGAAGATCCCAGGAAAAATATCAGACATCTCAGTCCAGAAAAGTGCAGTACTAGGAACAGCAAAGATTCTGGGCAGAACTCTCAAGCTCCCAGGCCTCTGGTAGAGGACCCGAGCTGGATGAGAGTGAGAAAGATCAACCACCATGGAAGGTGAGGAACACACCATGGAAGGTGAGGAGCACACATATATATAGGGCTGGGTATCAATTCAAATTCCAAGCTTCTCAAGATTCAGAATTGATTATCACGATTCGATTTGATCCTATCCTAATTTGGATTAGTGTTATTAACACCTTTTCTTTTTTTTCTTTTTTTTTGAGCTGTCACCTGAATTACATGACTGTGCAGTTATACAATATATTAATACTAGTATTACATTGACATTCAACAGCAAATTAATTAAGTATTGAAGAAGAAGAAAGCAACTTTATTGATCTCACACAGGAGAAATTCTTCTCTGCATTTAACCCATCCTGTTATTAGGAGCAGTGGGCAGCACATTACTGCGCCCGGGGACCATCTCCATGATCTTCTTGCTTCGGCTTGGTCAGGACCTAAGCTGGAGGATTTTACCTATGGAGCATGTTTTGGGTTGGTGACACAGGGAGAACATGCAAACTCCACACAGAAAGGCTCAGGCGACCCGGGGATCGAACCCAGAACCTTCTAGCTGTGAAGCATGAGCCTCAGCTACCGTGCCGCCATTGGTAGTTAATGATGGCTGTAAGACTGGTGAAAATGGGGAGGATCAATCCTCTTCCCAGAAAAGTGATCCAGGACAGCAAATAGAGGACACTAGCAGTGTCTATACCTGTACAATGGACTGCTAATGGGACACTAACCTGGTGCATTATTAAGATGAATAATTCACCCAAAAGCTGTTGCTGTTGAACACAAATGCATTTTTTATTTTATTTTAATTATCAATATGAAAAACAGAGTGTAAGTGTAAACAGAGTGCTGGTTACTGGCTTCAAAATAACGTAATGGCCTTTATACTGCATGCAAATAAGAATCAAAGGTACAGTATATTAGGAAACACAAGTGTCTCACAGTTTTGTATAAAAAATAAAATCTTTAAGAACACAACATATATTTGTTCAAAGCAGACATAGAGATCAGGGACAACAGCACGAACAACCACAAGCACACGCTGTGGCTGATGTGCATCCTCAACCCCCACCCCCTTATAACAATAATAAATGAGATAAATTAAATGGAGCTGCAGGAAGGGAGGCAGGTGGACCTGAGCCCACAAAAACATAACTAAAACATAACAAAACGAGATCAACCAAAGATTTGAGTAACGTAACATGGTCCAAAAGGATGAACTCAAATAAACCTTTGGTAGTCAAATATAGGGACTCAGACTCTGAAAATGAAAACCTGACTGCTAACACATTTCCAATGATTGAGTTACCTAACCCAAGACAGGACAGAACTATACTTGTTTACAGGACTTGGACTGAGAAGGATGTCAGGCCTCAAAGAAATTCTGGCAAACCGTTCGGCCCCTCAGGAGGGGGAAGCAGTGCTTCACCAACACCGTTTACGGTGCGGGTGGGGAGCTGTTGACCTCGACTGGGGATGTTATCAGACGGTGGAAGGAATACTTTGAAGATCTCCTCAATCCCGCCGTCACGTTCCGAGGAGGAAGCAGAGGCTGGAGACTTGGAGGTGGACTCGTTCATCACCCTTGCTGAAGTCACTGAGGTGGTTGGAAAGCTCCTCGGTGGCAAGGCCCCGGGGGTGGATGAGATCCGTCCTGAGTATCTTAAGTCTCTGGATGTTGTGGGGCTGTCTTGGCTGACACGTCTCTGCAACATCGCGTGGCGGTCGGGGACAGTACCTCTGGACTGGCAGACTGGGGTGGTGGTCCCTCTGTTTAAGAAGGGGGACCGGAGGGTGTGTTCCAATTATCGGGGAATCACACTCATCAGCCTTCCCGGTAAGGTCTATTCCAGGGTGCTGGAGAGGACAATCCGACCGATAGTCGAACCTCGGATTCAGGAGGAGCAGTATGGTTTTCGTCCCGGCCGGGGAACACTGGACCAGCTCTATACTCTCCATTGGGTGCTCGAGGGTGCATGAGAGTTTGCCCAACCAGTCCACATGTGCTTTGTGGATCTGGAGAAGGTATTCAACCATGTCCCGGTGCATGTTGGACTCCGCAAGGGCTGCCCTTTGTCACCAGTTCTGTTCATTATATTTATGGACAGAATTTCTAGGTGCAGTCAGGGGCCGGAGGGGATCCGGTTTGGGAACCACAGGATCTCATCTCTGCTATTTGCAGATGATGTTGTCCTGATCGCTTCATCGAACCGGGACCTCCAATGTGCACTGGGTGGCTTGCCCTCTCCAGGTGGTTGGGGAGTCCTTGCCTCAGGTGGCGGAGTTCAAGTATCTCGGGGTCTTGTTCATGAGTGAGGGGAGGATGGAGTGTGAGATTGACAGGCGGATCGGTGCAGCGTCGGCAGTGATGCGGTCGCTGTACCGTTGTGGTGAAGAGGGAGCTGAGCCGAAAGGCAAAGCTCTCAATTTACCGGTCAATCTATGTTCCTACCCTCACCTATAGTCATGAGCTCTGGGTAATGACTGAAAGGACAAGATCATGGATACAAGCGACCGAAATGAGTTTCCTCCGCAGAGTGGGTGGGCGTACCCTTAAAGATAGGGTGAGGAGCTCAGTCACACGGGAGGAGCTCGGAGTAGAGCCGCTGCTCCAGCTGAGGTGGCTCGGGCATCTGTTTTGGATGCCTCCTGGACGCCTCCCTCGGGAGGTGTTCCGGGCATGTGCCACCCGGAGGAGGCCTCGGGGAAGACCCAGGACGCGCTGGAGGGACTATGTGTCCCGGCTGGCCTGGGAACGCCTTGGGGTCCCCCCAGAGGAGCTGGAGGAAGTGTCCGGGGTGAAGGAGGTCTGGGCATCCCTGCTTAGACTGTTGCCCCGCGACCCAGCCCCAGATAAGCTGAAGAAAATGGATGGATGGAGGATGTCAAAGAAGCATGTCACATAGGTCAGACTCAGAGAACTACGCTGCGGGAACAAGAGATGTGGTGGCGTTTTATCACTTAAATGGAATACAGACACAAAAGGTACTTATGTGCACCTTAGGACTTGACTGGCACAGAGGTAAAGGTGACTGGGACCCAACTGTATTAGTGGAAGGTGTCAAACCACCTTGCCCAAAGTGATGTTTTACTCTGGCCAGGAGTTGGGGGAACTCCTGGCCAGAGTAAAACAAACATGGCCACCCTGGACTGACCACACTAAAATTCCACAAACTACACAAAAAAGCAAACAAAAACATAACTGACTTTGCTATTAGATTTGAACAAGCTTTCCAAAATTATCGTGGTCTCAGAAATGAATCAGAATCAGAAAGACTTTTATTGCCATTGTCAAGTGAACCCAATTCACAATCTAGGAACTTGTCTCGGTGATAAGGTGCAAACATAAAACACTAAATAATAATAACTAGAATATAGACACTAAATAATAATAATAACTAGAATATAGCTATTATATAGTAAAAAAAACAATCAAAATAAAAAAAAAGGTTCAGAGGAGCAGCATCAGAACAGTAGTGCAAACATGACTTAATTAAGTAGTGCCCTGCCCCGCTTAGTGCCCTGCCCCCACACGCTCCTTCTCAGCCTCCATTCACGGAGGGGGGATGTTCGGAGGCAGCTGAGCAGGTGTAAGGTGGGGAAGGCACCAGGTCCGGATGGCATCCTGGCCAGGGTGCTGAAACTATGTGCCATGGAACTGTCACCAATCCTGCATTCCATCTTTTGGGACTCTATCAGGACAGCATCCATCCCCATAGCCTGGAAAACCTCTATAATCATCCCAGTTCCCAAAAAGCCCCGTCCATCTGACCTCAATCACTACAGACCAATTGCACTCACTTCCACCATCATGAAGTGCCTGGAAAAACTCATACTCCATTCCATCCTCCCAGCTGTTAGTCCCCTGCTAGACCCATACCAGTTTGCCTATAAGGCCAGGCGGGGAACGGAGGATGCCGTGACATGCCTCCTCCATCCACTCTTAAAACATCTAGAGTCGCCTGGCAGCTTCGCATCCATCCTGTTCATTGACTTCAACTCAGCATTCAATACAATACAACGTCACCAGATGATCAGGACACTTCAAGCCTTCGAGTCTATAGTCGTATGCCACAGTACATGTATTTTGTCAACAATGGAGAAATAGAGGATTTAAGACATCTACAGGAAAAAACTATTACACATGCAACATTACTAAAGGAATTACTAGAAGCAGTACTGTTACCAGAAAAACTGGCTATCTGTAAGACTTATGTAGCAAATGTGATACAGATGCTGTAGTAAAATGAGGTAACAATATTATTGGGCTAGTTTACATAAGTTCCAAGTTTGGCTAGGGAGGATTAAGGTTGCATTTAAAAACACACAAACCAGAAATGTGATGCAAAAGTGATTTGTATTTCAATATTACAATATTTACAGAAGTGCACTTGTTCATAGACCGGTTAATTGTGTTCATAAACGGATGAGAATAGTTCAATAATTGAGGTATTTAAAAAATCCATTGTCCGAGTAGTCCAGATAAACCAACACAGTTCGTTGTGTTGGCCCCAGAGGACGATAGTCCATATGGAGTGCAAGAGCCAATAGTTCAAAAGACTGAATGAGTCTTTGGGAAACAGTGTTCAGTTTTTGTGTGTGAGGGGAGCAGGTTACAGCGCTTCCTACCGCACAGAAGGGAGCAGTGGTTTGTCTTTCTGGGTTCTTTTCCTCAGGCCCAAGGCCTATGGGTAGTTCGCCATCAGGAAACCTGGCAGGTTCCCGGTGGTTTTCATTTTCAAAAAAAGAGGAAATAGTATGTTGAGTCCACAGTGACAGGACATCTACAATCTGAGAGGCATACCAGTAAGTAATATGACAGTGAAACGTGATAAAGTAAAGTTTAAAGGCGATTAATGCCTACCTTCAGCAGCTCCAAATCTCTCCCCAGACCCACCCATGCTCTACCAAACAATGGGGCGCCGCCATATTTTAGTGAAACTAAGAAGTCCCGCAAAGTCTCGCGCCAAATCTCGTGCCAAATCTTGCGCCAAATCTTGCAAGATTACACACACATACTATGAACGGTGGAGTGAAGGGAATCATATAAGGCAGGGAGAATAGCCAAAAAATGGCTGGGTTACACTTAGCAGCTAAACAAGTAGCTAAAGACTTCACTGACTGCAATCCACAGCAGGAAATTGAAAGTGACTTGCTAAAGACATGCAACACCGAAACAGGAAAAATAACTATGGAAAAAGAAAGGAGCAACACTTGTGGATGGTATCTACAAATATCCAGAAGGAAAACCAGTCCTTCCCAAAAACATGTTTAAATGTGACTGAGCACCCGGAAAGAGGCTGCAACTCGAGATTAGTGAAACCCAGACGATCGAGTTTTTATTTTTTTATTTATTTATTATTTTTGTTTTTGTGATTTTCATTTTTTTGCAGAATGTGCTAGTTGAGATCATGAAGAAGCCACTCCATGTTTCAGATAACAGCATTGGCTGCTTAAAAAGCATACATTTTGTTTGTGAAATTGATTTGTTTTTCAGAAAGAATCGAGGCGTGTCTAAATTATCATCCTACTGCTGTGGACCAATCACGTGACATTAGCACTTTTTTGTTTTCTTTTTCCACCTATCAGCTGTGTGCAGCTCCTGAATATGTAGCTGCAGTTCAAGAGGATCCGTAACTTAAGAAATTAGTAACTTTGACTGTAAGTGCTACATAAGAAAGAAGGAGTTTTTGGGACATGGGAAACATTTGGGAGATGTCCGTTTCTCCGAAGCTTATGTACAGAATGAGATTGGATACTTTACTGCCGAAAGACCGTGGATACGTGAATAATCGGACAACGAGGCAAACAAAGAGGCAAGTAAGTGTACCCGATGATGTTTGCAGAAACCCATTTACTTTATAGACTTTAGGACATGTTTAAATACTAATTTAGCATTCGTGTGGATCACATTTCATAAACTTTAACCGGTGTGCGCGCAGCCTAACCTATTTCTGCTAGAACTTACCCGGGACTAAACCAAGACTAAACAAGGACTTAACTGGGACTAAACCGGGACTAAACCAGGACTAAACCAGGACTAAACCAGGACCAAACCAGGACTAAAGCAAGACTAAAGCAGTACTAAAACAGGACTAAAGCAGGACTAAAACAGGACTAAACCAGGACTAAGCCAGGACCAAACCAGAACTAAAGCAGGACTAAAGCAGGAATAAAACAGGACTAAACCAGGACTAAAGTAGGACTAAAACAGTACTAAACCAGGACTAAACCAGGACTAAAGCAGTACTAAACCAAGACTAAAACAGGACTAAAGCAGCTTCTAATTCTGACCTTTCCTGAATGTAAACACCACACCACAGTGATAGTCAGTGATGGGGGAGGGCTTAGCTTAATGCAGTGCTTCTCAATTATTTTCTGTGACGCCCCCCCTAGGAAGAAGAAAAAATTTCACGCCCCCCTTCCTGCGCGTGACTATAAATAGTATTATTTGTCTAGAAAATTATTATTAGAACACCATTGTATCCTTTTATCAACATTATAAACAAAACAAAAAAAGAAAGAAACTTACAACAAAGACTGCACTGAGGACTCAAATATTAATGTGTTTTTAATGCAGCTTTGCGCACATTTGTTTACGTTTTACAGAAATGAAACTTAAAACCACCTCATTTGCATAAGCTAAAAGCACTGAAAAAAAACGCTCTCTCCTTGTGCCACTGATGCGTCAGCTTCTGTCGGACTAAAGGACACGACCCAGTGGAATATACGTGTTTTTTCTGTGACAGGGGATGTTCTGTTAATGGTGAGACTGTGCGTAAATCGCATGTGAGAACGCCACTGCCAACTACTGTTGTTGATGTGCAATTACACTTAGTTCTAGTACAGTACAGCAAAAAAACATGTTTCCCAGGGTCATACGCGCCCCCCCCTGGCATCACGCCACGCCCCCCCAGGGGGGCCCGCCCCACTATTTGAGAAGCACTGGCTTAATGTCATGCAAATGAGTTCTAAAGGCCTGGACAAAAGGATCTTTAACGTGGAATTTCTCAGATTGTTGTCTTCAGAATGTGCTGTTTTCAAATGGCCACAAAATGTTTCTTTAAATGTTCTCAGATTTCCATGTGTAAGGCATCATTGGAAAGTTTAGAATCTACACTTTCAGAATGTCAATATAACTCAAAACGCCTTGTGTCCTGTTTTGCTGCGGTCTGTCACAAATGGGCAGCTATATTGAGCCATGAGCCTTGCCATGTCTCAACAGGAGAGATGTTTGAACTAATAGAAAGACATTATACCCATTATGGCTTTAATTCATATGCAAACAAATATTATAGACAATATTTGGTATGCATCAAACATAACTCACAGGGAAATATAACGCCAAAGAGGGGACAGTTCCCCAAACCAGAATATCCATTTCAAGTGATAAATATGGATTTCATACAGCTGTGAAAATACAGGAGTAGAATACTGTTTGGTTATTATTGATGCATACTCAAAGTGGGTTGAAATGTTTCCATGTGCATATCCATTTCAAGTGATAAATATGGATTTCATACAGCTGTGAAAATACAGGAGTAGAATACTGTTTGGTTATTATTGATGCATACTCAAAGTGGGTTGAAATGTTTCCATGTGCATCACTAGATGCACAGTAGCTAAAGCATTGTGTAAGAAAATAATCCCAAAATTTGGAATACCAGAGATAATCAGAAGTGATAATGGTACACATTTTGTGAATCAAATAATAGACAAAGTGGGTGAAAATCTAGGAATAAAACTAAAAAGACAATTGTAGAAAGAACGAATAGAACAATCAAAACTAACCATGGCCAGATTGTCTAGATTTACTGCAGTTAACCATGCACACAGTACCAACAGCAGGTAGTCATATGACATCTTTTGAAATATTGTATAGTAGGCCATATAGAATACCCGATTTAGGTGAACAGCATTCACCAGATGACGACCAGACTCTAGCTGACTACATGAGAAAGACTTTACAACTCCGAGAGTACCAAGAGACAAATAATATGCCAGATACACCTTTGTCTCCACAGGAGGGCTCCTGTGTACAGGCTGGCGATTGGGTGTTTGTGAAAGTCATTAAAAGGTAGTGCTGGTTCAGTCCAAGATGGAAAGGACCTTATCAAATGCTACTCACCGCTCCCACTGCTGTGAAAATTGCTGACAGACCAATGTGGGTTCACCTGTCCCACTGTAAACTAAGGTCCCTGGGTGAAGTGGCTCCACCTACTGGGGAGGGGAAGTCTGACTACAAAGGGAGTAGGTGCATCCTACATGTCTCAACGGCAGTGAATCAGGGAGATCCTCCCCAGAATTAGGAGTTCTTAACCTCACCGGGGAGCTCAGGCCTTCAGGGGGTGATGTGCTAGTAACCTCTCCCTCCTGAAGGCAAAGAAAAGACACACACACACTGAATCCTGGACACTATCAGCTCCCGAGTGGAAGTGACGTGCTAGTACCCTATTCTTCCTGAAGATCAGTCATAACAAATAAAGGACAATACCAAGACTAGCGTTAAAACTGTGAGGGCAGATGGGCTTCTCCTACAAAAGTTTTTTGTGTATAATAATCTTTGTAGTGATACTGAGTGGAGACTGCCACAAAACTTCTTGAGTAAAATGAATGACACAAATCAAAGAGGCATAACAGTCACCCGCTACCCAAAACTAGCCCCAATGTGTCTCAGGAGAAAATGCAGTGCTGCTGGATATTGGAAAGATGCAACGAAATTGCTGGGATCTTCTGAGTGTATAGTCCTGCCAGTGACAACCCTTGGTTAAGAGGCCAAGGCGGCCGTTCACCACATTTATAATGGCTCAGTCCCCAGCTTGACAGAAGCACCGGCCGTAAACTTCACCAGGTGAGAACATGAAAATAAACATGGCCAAAACTCTACGGGAGATGAACATGGAGGAAGTCTGCCAGTTCACAAGTATTGGACTCCAGAAATATCTCCCTTTAATCAGAGAGGCGCAGTTGTGTGGAGAGGACCTGGCTTCTATCAATATGAACATCCTGGAGTCACTGCAGATCACCACGATGGAGGACCGAGAGCACCTACTGTCTGCTATCTTTAATGAGTTTGACAATCCAAGCAACATCAGCCAGAAGATCTCATTACATGAGAAAATCACCATCTGTTAATGACTGTGACAATTAAATTAAACATTCCTTCTGGGTGTAAATAGATGAAGTTGTTATAGAAATGAAGGACTTACTGAAAACCCACTTGGGAAAGGTATCTGGATAATGAGAATTTTACCTTCATCTTTGATAAACAGGAAGGAATTTTGGAAGAATTACTATGGTGTTATCAAATATGATGTTATCAATGACTCATGTCTGTGTGTTAAGAGCTTTCTTTATCATTAGTACAGAAACAGAAGTACAAATGCAAGAGATTTGTTTTATCATGTTGTTTCTTTTAACTGTTGTGTGTGAACTTTTAAGATGTGTTTTGTTGCCCCACCCCTGTAACCTCCCATTCATGCTTTATAATAAAAGGCAAGAGCTGAAGTGCCCAGGCGGAAAACTGCGAGCGGAGGCTTGGAGCGCTTACGCTGGGTCACTTCTCTCCTTGCAAGAAAAATATAACTTTGACTGTCTGCCTGGTTTTTGTCTATAGGTGTGTGTAGGAAAGAGGTGATTTCCCTCACAGCTCATGACCATAGGTGAGAGTAGGAATGTAGATTGACGGTAAATCGAGAGCTTTGCCTTTTGGCTCAGTTCCCTTCTCACCACAACGGTCCGGTACAGCAACTGCATCAACTGCCGACACTGCACAGATCCACCTGTAAATCTCACGCTCCATCCAATTAGCCTGTGTCTCTCTAATGGTCTGCAAGTGTGATGCTTTTTATGAATGGCCCAAACTCACTTTCAATATAGAAACTGAAATCTAACAGCAAAAATTGATGCAAAATTTGTAAGCGCCTAAAATCTAACTACAAAAGATTTTACACATGAGTCAAACAGGGAGCAGGGTTTTGGCAGAGAAGAGACTCGAGACCACATATAGATTTACACACATTGTGAGATGTGTAAATGTCTTGGTTAATTTTCAAGTCAGGCTGTACCAAAAAAATGTAAAGATCGATAGATCGTGATCTCTACGTTGGTCAACCTCAATGAAAAGGCATGCGTATTTTAATTGATAGGTCAACAGCAATCATGGTGCTGATGACGATTTACGCTCTTGCTTAGGAAAAAGTAGCCTGAGCCACAGCGTGTCCCTTTGTCTCCTCATACATTCACAAGTTTTGACTTAAATCTGCACAATTTTGCTAAAAGTCCAGTCTCTCTACCTCTGTCTGTGTGTGTGTGTTTCCCCCCCTCCCTCTCTGATCCAGCCACAGCTCTTCACCTTTTCTCCTCTGGTCCTTCTCATTTTTATAATCCAAGTTATGGAAAGTAAATGATTGTTTTCTGACCGTTTATGAGTGAAACCTAATTTAGAGCATGGATATCGCGCGTGTTTCTGCTGATCAGTGACATGCGGTGAGGCTCATGGCTGCTGAGGCACTGACGTCGTCACAATCAGATCTGTAAACCAGGGCCAGTTTCTCTCCCTGTAAGTGACTGGAGCTCGGAATATTTTTGATGTGAAGCTGAAAATTTATTATTATTGTTCAGTGCATTTTCCAGAGCACCGAGTAGCTTCATAAATTAAAATAGCAATGTTTTTAGTGCGATCTGACTCTGAATGCGAACGGTGGACCGCTCATGTTTAACGAGGCTTCTTTGCAAAATTTTCAGGTCACAATATCTGAGTCCAGACATCGTCACAGCAGGTCGAGAAAAGAAGGAAAAGCAGAAAAGACTATTTCTTACCACGCTTTTTGAAAAGAGTCTTTCGTCCCGTAGTCTGGAGCAAACCCTTTAGCTCCGGCGTTGGTCTTCCTTTAAAGGGGAATTAACGTTTTTTTACAATCTGAGCCTTATTTCGGTAATAAAACAAGTTGTTTTACTCACCCATAGCACTTTGGTGTCATTTGGAGCATTTTCTTAGATGTTGTGGTGTAGCGGCATGCGTGAACGTGAGTGCTCGGGGCATATGTTTGCGCAAACTTTAGCATTTTTCAAATCACAGAAGATCACTGTGTCAGCATAGACTTTAAGTGGAGTCAAAAGTGGCCTGAAACCCAATGTCCCACTCGAGACAGCAAAGACATTCTTCCTCTGTGGCCATCAACATACAATGTCCACATAAACACCACCAGGTACTATCTTTTCGTAGACGGGCCATCGCTCGTTGTTCTCTTGTGCGCTGCTCCTCAAATTGTCTCCGCTTCCTTCTAATATCTCTTCCTCCGTATACTCAGGCTCAAAACAATAGGGACGGCCATCATATTCAAATAAGTCCTCTTCAATCTCAAAGTCCGAATCTTCAGCCATGTCTCGCAACAGAAAAGTTCAGAGGTGTTAGCTTCTTTCAGACTAGCGGTGTTTATCTGCTAAACAGCTGGGACTTCACGCATGCACACTGTCCTCTATGATGACGTCATCAAATGAAACTATAGCTGGATATCGGGTTTCAGGCCGTTTTGGACTCCACTTAAAGTCTACACTGACACAGCGATCTTCTTTTGATTTGAAAATTGCTAAAGTTTGTGTTATTTGGAGACCGCAAACATTTGCCCCGAGAACTTACGTTCACACATACCGCTACACCACAACATCTACGAAACTGCACCAGAATGACTCCAAATGACACCAAAGTGCTATGGGTGAGTAAAACAACTTGTTTTATTACCGAAATAAGGCTCAGATTGTAAAAAACCGTTAATTCTCCTTTAATTATAACCTCCTGCTTCGACCCAAAGTCCAGTTTAGAAAACTGCTCGAGCTTTAATATGAAATTTTCCTCCATTTAAAAAGTCGGGCCAGACAAGAACAAAAAAGTGAATGAATTGCTAAACTTGACTTGCCAACTCTAAATTGTATCTTGTGTCACTTATTCTAATCTGCTGCTCCAGGAGTTGCAGAAGAATCCCTGGGCTCATGAGTGCCTCTACCATGAGGCCAGGTAACAACGAGCCTCACCCGGCGCCTTTTCACCGCCACTTTAACCCAGCGCCTTTCCACCGCTGCTTTAACCCGGTGCCTTTTCACCGCTGCTTTAACCCGGCACCTTTTCACCACCGCTTTAACCCAGCGCCTTTTCACCGCCTCTTTAACCCGGCGCCTTTTCACCGCCTCTTTAACCCGGCGCCTTTTCACCGCCGCTTTAACCCGGCGCCTTTTCACCACCGCTTTAACCCGGCGCCTTTTCACCACCGCTTTAACCCGGCGCCTTTTCACCACCGCTTTACCCCGGCGCCTTTTCACCGCCGATTTAGCGCAGAATCTGTCACTGCTGAGCTACAGCACAGTCAGTCCATGTGAGGCACCAACGGCTGGTGCCACTAGACCTCTATTTCAACGGTAAAAGTGAAAATTCAGCCATTTTGAATGAAAAAAGAATTAAAATGGTGAAGTTAAATAGAAAATAACTTTACAGTGGTCCCTCGCTCTATTGCGGTTCACTTTTCACGGCCTCGCTGTTTCGTGGATTGTTTTTTTTTTTTTTTTAATTTTTGGCTGATTGGCTTCTCCTCCGTGCCGTGTTTCCTGTACAGTACAGAATGTGTTCAGTTTGCTAGATTTATATAGAAGTTATAGAGGGGGACCCGGGGGGGCGGCTCCGGGAGTCCTGCTTGATGCACGAGGAGCGGAGACATGAGTCACTGGATCCGTAGGAAGTCCAGACCGGGACTAAGACATGAGGACCAGACCGGGACCAGACTGGGACTAGACAAGGACCAGACCGGGACTAGACCGGGACTAAGACATGAGGACCAGACCGGGACCAGACTGGAACTAGACCAGGACCAGACCGGGAGTAGACCGAGACTAGACCGGGACCAGACCAGGACTAGACCAGGACTAAACGTGGACTAAACCAGGACTAAACCAGGTCTAAACCAGGTCTAAATCAGGTCTAAATCAGGTCTAAATCTGGACTAAACCTGGACTAAACCAGGACAAAACCAGGTCTAAGCCTGGACTAAACCAGGGCTAGACCAGGTCTAAACCAGGATTAAACCACCGCATGCGGCTCTTTGCCTTGATTCGTGCGGCTCTTGTGTGTGTTCGCTTCGTGGCCGCGAGGGGGAGGCACGGTCCGGACACTGCCTCGGTCTCATGCTCGCAGCCCCGGGTGGGACGCCGGTCATGTTGCTCTATCACGGATTTGACAACGATGAGCGGGTGCACGTGTCCACGCGTACACTTCTCCGCCCCCCACCACGCTTCACTGTTAATACATTTTGTTGAAAATCTACAAAAGTTTGAGTGTTTAAACAAGAGAGAAATGTGAGAAAATGTTAATACCAGGCTGAGAAAAGTGTATAATGTGTGTGGTTAGGCGTTTACAGCCTTAAAACATGTATAATAATTGTAAAATATAAAGCCTCACCTGTCTCCCCTGACTGCAGGTCACTGCCATTGATAGTGGTAGCAGCGGGCATACACGTTTCTGTAGTTAATGGTAACGCATTAGGTTTAATATATTTGTGGCAAGTCCGACTGTGAGTGTCTATGTTGAAGATGGCTCTGAACAGGTGGACTATTTAAGCACCGCCTTTCTTGTGTGCCCCCTTTTTACCCATACGCATTTCTTGGTTCCTGTGTAAGCCACTTTTTCCTCTACTACCAGTGCCTCTGTCTGACTGTGAGCCTGACACCACTTCACTCTCGTAACATGCTGAGCTTCACGGAGCTTCTTGTGCGCTCTCGTCTTTGGCAACAGTTTCTCTGTTTCATTGCACCTTCATCTGCAGTGACATCCACGCTGCTTGGCTGCACTCGCTGTACCAGACCCCTTACACACAGTGATGCACCTTCAACAACAGGACAAGTTGACATTGTGCCAAAGACAACCAAGTAGGAAGCAGGAAGCTGACTATGAGACGGTATAGCAAGCATTTTATACAAAAAGACCTGGGTTGAAAAAGACAGACATGCAGGTTAACATTTAATGTCACAAAGAACCCCCATCAACTCCCTGTTGGTTAAACAGTGGTCATTGTTTCAAAGGATGATCATATCAGATACAGTTGAGACATCGGGAAGGGTAGCAGGGATCAACAGGTTCTTCTAGGGGCCTTTGGTGGTGTCATGGGTAACGCCTTAAAGCACAATATCATATGAATTCAGGTGAGGATAATTTCATGTCATAGTTAAACATAAATAATCACAACTAAAATCAGAGTCAAGTTTGCAGTCAAAACTGTGTTATTATTATTTCTGAAATGTGGTAAAATACAGATAATGATTTTTAATGCAAAGAAGGTTGGCGATCAAGGACAAAGGAAGTAGAGTCTCGATCACTAATCTGCAGCTTCACCCCGAAACATGTGCACTATGAACGTAAACAGACACATGTGAGCAGGCCTTGACTGGTAATCGGGCATACCGGGCATTTTCCCGGTAGGCCGACAGTCCTAAGGGTCGATGCTGGTTTTTTTTGTTTGTTTGTTTGTTTTATTTTTGTTTTGTTTTTTACTTAGACACTGGCCCACAACTTAGAGGAGGCGGCCCATTGGTCCATCTTCAATATAGACAGTGGTCTAAATCAATCAGGATATAGAAGCTTATGAAAGCGGTCCCACCCCTTTCTCTGCACTGATCCCCGCCAGTTTCAGTGTGGAAACATGGAGAAGCGGCAGAAAGGGGGTGTGGAAAAGTTGTGGGATAAAAGCTATAGACGCTGCAAAATGTTCTAAAATAACAGACTGCTGGAGCCTCCACGCCCTCTACAGCCCAGGCTGAAGGTGGACAGGGAGAGGAGCAGCCAGAGACTGTGGACAGGGAAGCTGAGGGAACCCGAGAGAACCCGAGAGAACCCGAGGGAACCCAAGGGACAGAGTGACCAGGGAAGTGTCGCACAGGCACAGCAGGTCAGCAGGTAGTAATGTTAGGATAATACCGGGACTTTTAGGTGATAGACAGGCATGAAAATCGCTCACCTATTGGCAAAATTTGCCGTTTTGAAGCCTGGTGATCTATATTAATTGTGCAGATTCAATGAGAAAAGTCAGCCAATGTGCTCCTAGTTCATAGTTTGCTTTATTGTTAAAAAACCATATGTCCATGTACACATAGTGAATCGAGATTTCGTTTCCCCCTAACCAAGCAGGATAGTGACAGAGACGGCTAGGGGAGGGGCCGTGTGCATGAGATACGGAGTGGAAAGTGCAGTACAATCAATGACAATATTCACAAACAATTGGAAAAAAACAAAACAACAATTGGACTGGTAAAACACACGTTTTTTTCATTGGTGACAGACGGGCAGGTGGGAAGGGGAGCAGTCCAGAAAAATGTATGAAATTGATTAAAAACTGAAGCAGACTAAATAGACAGGGCAGAGTGTTTACATAATACAGTGCCGTGAAAAAGTATTTGCCCCCTTCCTGATTTCTGTGTTTTTTGCATATTTATCACTCAAAACATTGTCAGATCATCAAACCAATTTTAATATCACACAGAAACAACCCAAGGAAAGACAAAATTCAGTTTTTGAATGATGATTCCATTTATTAGTGCACAAAAAAAATCTAAACCTATCTGGCCCTATGTGAAAAAGTAATTGCCCCCCCTTGTTAAATCACAAACTAACTGTGACTAACCACAGTTTTGAGAAAACTTAGTTCAGTTCTACATGCCACACCCACACCTGATTGTCACCACCTGTGTTGAATCAAGAAATCACTTAAATAGTTCCTGTCAAACAAAGTGAAGTTGGCTACAACATCTCAAGAACAAACACATCATGCCACGATCCAAAGAAATTCAAGAACAAATGAGAAAAAAAGTGATAGAAGTCTATAATTCAGGAAAAGGTTACAAAGCCATTCCCAAAGCTCTGGGGCTCCAGCGAACCACTGTCAGAGCCATTATTCAAAAATGGAGGAAACTGGGAACAGTTGCAACCCTTCCCAGGAGTGGTCGACCAACTAAGATTACTCCAAGAGTGCGACGACGGCTCATTCAGGAAGTCACAAAAGAACCTAGACGCACATCGAAAGAACTACAGGCCTCGTTGGCCTCAGTTAAGGTCAGTGTTCATGACTCCACCATTAGAAAAACACTGGCCAAAAATGGCATCCATGGAAGAGTTCCCAGGAGAAAACCACTGCTTTCACAAAAGAACACAAAGGCTCGTCTCACCTTTGCCAAAAAGCACCTTGATGACCCTCAAGACTTTTGGAGAAACATTTTGTGGACCGATGAGTCTAAAATTGAACTTTTTGGAAGGTCTGCAGCCCGTTTCATCTGGCGTAAAAATGGCACAGCATTTGATAAAAAGAACATGGTGCCCACAGTAAAGCATGGTGGTGGCAGTGTGATGGTCTGGGCCTGCTTTGCTGCCTCAGGACCAGGACAACTTGCTGTGATTGACGGAAAAATGAATTCTGCTGTTTACCAGAAGATCCTGAAGGAGAATGTCCGGCCATCAGTTCGTGCCCTCAAACTCAAGCGCTCTTGGATCATGCAACAGGACAATGATCCAAAACACACCAGCAAGTCCACCTCTGAATGGCTCAAAGAAAACAAAATTAAGGTTTTGGAGTGGCCAAGTCAAAGTCCGGATTTAAATCCGATTGAGATGCTGTGGTGTGACCTTAAACGGGCAGTTCATACAAGAAAACCCTCCAATATGGCAGAATTGAAACAATTCTGCATAGAAGAGTGGGCCAAAATCCCTCCCCAGCGGTGTGAAAGACTCATCACCAATTATCGCAAACGTTTGGTTACAGTTATTGCTGTCAAAGGAGGCTCAACTGGCTATTAGATTAAGGGGGCAATTACTTTTTCACATAGGGCCAGATAGGTTTAGATTTTTTTTGTGCACTAATAAATGGAATCATCATTCAAAAACTGAATTTTGTCTTTCCTTGGGTTGTTTCTGTGTGATATTAAAATTGGTTTGATGATCTGACAATGTTTTGAGTGATAAATATGCAAAAAACACAGAAATCAGGAAGGGGGCAAATACTTTTTCACGGCACTGTACATGTCAGATGAGCCAAATTGGAATGTCCTTTGTTTATAGTGTGCTGTGATAAGGCCACAGCTGTTGACCTTGGACGTGTTTTTGCAGAAGATGCAGTCAAAACAAAGATTCCAGTTGAATCACATTTTCAAGGAGAATTGATTACAGCGAAAGGGGGAATAATTTAACATAATCGATACATTTTTAGAACCCAGGTGAACAGAATTTGCCAAAACCCAGAATCTGCCAGGCCCCCCAACTTCATGCCACCAAGCAGGGCTGTGCGACTCGCAGTCCCCTCCTCCTGGGATTGGAGATGGTACAGTTCAATCTGTGCCACCTGCTGATGTAGGCACACGACATGTCAGTCAATCAATCAATCAATCAATCAATCTTTATTTATATAGCCCTTTACAACACCAATGGTGACCAAAGTGCTTTCCAATTAAAAACAGAAAATACAACAATACAAAAGACAGAACATTATACAGAATAAAACAATGTAAAACAATAAATAGTACACACAGTGCAGAAAAAAATTACGTGCCACAAACTATGTATTAAAAGCCATTTTAAATAAATGTGTTTTGAGCCTAGATTTAAAAAGGTAAAAATCTGTGATGTTCCGTAGCTCAAAGGACAGATTGTTCTACAGTCTGGGACCAACAACAGAGAAAGCTCCATCACCCCAGTGTTTGAGCCTGGCTCGGGGTACTTCCAAAACAAGTTGGTTATTTGACCTTAAAGTGCAACATTATTTTCGGACAAATAAAAGCTCGGTCAAATAACAAGGTGCTAAACCATTAAGAGCTTTAAAAACAAAAAGTAAAATTTTAAAATCAATTCTAAAAAAACTGGAAGCCAATGAAGTGTAAAAAGGACTGGGGGTGATGTGCTGACGTCTAGGTGTGTTGGTTAAAAAACGAGCTGCTGAATTCTGCACAAGCTGAAGACGACTGAGAGCAGTTTGGGAGACACTGACATAAAGTGCGTTGCAATAATCTATTCTAGAACTGATAAAAGCATGAATGGTCCTTTCAAGGTTGGTGCGATTTTAAAAAGGCTTGACTTTAGATAAAAACTGGCTCTCACAACAGTGTCAATCTGCTTATCAAATTTGAAATTGTTGTCAAAAGTGACTCCAAGGTTCCTGACGGTCAATTTTAACTTTGATGACAGAATCACCAAGATGCAGAATCACCAAATAAAATGTATTCTGTTTTGTTTTCATTCAAATGAAGAAAATGTTGTCCTAATCACAACTTTAAGTCTTTGATGCAGTCAGTTAATGACTGAAGAACACCATTTTTATCTGGAAACACAGGTAAGTAGATCTGCAAATCGTCTGGATAGCAGTGAAAGGCGAGGTTACGCTTAGTAATAATTGACCCCAGTGGCAACATATACAGAGAGAATAAAACAGGGCCCAAAATAGAGCCCTGGGGCACTCCACAAAACAGCGAGGCCACAGAGGAGGAGAGCTCACCAATACTAACAGAAAAGCTTCTATTAGTCAAATACGACTCAAACCATTTAAGTGCAGTTCCTGTGATGCCAACATAATTGTTCAGGCGGGAAAGCAAAATTGAATGGTCGACTGTGTCATATGCCACGGTTAGGTCAAGCAAAACCAAGACGGTGGGGCGTTTAGCATCAACTGACAAGGCAATATCATTGTGTACTTTAAGTAGTGCAGATTCTGTGCTGTGCCGGGATCTGAACCCAGACTGGAATTTCTCTATTATAGTTGAGGGCAATGTCCATTACTGCAAATAATATCTGACAGATATTTGCATTTCGCCTCTTTCATAGCTTGCTGATAGTGAGCTAAGCTGTCCCTCAGAATGCCAAGAGACACATGTAATTTGTCCTTCTCCACCGCCGCTCTGCCTGCCTACAGCGCTGTCTAAGAGCCCGGGTGGTGTAATTTCCCCAAGGTTCAGACCTGGGCTTGGGGGACCTGCGCGTGAAAGGAGCAATAGTGTCCAAGATCCCTGTACAGGTTGAATAAAAAGAAGATAAAAAAACATCAGGGCATTTTGGAAGAGCAGTTCCATCAGATGTGCAGTAATCTGATTCCACAAAAGATGCAGCAAATTCGACAGTTGTTGATGAGGTCATAACACGACGACAAGAGGCAGGGGCAGGGGGCTTGCAGACAGATGCAGGCAGTGGCGTTCCTACAGTGATTTGCGCCCTGGGCGAAAGCCACTCACTCTTTTTCTCACTTCTCCTCCTCTTCTTTCCATTTCTTTCAAAATTGAGCACCTGATGGCTTCAATCTTTTTCAGTCCATCACTGCGACTGTTTTGTCATATACTGTACACCGTGCGCTACTCTGCCTTCATGTAACCACGAGCCAGCACAGCACCAGCCCCCCACCCCGGCCCCTGCACAAGGATCCGCGCGGATCTTTGCTCCGCGCCTCCGCGCGGCCCCGCCTCCGCGCTCCCGCGCGCCCCCGCCTCCGCGCGGCCGTGCGCCGCACCGTTTTTTTTTTTTCCCTTCGCGCCACCGCGGCTCCCCTCCCGCGATGCCGCCCTGGGCAATTGCCCAGGTGGCCCCCGTCAAAGAACGCCCCTGGATGCAGGGGCCATAACTTCAAAAAATAATGGGCAAAAGATCTGAAATGGGTGTCACTGTTATTTCTATAACTGATAGAGAGAGCCCATAGGAGATTATTAAGTCTAAAGTGTGCCCTGCATTGTGTGTTGGTGATTCTACAGACTGAGTTAATCCAAAGGATGCCAAAAGACGTTTGAAGTCAGTAGCCAGCTGATCAGATGGGCAACAAACATGAATGTTAAGGTCCCCGCAGATCAGTAGTTGATCAAACTTTGGTACAATCTCAGCCAAAAACTCAGAAAACTCCTGCATAAAGTTCTTATTGTATTTTGGTGGACAATAGAGAACAGCACAGAATCGGACTGGCAAGCTCAACTGTGAAGAGCTGTACAGTGAACCCTCGCTCTATTCCGGTTCACTCTTCGTGGCCTCGCTGTTTCGCGGATTTTTTTTTTTTTTGATTTTTTTTTTTTCTTTTTTTTTTATAGTGTAACTTTTTTTTTTTTTTTATAGTGTAACAATGTGGTCTGCGTCCTGATTGGCTAAGAGACTAGACCAGGACTATACGTGGACTAAACCAGGTCTACACCAGAACTAGACCAGGTCTGAACCAGGATTAAATCACTCTGTGCGGCTTTTGCGTTCATTTGTGCGTGTTCGGTTTGTGGCTCGGGTTGAGAGCACGCGGTCCGGGCGCCGCAGTTCTATCTTCCCGGTGTACACGCGGCCTCGCGCTGCATTTTCTCATATTTGTCTCTAGTTTAAACAGTCAAAATTTCATAGATTTTCAACAAAATGTATTAATAGCCTGTCACGGATTTGTCCACGATGAGGGGTTTATCGTGGACAAATCCATGACAGAGCAGCACGTGTCGCGCACTTCTCCAAGAGGTTGGTGCGCGTTGCGTCCCGGGACGTGGCAGTGCTCCTCGCGCGTCTGGCAGGGCTTCCGGAGCCGTGGCTCCCCCCACGCGTCACTATTAATACATTTTGTTGAAAATCTATGAAAGTTTGAGTGTTTAAACTAGAGACAAATATGAGAAAATGTTAATACCAGTCTGAGAAAAGCGTATTATGTGTGTGGTGAGGCATTTACAGCCTTAAAACATGTAGAATAATTGTAAAATATAAAGTTGTCCTACTTCGCGGATTTCACTTATTGCGGGCTATTTCTGGAACCTAACCCCCGCGATAAACGAGGGATTACTGTACTTCAAAACATGTATAATCATTTACATGTAAAGGCTTGCATTTGTAATTGTCCTTAAAAACTGTAGCGACTCCGCCCCCTCGACCAA
>JAVJIX010000293.1:265000-310000 GCA_036785185.1 Paratrypauchen microcephalus
TTAGGCTGTTGCCCACGCAATCCGGCTCCAAATAAGCGGAAGAAAATGGATGGATGGATGGATGGACATTGATTTTTATCCTTGTTATAAAGGGTTTTCTGGCACATGTGCTTAGAATCTTTATAGTAGTGATGATAATGATCATGACATATCAACATACAATTACAATTATTCAACTGCCATTACTGTACAAGATCACCAATACTATATGTCAATCTTCAGAAATTTAATGTAGCAAATCAAAAATATGCATTATTTATTCAATCATATTTTACATATATTATAATTGGTTACGTTCATGTTTTAAAGAGTGTGCCCAAGACTCACCTGTTTAGCTTGGCCTTTGATTGACTTCGGTCATCTGTTTGCTTGTCTTTTGTTTGTTCTTTTGTTTGTTTGTATGTCCATCTGTTTGTTTGTTTGTTTGTTCGTCTGTTTTTTTTTATTGTTGTTGTGGCTAGCACTCATGCTTCACAGTAAGAAGGTTCGGGTCGCCAGGGCCTTTCTGTGTGGAGATTGCATGTTCTCCCCGTGTCTGGGTGGGTTTCCTCCGGGCACTCCGGTTTCCCCCACCAACCCAAACATGCGCCATAGGTAAAATCCTCCAGCTTAGGGCCTGACCAAAACTAAATAACAAAATTATGGGGATGGTCCCCGGGTCAAATATAGAAACAACTTCTCCTGTGCGAGATCAATAAAAGTCAATCTTCTAATCCTTAACCACTGTAAGGCGCTTTGTGCTACAATTTTGTATGAAAAGGGCTTTATAAATATTGTTTGATTGATTGATTGATTGATAATACATTTGATATTGAGCCCTGTCAAGAAGTGACTGTAAAACCTAGACGCTTATTCCAAATCATATATTTAAAAAAATCAAAATTACCAGAAAATACTGAAATGCAATTACAAATTATAATTTAATGATTCAGCCTCTGAATTAATGAATAAATAAAAAAAATTACATACAATTCATTTGATAATTTTTGACATTGCCATTCTATACTATATTATATACTACAGGGGCGGCAGTAGCTCAGTTGGTAGAGCGTTTGTCCACTGATCCAAAGGTTGGCGGTTCAAATCCTGCTCTTGACATAAGAAACATCAGTGGTTGAGCGGTCAGATCCACTGACCCACAGGTTGGTCCAGCTCCCACAGATGAATGCTGCCGTTGTGTCCTTGGGCAAGACACTTAACCCTCTTCGCCCCCACTGTATGCGTACACTGGTGTGTGAATGCATGTGTGAATGGGTGATTGGTTCCTTGTTGTAAAGCGCTTTGGGTGCCTTGAAGGTGGAAAAGCGCTATATAAAGATGTGACCATATATTTTTGTATCTTTTCAGTTTATTGTCAACATTTCAAGTGGACAAGACCATAATGATTATCAGGTTCCTTCTCCTGGTGTTACTACCATTAGGTAAGTGGTCACAATTATAATTATTCTCTTCTGTATGGGACATTTGATTTGATACTGACTCTGATACTCTTATCATGGAATAGTAATGAACATCCAACCTGTGGAAGGAGTGCTGAAGGAGAGGTGTGCTGCATTCCCTAAAATTACAGCTCCTTTAAATACAACTACAAATCCATCATATATAAAAACAACTGCTCGACAACGTACTCCAAGTACTACAACCACACTACGGCCAGCTACAATGGCTACCGCTGCTCCAACTACCACAACCATCCCTCTACCATCTACAACAACAACTACTCCAACAACTACCACAACTACAGCTGCTCCAACTTCCACAACTCCAATTCCCCCAACTACTAGAACTACAGCTCCAACTAATAAAATAACCACTCCCCTTGGTATGTATGGAACTCTCAAGAGCAGATGTGGTGCATTCCCTAAAACGATATCTACAGCTCCTCGAACTACCACAAAGACCCCTCTGTCAACTACAACACCAACTACGGGTCCTCTAAGTACCGCAACCACACGTCTGCTAACTACAGCAACAACTACAACTCTTCCAACTACCACATCCACACCTCTGCCAACTACAACAGCTGCAACTACCACAACCACGCCTCTGCCAACTACAACTACAACTCTTCCAACTACCACAACCAGACCTCTGCCAACTACAACTGCTCCAACTACCACAACCACCCCACTGCCAACTACAACTACAACTCTTCCAACTACCACACCCACACCTCTGCCGACTACAACTACTCCAAATACCACATACATACCTCTGCCAATTACAACTGCTCCAACTACCATAACCACCCCTCTGCCAACTACAACTACAACTCTTCCAACTACCACAACCACACCTCTGCCAACTACAAGTACAACTACAGCTTCTCCAAGTACTACAACCACACCTCTACCAACTACAACTGCTGCAACTACCACAACCACTACCTCTGCCAACTAAAACTGCTCCAACTACCACAACTCCAATTCCCCCAACTACTAGAACTACAGCTCCAACTAATAAAATAACCACTCCCCTTGGTATGTATGGAACTCTCAAGAGCAGATGTGGTGCATTCCCTAAAACGATATCTACAGCTCCTCGAACTACCACAAAGACCCCTCTTCCAACTACAACACCAACTACGGGTCCTCTAAGTACCGCAACCACACGTCTGCTAACTACAGCAACAACTACAACTCTTCCAACTACCACAACCACACCTCTGCCAACTACAACTGCTCCAACTACCATAACCACCCCTCTGCCAACTACAACTACAACTCTTCCAACTACCACAACCACACCTCTGCCAACTACAACTGCTCCATCTACCACAATCACACCTCTGCCAACTACAACTGCTCCATCTACCACAACCACCCCTCTGCCAACTACAACTACAACTCTTCCACCTACCACAACCACACCTCTGCCAACTACAAGTGCTCCAACTACCACAACCACACCTCTGCCAACTACAGCAGTAACTACAACTCTTCCAACTACCACAACCACACCTCTGCCAACTACAACTGCTCCAACTACCATAACCACCCCTCTGCCAACTACAACTACAACTCTTCCAACTACCACAACCACACCTCTGCCAACTACAACTACAACTACAGCTTCTCCAAGTACTACAACCACACTTCGACCAGCTACAACGACTACCACTGCTCCAACTACCACAAACACCGCTCTACCAACTACAACAACAACTACTCCAACTACCACAACTACAGCTGCTCCAACTTCCGCAACTCCAATTCCCCCAACTACTACAACTACAGCTCCAACTAATAAAATAACCACTCCCCTTGGTATGTATGGAACTCTCAAGAGCAGATGTGCTGCATTCCCTAAAACGATATCTACAGCTCCTCGAACTACCACAAAGACCCCTCTGTCAACTACAACACCAACTACGGGTTCTCTAAGTACCGCAACCACACGTCTGCTAACTACAGCAACAACTACAACTCTTCCAACTACCACAACCACCCCTCTGCCAACTACAACAGCTGCAACTACCACAACCACACCTCTTCCAACTACAACTGCTCCAACTACCACAACCACACCTCTGCAAACTACAACTACAACTCTTCCAACTACCACAACCACACCTCTTCCATATACAGCAACAACTACACCTCTTCCAACTACCACAACCACACCTCTGCCAACTACAACTGCTCCAACTACCACAACCACACCTCTGCAAACTACAACTACAACTCTTCCACCTACCATAACCACCCCTCTGGAAACCACAACTGCTCCAACTACCACAACCACACCTCTTCCATATACAGCAACAACTGCAACTCTTCCAACTACCACAACCACACCTCTGCCAACTACAACTGCTCCAACTACCATAACCACCCCTCTGCCAACTACAACTACAACTCTTCCAACTACCACAACCACACCTCTGCCAACTACAGGTACAACTACAGCTTCTCCAAGTACCACAACCACACTTCGACCAGCTACAACGACTACCGCTCCTCCAACTACCACAAACACCCCTCTACCAACTACAAAAACAACTACTCCAACTACCACAACTACAGCTGCTCCAACTTCCACAACTCCAATTCCCCCAACTACTACAACTACAGCTCCAACTAATAAAATAACCACTCCCCTTGGTATGTATGGAACTCTCAAGAGCAGATGCGCTGCATTCCCTAAAACGACATCTACAGCTCCTCTAACTACCACAAAGACCCCTCTGTCAACTACAACAACAACTACGGGTCCTCTAAGCACCGCCACCACACGTCTGCTAACTACAGCAACAACTACAACTCTTCCAACTATCACAACCACACCTCTGCCAACTACAACTGCTGCAACTACCACAACCACACCTCTGCCAACTACAACTGCTCCAACTACCACAACCACACCTCTGCAAACTACAACTGCTCCAACTACCATAACCACCCCTCTTCCATATACAGCAACAACTACACCTCTTCCAACTACCACAACCACACCTCTGCCAACTACAACTGCTCCAACTACCATAACCACACCTCTGCAAACTACAACTGCTCCAACTACCACAACCACCCCTCTGGAACTACAACTACAACTCTTCCAACTACCACAACCACACCTCTTCCAACTACAAAAACAACTACTCCAACTACCACAACTATAACTGCTCCAACTTCCACAACTCCACCTCTGCAAACTACAACTGCTCCAACTACCATAACCACCGCTCTGCCAACTACAACTACAACTCTTCCAACTACCACAACCATACCTCTGCCAACTACAGCAACAACTACAACTCTTCCAACTACCACAACCACACCTCTGCCAACTACAACAGCTGCAACTACCACAACCACACCTCTGCCACCTACAACTGCTCCAACTACCACAACCACACCTCTGCAAACTACAACTCTTACAACTACCATAACCACCCCTCTGGAAACCACAACTGCTCCAACTACCACAACCACACCACTTCCATATACAGCAACAACTACACCTCTTCCAACTACCACAACCACACCTCTGCCAACTACAACTACAACTCTTCCAACTACCACAACCACACCTCTGCCAAATACAACTGCTCCAACTACCATAACCACCCCTCTACCAACTACAACAACAACTCTTCCAACTACCACACCCACACCTCTGCCAACTACAAGTGCTCCAACTACCACAACCATACCTCTGCCAACTACAACAACAACTACAACTCTTCCAACTACAACAACCACATCTCTGCCAACTACAACTGCTCCAACTACCATAACCACCCCTCTGCCAACTACAACTACACCTCTTCCAACTACCAAAACCATACCTCTGCCAACGACCGGTACAACTACAGCTTCTCCAAGTACCACAACCACACTTCGACCAGCTACAACGACTACCGCTCCTCCAACTACCACAAACACCCCTCTACCAACTACAAAAACAACTACTCCAACTACCACAACTAGAGCTGCTCCAACTTCCACAACTCCAATTCCCCCAACTACTACAACTACAGCTCCAACTAATAAAATAACCACTCCCCTTGGTATGTATGGAACTCTCAAGAGCAGATGCGCTGCATTCCCTAAAACGACATCTACAGCTCCTCGAACTACCACAAAGACCCCTCTGTCAACTACAACAACAACTACGGGTCCTCTAAGTACCGCAACCACACGTCTGCTAACTACAGCAACAACTACAACTCTTCCAACTACCACAAACACACCTCTGCAAACTACAACTGCTCCATCTACCATAACCACCCCTCTGGAAACCACAACTGCTCCAACTACCACAACCACACCTCTGCAAACTACAACTGCTCCAACTACCATAACCACCCCTCTTGAAACTACAACTGCTCCAACTACCACAACCACACCTCTGCGAACTACAACTACAACTCTTCCAACTACCATAACCACACCTCTGCCAACGACAACTGCTCCAACTACCATAACCACTGCTCTGCCAACTACAACTGCTCCAACTACCACAACCACACCTCTTCCATATACAGCAACAACTACACCTCTTCCAACTACCACAACCACACCTCTGCCAACTACAACTGCTCCAACTACCACAACCACACCTCTGCAAACTACAACTGCTCCAACTACCATAACCACCCCTCTGGAAACCACAACTGCTCCAACTACCACAACCACCCCTCTGCCAACTACAACTACAACTCTTCCAACTACCACACCCACACCTCTGCCAACTACAAGTGCTCCAACTACCACAACCACCCCTCTGCCAACTACAACTACAACTCTTCCAACTACCACACCCACACCTCTGCCAACTACAAGTGCTCCAACTACCATAACCACCCCTCTGCCAACTACAACTACAACTCTTCCAACTACCACACCCACACCTCTGCCAACTACAAGTGCTCCAACTACCACAACCACACCTCTTCCAACTACAGCAACAACTACAACTCTTCCAACTACCACAACCACACCTCTGCCAACTACAACAGCTGCAACTACCACAACCCCACCTCTGCCAACTACAACTGCTCCAACTACCACAACCACACCTCTGCAAACTACAACTGCTCCAACTACCATAACCACCCCTCTGGAAACCACAACTGCTCCAACTACCACAACCACACCTCTTCCATATACAGCAGTAACTACACCTCTTCCAACTACCACAACCACACCTCTGCCAACTACAACTACAACTCTTCCAACTACCACAACCACACCTCTGCCAACTACAACTGCTCCAACTACCATAACCACCCCTCTGCCAACTACAACTACACCTCTTCCAACTACCAAAACCATACCTCTGCCAACTACAAGTACAACTACAGCTTCTCCAAGTACCACAACCACACTTCGACCATCTACAACGACTACCGCTCCTCCAACTACCACAAACACCTCTCTACCAACTACAAAAACAACTACTCCAACTACCACAACTACAGCTGCTCCAACTTCTACAACTCCAATTCCCCCAACTACTACAACTACAGCTCCAACTAATAAAATAACCACTCCCCTTGGTATGTATGGAACTCTCAAGAGCAGATGCGCTGCATTCCCTAAAACGACATCTACAGCTCCTCGAACTACCACAAAGACCCCTCTGTCAACTACAACAACAACTACGGGTCCTCTAAGTACCGCAACCACACGTCTGCTAACTACAGCAACAACTACAACTCTTCCAACTACCACAACCACACCTCTGCCAACTACAACTGCTGCAACTACCACAACCACACTTCTGCCAACTACAACTGCTCCAACTACCACAACCACACTTCTGCAAACTACAACTGCTCCAACTACCATAACCACCCCTCTGCCAACTACAACTGCTCCAACTACCACAACCACATCTCTTCCAACTACAGCAACAACTACACCTCTTACAACTACCACAACCACACCTCTGCCAACTACAGCTGCTCCAACTACCACAACCACACCTCTGCCAACTACAACTCTTCCAACTACCACAACCACACCTCTGCCAACTACAACTGCTCCAACTACCATAACCACCCCTCTGCCAACTACAACTACAACTCTTCCAACTACCACAACCACACCTCTGCCAACTACAACTGCTCCATCTACCACAATCACACCTCTGCCAACTACAACTACAGTTGCTCCATCTACTACAACCACACCTCTGCCAACTACAACTGATCCATCTACCACACCCACCGCTCTGCCAACTACAACTACAACCCTTCCAACCACCACAACCACACCTCTGCCAACTACAACTACTCCAACTACCATAACCACCCCTCTGCCAACTACAACTACAACTCCTCCAACTACCACAGCTACAGCTGCTCCAACTAATAAAATAACCACTCCCCTTGGTATGTATGGAACTCTCAAGAGCAGATGTGCTGCATTCCCTAAAACAACATCTACAGCTCCTCGAACTACCACAAAGACCCCTCTCTACACTACAACAACAACTATGGGTCCTCTAAGTACCACAACCACACATCTGCCAACTACAGCAAGAAGTACACCTCTTCCAACTACCACACCTCTGCCAATTACAACTGCTCCATTTACCACAACCACACCTCTGCCAACTACAACTACAACTCTTCCAACTACCACATCCACACCTCTGCCAATTACAACTGCTCCAACTACCACATCCACCCATTTGCCAACTACAACTACATCTCTTCCAACTACCACAACCAGCCCTCTGCCAACTACAACTCTTCCAACTACCACAACCACACCTCTGCAAACTATAACTGCTCCAACTACCACAACCACACCTCTGCCAACTACAACTGCTCCAACTACCACAACCACACCTCTGCAAACTAAAACTGCTCCAACAACCATAACCACCCCTCTGCCAACTACAACTGCTCCAACTACCACAACCACACCTCTTCCAACTACAGCAACAACTACACCTCTTCCAACTATCACAACCACACCTCTGCCAACTACAACTGCTCCAACTACAACAACCACACCTCTGCCAACTACAATTACAACTTTTCCAACTACCACAACCACACCTCTGCCAACTACAACTGCTCCAACTACCATAACCACCCCACTGCCAACTACAACTACAACTCTTCCAACTACCACAACCACACCTCTGCCAACTACAACTCTTCCAACTACCACAACCACACCTCTGCCAACTACAACTGCTCCAACTACCATATCCAGCCCTCTGCCAACAGCTTCTCCAAGTACTACAACCACACTTCGCTCAGCTACAATGACTACCGCTCCTCCAACCACTACAAACACCCCTCTACCAACTACAACAACTCCTCCAACTACCACAACTACAGCTGCTCCAACTTCCACAACTCCAATTCCCCCAACTACTACAACTACAGCTCCAACTAATAAAATAACCACTCCCCTTGGTATGTATGGAACTCTCAAGAGCAGATGTGCTGAATTCCCTAAAACAACATCTACAGCTCCTCGAACTACCACAAAGACCCCTCTCTACACTACAACAACAACTACGGGTCCTCTAAGTACCACAACCACACGTCTGCCAACTACAGCAAGAACTAGACCTCTTCCAACTACCACAACCATACCTCTGCCAACTACAACTGCCTCATTTACCACAACCACCCCTCTGCCAACTACAACTACAACTCTTCCAACTACCACAACCACACCGCTGCCAACTACAACTCTTCCAACTACCACAACCAGCCCTCTGCCAACTACACCTCTTCCAACTACCACAACCACACCTCTGCCAACTACAACTGCTCCATTTACCACAACCACCCCTCTGCCAACTACAACTACAACTCTTCCAACTACCACAACCACACCTCTGCCAACTACAACTCTTCCAACTACCACAACCAGCCCTCTGCCAACTACAACTCTTCCAACTACCACAACCACACGTCTGCCAACTACAGCAACAACTACACCTCTTCCAACTACCACAACCACCCCTCTGCCAACTACAACTACAACTCTTCCAACTACCACAACCACACCTCTGCCAACTACAACTCTTCCAACTACAACAACCAGCCCTCTGCCAACTACAACTCTTCCAACTACCACAACCACACGTCTGCCAACTACAGCAACAACTACACCTCTTCCAACTACCACAACCACACCTCTGCCAACTACAACTGCTCCAACTACCACAACCACCCCCCTGCCAACTACAACAACAACAACTCCTCCAACTACCAAAACAACAGCTGCTCCAACGTCCACAACTCCAATTCCCCCATCTACTACAACTACAGCTCCAACTAATAAAATAACCTCTCCCCTTGGGATGAATGGGACTCTCAAGAGAAGATGTGCTGCATTCCCTAAAACGACATCTACAGCTCCTCCAACTACCACAACCACCCCTTTGCCAACTACACCTCTTACAACTACCACAACCACACCTTTGCCAACTACAGCAACAACTACACCTCTTCCAACTACCACATCCACCCCTCTGCCAACTACAACCGCTCCAACTACCACATCCACACCTCTGCCAACAACAACTACAACTCTTCCAACTACCACAACCATACCTCTGCCAACTACCACTGCTACAACTACCACAACCACACCTCTGCCAACTACAGCAACAACTACACCTCTTCCAACTACCACATCCACACCTCTGCAAACTACAACTGCTCCAACTACCACATCCACACCTCTGCCAACAACAACTACAACTCTTCCAACTACCACAACCATACCTCTGCCAACTACCACTGCTACAACTACCACAACCAGCCCTCTGCCAACTACAATTCTTCCAACTACCACAACCACATCTTTGCCAACTAGAACTACAACTCTTCCAACTACCACAACCACACCTCTGCCAACTACAACTACAGCTTCTCCAAGTACTACAACCACACTTCGGCCAGCTACAACGACTACCGCCCCTCCAACTACCACAACCACACCTCTGCCAACTACAACAACACCTCCTCCAACTACCACAACTATAGCTGCTCCAACTTCCACAACTCCAATTCCCCCAACTACTACAACTACAGCTCCAACTAATAAAATAACCACTCCCCTTGGTATGTATGGAACTCTCAAGAGCAGATGTGTTGCATTCCCGAAAACAACATCTACAGCCCCTCAAACTACCACAAAGACCCCTCTGTCTACAACAACAGCTATGGGTCCTGTAAGTACCGCAACCACACGTCTGCCAACTACAGCAACAACTACACCTCTTACAACTACCACAACCACACCTCTGCCAACTACAGCTGCTCCAACTACCACAACCACACCTCTGCCAACTACAACTACAACTCTTCCAACTACCACAACCACACCTCTGCCAACTACAACTGCTCCAACTACCATACCCACCCCTCTGCCAACTACAACTACAACTCTTCCAACTACCACAACGACACCTCTGCCAACTACAACTGCTCCATCTACCACAACCACCCCTCTGCCAACTACAACTACAGTTTCTCTATCTACCACAACCACACCTCTGCCAACTACAACTGATCCATCTACCACACCCACCGCTCTGCCAACTACAACTACAACCCTTCCAACCACCACAACCACACCTCTGTCAACTACAACTACTCCAACTACCATAACCACCCCTCTGCCAACTACAACTACAACTCCTCCAACTACCACAGCTACAGCTGCTCCAACTAATAAAATAACCACTCCCCTTGGTATGTATGGAACTCTCAAGAGCAGATGTGCTGCATTCCCTAAAACAACATCTACAGCTCCTCGAACTACCACAAAGACCCCTCTCTACACTACAACAACTATGGGTCCTCTAAGTACCACAACCACACGTCTGCCAACTACAGCAAGAAGTACACCTCTTCCAACTACCACACCTCTGCCAATTACAACTGCTCCATTTACCACAACCACCCCTCTGCCAACTACAACTACAACTCTTCCAACTACCACATCCACACCTCTGCCAATTACAACTGCTCCAACTACCACATCCACCCCTTTGCCAACTACAACTACATCTCTTCCAACTACCACAACCAGCCCTCTGCCAACTACAACTCTTCCCACTACCACAACCACACCTCTGCCAACTATAACTGCTCCAATTACCACAACCACACCTCTGCCAACTACAACTGCTCCAACTACCACAACCACACCTCTGCAAACTAAAACTGCTCCAACAACCATAACCACCCCTCTGCCAACTACAACTGCTTCAACTACCACAACCACACCTCTTCCAACTACAGCAACAACTACACCTCTTCCAACTATCACAACCACACCTCTGCCAACTACAACTGCTCCAACTACAACAACCACACCTCTGCCAACTACAATTACAACTCTTCCAACTACCACAACCACACCTCTGCCAACTACAACTGCTCCAACTACCATAACCACCCCTCTGCCAACTACAACTACAACTCTTCCAACTACCACAACCACACGTCTGCCAACTACAACTCTTCCAACTACCACAACCACACCTCTGCCAACTACAACTGCTCCAACTACCATATCCAGCCCTCTGCCAACAGCTTCTCCAAGTACTACAACCACACTTCGGTCAGCTACAATGACTACCGCTCCTCCAACCACCGCAAACACCCCTCTACCAACTACAACAACTCCTCCAACTACCACAACTACAGCTGCTCCAACTTCCACAACTCCAATTCCCCCAACTACTACAACTACAGCTCCAACTAATAAAATAACCACTCCCCTTGGTATGTATGGAACTCTCAAGAGCAGATGTGCTGAATTCCCTAAAACAACATCTACAGCTCCTCGAACTACCACAAAGACCCCTCTCTACACTACAACAACAACTACGGGTCCTCTAAGTACCACAACCACACGTCTGCCAACTACAGCAAGAACTACACCTCTTCCAACTACCACAACCACACCTCTGCCAACTACAACTGCTCCATTTACCACAACCACCCCTCTGCCAACTACAACTACAACTCTTCCAACAACCACAACCACACCTCTGCCAACTACAACTCTTCCAACTACCACAACGAGCCCTCTGCCAACTACACCTCTTCCAACTACCACAACCACACCTCTGCCAACTACAACTGCTCCATTTACCACAACCACCCCTCTGCCAACTACAACTCTTCCAACTACCACAACCACACCTGTGCCAACTACAACTCTTCCAACTAGCACAACCAGCCCTCTCCCAACTACAACTCTTCCAACTACCACAAACACACGTCTGCCAACTCCAGCAACAACTACACCTCTTCCAACTACCACAACCACACCTCTGCCAACTACAACTGCTCCAACTACCACAACCACCCCCCTGCCAACTACAACAACAATAACTCCTCCAACTACCAAAACCACAGCTGCTCCAACGTCCACAACTCCAATTCCCCCATCTACTACAACTACAGCTCCAACTAATAAAATAACCACTCCCCTTGGGATGTATGGGACTCTCAAGAGAAGATGTGCTGCATTCCCTAAAACAACATCTACAGCTCCTCCAACTACCACAACCACCCCTTTGCCAACTACACCTCTTACAACTACCACAACCACACCTTTGCCAACTACAGCAACAACTACACCTCTTCCAACTACCACATCCACACTTCTGCCAACTACAACCGCTCCAACTACCACATCCACACCTCTGCCAACAACAACTACAACTCTTCCAACTACCACAACCATACCTCTGCCAACTACCACTGCTACAACTACCACAACCACACCTCTGCCAACTACAGCAACAACTACACCTCTTCCAACTACCACATCCACACCTCTGCAAACTACAACTGCTCCAACTACCACATCCACACCTCTGCCAACAACAACTACAACTCTTCCAACTACCACAACCATACCTCTGCCAACTACCACTGCTACAACTACCACAACCAGCCCTCTGCCAACTACAATTCTTCCAACTACCACAACCACACCTTTGCCAACTAGAACTACAACTCTTCCAACTACCACAACCACACCTCTGCCAACTACAACTACAGCTTCTCCAAGTACTACAACCACACTTCGGCCAGCTACAACGACTACCGCCCCTCTAACTACCACAACCACCCCTCTACCAACTACAACAACACCTCCTCCAACTACCACAACTATAGCTGCTCCAACTACTCCAATTCCCCCAACTACTACAACTACAGCTCCAACTAATAAAATAACCACTCCCCTTGGCATGTATGGAACTCTCAAGAGCAGATGTGTTGCATTCCCGAAAACAACATCTACAGCCCCTCAAACTACCACAAAGACCCCTCTGTCTACAACAACAGCTATGGGTCCTCTAAGTACCGCAACCACACGTCTGCCAACTACAGTAACAACAACACCTCTGCCAAATACAACTGCTCCGACTACCACAACCACCCCTCTGCCAACTACAACTACATCTCTTCCAACTACCACAACCACACCTCTGCCAACTACAACTGATCCATCTACCACACCCACCCCTCTGCCAACTACAACTACAACCCTTCCAACCACCACAACCACACCTCTGCCAACTACAACTGCTCCAACTACCATAACCACCCCTCTGCCAACTACAACTACAACTCCTCCAACTACCACAACTACAGCTGCTCCAACTAATAAAATAACCACTCCCCTTGGTATGTATGGAACTCTCAAGAGCAGATGCGCTGCATTCCCTAAAACTACATCTACAGCTCCTCGAACTACCACAAAGACTCCTCTCTACACTACAACAACAACTACGAGCCCTCTAAGTACCACAACCACACGTCTGCCAACTACAGCAAGAACTACACCTCTTCCAACTACCACAACCACACTTCTGCCAACTACAACTGCTCCATTTACCACAACCACCCCTCTGCCAAGTACAACTACAACTCTTCCAACTACCACAACCACACCTCTGCCAACTACAACTCTTCCAACTACCACAACCAGCCCTCTGCCAACTACACCTCTTCCAACTACCACAACCACTCCTCTGCCAACTACAACTCTTCCATCTACCACAACCACACCTCTGCCAACTACAACTCTTCCAACTACCACAACCAGCCCTCTGCCAACTACAACTCTTCCAACTACCACAACCACACCTCTGCCAACTACAACTGCTCCAACTACCACAACCACCCCCCTGCCAACTACAACAACAACAACTCCTCCAACTACCAAAACCACAGCTGCTCCAACGTCCACAACTCCAATTCCCCCATCTACTACAACTACAGCTCCAACTAATAAAATAACCACTCCCCTTGGGATGTATGGGACTCTCAAGAGAAGATGTGCTGCATTCCCTAAAACAACATCTACAGCTCCTCCAACTACCACAACCACCCCTTTGCCAACTACAACTACATCTCCTCTAACTACCACAACCAGCCCTCTGCCAACTACAACTCTTCCAACTACCACAACCACACCTGTGCCAGCTACAACTGCTCAAACTACCACAACCACCTCTCTGCCAACTACAACTACAACTACAACTCTTCCAACTACCACAACCACACCTCTGTCAACTACAACTACAGCTTCACCAAGTACTACAGCCATACCCCTGCCAACTACAACTCCTCCATTTACCACAACGACCCCTCTGCCAACTACAACTACAACTCTTCCAACTACCACAACCACACCGCTGCCAACGGCAACTGCTCCAACTACCACAACCACCCTTCTGCCAACTACAACTGCTCCAACTACCACAACCACCCCTCTGCCAACTACAACTGCTCCAACTACCACAACCACCCATCTGCCAACTACAACTACAACTCTTCCAACTACCACAACCACACCTCTGCCAACTACAACTACAATTACAGCTTCTCCAAGTACTACAACCATACCTCTTCCAACTTCAACTGGTCCAACTACCACAACCACACCTCTGCCAACTACAACTACAATTACAGCTTCTCCAAGTACTACAACCATACCTCTGCCAATTACAACTGTTCCAACTACCACAACCACACCTCTGCCAACTACAACTACAACTCTCCCAACTACCAGAACCACCTCTCTTCCAACTACAACTCTTCCAACTACCACATCCACATCTCTGCCAACTACAACTGCTAAAACTACCACCACCAGCCCTCTGCCAACTACAACTACAACTCTTCCAACTACCACAAACACACCTCTGCCAACTGCAACTGCTTCAACTACCACAACCAGCCCTCTGCCAACTACAACTACATCTCTTCCAACTACCACAACCACACCTCTGCCAACTACAACGACAACTCCTCCAACTACCACAACTACAGCTGCTCCAACTTCCACAACTCCAACTACTACAACTACAGCTCCAACTAATAAAATAACCACTCCCCTTGGGATATATGGAACTCTCAAGAGCAGATGTGTTGCAGTCCCTAAAACGACATCTACAGCTCCTCGAACTACCACAAAGACCCCTCTATCAACTACAACAACTACGGGTCCTCTAAGTACCACAACCACACGTCTGCCAACTACAGCAATAACTACACCTCTTCCAACTACCACAACCACTTCTCTGCCAACTACACCTACAACTCTTCTAACTACTACAACCACCCCTCTGCCAACTATTACTACACCTCTTCCAACTATCACAACCACACCTCTGCAAACTACAACTGCTCCATATACCACAACCACCCCTCTGCCAACTACAACTACAACTCTTCCAACTACAACAACCACAACTCTGCCAACTACAACTGCTCCAACTACCACAACTACCCCTCTGCCAACTACAACTACAACTCTTTCAACTACCACAACCACACCTCTGCCAACTACAACTACAACTGCTACAACTTCCACAACCACCCCTCTGCCAACTACAGCTACAACTCTTCCAACTATCACAACCACACCTCTGCCAACTACAACGGTAACTACAGCTTCTCCAACTACTACAACCACACTTTGGCCAGCTACAACAATTACCACTCCTCCAACTACCACAACCATCCCTCTACCAACTACAACTATAAATACAGCTTCTCCAACTACCTCAACCAACCCTCTGACAACTACCACGGAAACACCTCCAACTACAACAACTGCAGCTCCAACTAATAAAATAACCACTCCCCTTGGTATGTATGGAACTCTCAAGAGCAGATGTGCTGCATTCCATAAAACAACATCTACAGCTCCTCGAACTACCATAAAGACCCCTCTGTCAACTACAGCAACAACTACGGGTCCTCTAAGTATCACAACCAAACGTCTGCCAACTACAGCTCCACCAACTACCACAACCACAACAGCAACTACAATTCCTCTAACTACCACCACCTCCCCTCTGCCAGCTACAATAACAACCAGAGCTTCTCCAAATACCGAAACAACCTTTCTACCAAATACAAAGATAACAGTTCATTTAATTACCACAACCACACATCTACCAACAACAGCAACTACTACAGCTCCACCAACTACCACAGCTACCCCTCTGCTAACTACGACAATTCCTCCAACTAATATAACCACCCCTCTGCCAAATACAACTACAGTTTCTCCAACTACAATTACATTTCCTGCAACTAAAACTACCCTCATGCCAACTACACTGACAACTACAGTTTTGCCAACTACCTCATCTATAGCTCTTCCAACTACTACAACTAAAACTTCTCCAGTTACTACAACTACAGCTCCAACTACTACAACAACCACTCTACTCTGTGTGTATGTCACGCTCAAGTGCAGATGTGCTGCATACTCTAAAACGACAACTACAGTTTCTCAAACTACAGCCTTCACAAGTACAGTATCAGTAAAGACAACATTTTCCACAATTGGAGTAAGTAGTCCAACACTATCACACACGATAAGGGCCTCTGTAGCTGCAGCAGCAGCAGCAGCAGTTACAGCATCAAGTGCTGCTGCAGCAGCAGGAGCCGCAGCAGCAACAGTCGCATCAGCCTCTACTGGACCGCTTGCTGACAGAGCAAGGGCCGCTGCAGAAGAAGCACTCAGGGCTGCTGAAGAGGCAGCGAAAATGGCTGAAGCTGTACTCAATGGAACCGTTTCACCCAATGAAGCCATACGAGCAGCTCAAATTGCAGCACAAAAAGCACAGGAGGCATCTTTGGCAGCAAAGGAAGCAGCGGAGGCTCTCCCAGATTCAATGGCGCCGTTTACTGAGAGAATTCTCCAAGCGTCTGCCAATTCAACAGAAGCAGCTCTCAAAGCAGCCCAGGCAGCAAACAATGTATCTACAATAACTCCTGAAAGTCTGGATGCAGCAGCCACAGCTATGACCGATTCAGCAGTTGCAGCAGAAAAAGCCCTCACAGCATTACTATCTGCAGTACAACAAAATATGACTGTACCCCTTGATCCCAAAATAGAAGGATATGTGTCATCAGTAGCTGAGAGTGCTACACAAGCTGCAAACAAATCTATAACTGCAGTAGAAAAGGCAGCTGCCTCCTTAAAAGCAAACACAACAGAAGAGGCAAACCGTCTGTCAGATGAAGCTATTGATACAGTTAAAGATGCCACTAATTCAACAAACCAAACCATTGAGTCTGCTGCAAAGATATTATCAACAAAATCTCCTGCAGAGATAAGGGCCTCTGTAGCTGCAGCAGCAGCAGCAGCAGCTATAGCATCAAATGCTGCTGCAGCAGCAGGAGCCACAGCAGCAACAGTTGCATCGGCCTCCACTGGACCGCTTTCCGACAGAGCAAGGGTCGCTGCAGAAGAAGCACTCAGGGCTGCTGAAGAGGCAGCAAAAATGGCTGAAGCTGTACTCAATGGAACCGTTTCACCCGATGAAGCCATACGAGCAGCTCAAATTGCAGCACAAAAAGCACAGGAGGCATCATTGGCAGCAAAGAAAGCAGCGGAGGCTCTTCCAGATTCAATGGCACCGTTTGCTGAGAGAATTCTCCAAGCGTCTGCCAATTCAACAGAAGCAGCTCTCAAAGCAGCCCAGGCAGCAAACAATGTATCTACAATAACTCCTGAAAGTCTGGATGCAGCAGCCACAGCCACGACCGATTCAGCAGTTGCAGCAGAAAAAGCCCTCACAGCATTACTATCTGCAGTACAACAAATGACTGTACCCCTTGATCCCAAAATAGAAGGATATGTGTCATCAGTAGCTGAGAGTGCTGCACAAGCTGCAAACAAATCTATAACTGCAGTAGAAAAGGCAGCTGCCTCCTTAAAAGCAAACACAACAGAACAGGCAAACCGTCTGTCAGATGAAGCTATTGATTCAGGTAAAGATGCCAATAATTCAACAAACCAAACCATTGAGTCTGCTGCAAAGATATTATCAACAAAATCTCCTGCAGAGATAAGGGCCACCGTAGCTGCAGCAGCAGCAGCTATAGCATCAAATGCTGCTGCAACAGCAGGAGCCGCAGCAGCAACAGTTGCATTGGTGTCTAATGGACCACTTGCCGATAGAGCAAGTGTCGCTGCAGAAGAAGCACTGAGGGCTGCTGAAGAGGCAGCGAAAATGGCTGAAGCTGTACTCAATGGAACCATGTCACCCAATGAAGCCATACAAGCAGCTCAAATTGCAGCACAAAAGGCACAGGAGGCATCTTTGGTAGCAAAGGAAGCAGCAGAGGCTCTCCCAGATTCAATGGCACCGTTTACTGAGAGAATTCTTCAAGCATCTGCCAATTCAACAGAAGCAGCTCACAAAGCAGCCCAGGCAGCAAACAATGTATCTACAATAACTCCTGAAAGTCTGGATGCAGCAGCCACAGCCATGAACGATTCAGCAGTTGCAGCAGAAAAAGCCCTCACAGCATTACTATCTGCAGTACAACAAAACATGACTGAACCCCTTGACCCCAAAATAGAAGGATATGTGTCATCAGTAGCTGAGAGTGCTGCACAAGCTGCAAACAAATCTATAACTGCAGTAGAAAAGGCAGCTGCCTCCTTAAAAGCAAACACAACAGAAGAGGCAAACCGCCTGTCAGATGAAGCTATTGATACAGTTAAAGATGCCACTAATTCAACAAACCAAACCATTGAGTCTGCTGCAAAGATATTATCAACAAAATCTCCTGCAGAGATAAGGGCCTCTGTAGCTGCAGCAGCAGCAGCAGCAGCTATAGCATCAAATGCTGCTGCAGCAGCAGGGGCCACAGCAGCAACAGTTGCATCGGCCTCCACTGGACCGCTTTCCGACAGAGCAAGGGTCGCTGCAGAAGAAGCACTCAGGGCTGCTGAAGAGGCAGCGAAAATGGCTGAAGCTGTACTCAATGGAACCGTTTCACCCGATGAAGCCATACGAGCAGCTCAAATTGCAGCACAAAAAGCACAGGAGGCATCTTTGGCAGCAAAGGAAGCAGCGGAGGCTCTTCCAGATTCAATGGCACCGTTTACTGAGAGAATTCTCCAAGCGTCTGCCAATTCCACAGAAGCAGCTCTCAAAGCAGCCCAGGCAGCAAACAATGTATCTACAATAACTCCTGAAAGTCTGGATGCAGCAGCCACAGCCATGACCGATTCAGCAGTTGCAGCAGAAAAAGCCCTCACAGCATTACTATCTGCAGTACAACAAAATATGACTGTACCCCTTGATCCCAAAATAGAAGGATATGTGTCATCAGTAGCTGAGAGTGCTGCACAAGCTGCAAACAAATCTATAACTGCAGTAGAAAAGGCAGCTGCCTGCTTAAAAGCAAACACAACAGAACAGGCAAACCGTCTGTCAGATGAAGCTATTGATTCAGGTAAAGATGCCAATAATTCAACAAACCAAACCATTGAGTCAGCTGCAAAGATATTATCAACAAAATCTCCTGCAGAGATAAGGGCCACCGTAGCTGCAGCAGCAGCAGCTATAGCATCAAATGCTGCTGCAACAGCAGGAGCCGCAGCAGCAACAGTTGCATTGGTGTCTAATGGACCACTTGCCGATAGAGCAAGTGTCGCTGCAGAAGAAGCACTGAGGGCTGCTGAAGAGGCAGCGAAAATGGCTGAAGCTGTACTCAATGGAACCATGTCACCCAATGAAGCCATACAAGCAGCTCAAATTGCAGCACAAAAGGCACAGGAGGCATCTTTGGTAGCAAAGGAAGCAGCAGAGGCTCTCCCAGATTCAATGGCACCGTTTACTGAGAGAATTCTTCAAGCATCTGCCAATTCAACAGAAGCAGCTCACAAAGCAGCCCAGGCAGCAAACAATGTATCTACAATAACTCCTGAAAGTCTGGATGCAGCAGCCACAGCCATGAACGATTCAGCAGTTGCAGCAGAAAAAGCCCTCACAGCATTACTATCTGCAGTACAACAAAACATGACTGAACCCCTTGACCCCAAAATAGAAGGATATGTGTCATCAGTAGCTGAGAGTGCTGCACAAGCTGCAAACAAATCTATAACTGCAGTAGAAAAGGCAGCTGCCTCCTTAAAAGCAAACACAACAGAAGAGGCAAACCGCCTGTCAGATGAAGCTATTGATACAGTTAAAGATGCCACTAATTCAACAAACCAAACCATTGAGTCTGCTGCAAAGATATTATCAACAAAATCTCCTGCAGAGATAAAGGCCTCTGTAGCTGCAGCAGCAGCAGCAGCAGCTATAGCATCAAATGCTGCTGCAACAGCAGGAGCCACAGCAGCAACAGTTGCATCGGCCTCCACTGGACCGCTTTCCGACAGAGCAAGGGTCGCTGCAGAAGAAGCACTCAGGGCTGCTGAAGAGGCAGCGAAAATGGCTGAAGCTGTACTCAATGGAACCGTTTCACCCGATGAAGCCATACGAGCAGCTCAAATTGCAGCACAAAAAGCACAGGAGGCATCTTTGGCAGCAAAGGAAGCAGCGGAGGCTCTTCCAGATTCAATGGCACCGTTTACTGAGAGAATTCTCCAAGCGTCTGCCAATTCCACAGAAGCAGCTCTCAAAGCAGCCCAGGCAGCAAACAATGTATCTACAATAACTCCTGAAAGTCTGGATGCAGCAGCCACAGCCATGACCGATTCAGCAGTTGCAGCAGAAAAAGCCCTCACAGCATTACTATCTGCAGTACAACAAAATATGACTGTACCCCTTGATCCCAAAATAGAAGGATATGTGTCATCAGTAGCTGAGAGTGCTGCACAAGCTGCAAACAAATCAATAACTGCAGTAGAAAAGGCAGCTGCCTCCTTAAAAGCAAACACAACAGAACAGGCAAACCGTCTGTCAGATGAAGCTATTGATTCAGGTAAAGATGCCAATAATTCAACAAACCAAACCATTGAGTCAGCTGCAAAGATATTATCAACAAAATCTCCTGCAGAGATAAGGGCCACCGTAGCTGCAGCAGCAGCAGCTATAGCATCAAATGCTGCTGCAACAGCAGGAGCCGCAGCAGCAACAGTTGCATTGGTGTCTAATGGACCACTTGCCGATAGAGCAAGTGTCGCTGCAGAAGAAGCACTGAGGGCTGCTGAAGAGGCAGCGAAAATGGCTGAAGCTGTACTCAATGGAACCATGTCACCCAATGAAGCCATACAAGCAGCTCAAATTGCAGCACAAAAGGCACAGGAGGCATCTTTGGTAGCAAAGGAAGCAGCAGAGGCTCTCCCAGATTCAATGGCACCGTTTACTGAGAGAATTCTTCAAGCATCTGCCAATTCAACAGAAGCAGCTCACAAAGCAGCCCAGGCAGCAAACAATGTATCTACAATAACTCCTGAAAGTCTGGATGCAGCAGCCACAGCCATGAACGATTCAGCAGTTGCAGCAGAAAAAGCCCTCACAGCATTACTATCTGCAGTACAACAAAACATGACTGAACCCCTTGACCCCAAAATAGAAGGATATGTGTCATCAGTAGCTGAGAGTGCTGCACAAGCTGCAAACAAATCTATAACTGCAGTAGAAAAGGCAGCTGCCTCCTTAAAAGCAAACACAACAGAAGAGGCAAACCGCCTGTCAGATGAAGCTATTGATACAGTTAAAGATGCCACTAATTCAACAAACCAAACCATTGAGTCAGCTGCAAAGATATTATCAACAAAATCTCCTGCAGAGATAAGGGCCTCTGTAGCTGCAGCAGCAGCAGCAGCAGCTATAGCATCAAATGCTGCTGCAGCAGCAGGGGCCACAGCAGCAACAGTTGCATCGGCCTCCACTGGACCGCTCTCCGACAGAGCAAGGGTCGCTGCAGAAGAAGCACTCAGGGCTGCTGAAGAGGCAGCGAAAATGGCTGAAGCTGTACTCAATGGAACCATGTCACCCAATGAAGCCATACAAGCAGCTCAAATTGCAGCACAAAAGGCACAGGAGGCATCTTTGGTAGCAAAGGAAGCAGCAGAGGCTCTCCCAGATTCAATGGCACCGTTTACTGAGAGAATTCTCCAAGCGTCTGCCAATTCCACAGAAGCAGCTCACAAAGCAGCCCAGGCAGCAAACAATGTATCTACAATAACTCCTGAAAGTCTGGATGCAGCAGCCACAGCCATGAACGATTCAGCAGTTGCAGCAGAAAAAGCCCTCACAGCATTACTATCTGCAGTACAACAAAACATGACTGAACCCCTTGACCCCAAAATAGAAGGATATGTGTCATCAGTAGCTGAGAGTGCTGCACAAGCTGCAAACAAATCTATAACTGCAGTAGAAAAGGCAGCTGCCTCCTTAAAAGCAAACACAACAGAAGAGGCAAACTGCCTGTCAGATGAAGCTATTGATACAGTTAAAGATGCCACTAATTCAACAAACCAAACCATTGAGTCTGCTGCAAAGATATTATCAACAAAATCTCCTGCAGAGATAAGGGCCTCTGTAGCTGCAGCAGCAGCAGCAGCAGCTATAGCATCAAATGCTGCTGCAGCAGCAGGGGCCACAGCAGCAACAGTTGCATCGGCCTCCACTGGACCGCTTTCCGACAGAGCAAGGGTCGCTGCAGAAGAAGCACTCAGGGCTGCTGAAGAGGCAGCGAAAATGGCTGAAGCTGTACTCAATGGAACCGTTTCACCCGATGAAGCCATACGAGCAGCTCAAATTGCAGCACAAAAAGCACAGGAGGCATCTTTGGCAGCAAAGGAAGCAGCGGAGGCTCTTCCAGATTCAATGGCACCGTTTACTGAGAGAATTCTCCAAGCGTCTGCCAATTCCACAGAAGCAGCTCTCAAAGCAGCCCAGGCAGCAAACAATGTATCTACAATAACTCCTGAAAGTCTGGATGCAGCAGCCACAGCCATGACCGATTCAGCAATTGCAGCAGAAAAAGCCCTCACAGCATTACTATCTGCAGTACAACAAAATATGACTGTACCCCTTGATCCCAAAATAGAAGGATATGTGTCATCAGTAGCTGAGAGTGCTGCACAAGCTGCAAACAAATCTATAACTGCAGTAGAAAAGGCAGCTGCCTGCTTAAAAGCAAACACAACAGAACAGGCAAACCGTCTGTCAGATGAAGCTATTGATTCAGGTAAAGATGCCAATAATTCAACAAACCAAACCATTGAGTCAGCTGCAAAGATATTATCAACAAAATCTCCTGCAGAGATAAGGGCCACCGTAGCTGCAGCAGCAGCAGCTATAGCATCAAATGCTGCTGCAACAGCAGGAGCCGCAGCAGCAACAGTTGCATTGGTGTCTAATGGACCACTTGCCGATAGAGCAAGTGTCGCTGCAGAAGAAGCACTGAGGGCTGCTGAAGAGGCAGCGAAAATGGCTGAAGCTGTACTCAATGGAACCATGTCACCCAATGAAGCCATACAAGCAGCTCAAATTGCAGCACAAAAGGCACAGGAGGCATCTTTGGTAGCAAAGGAAGCAGCAGAGGCTCTCCCAGATTCAATGGCACCGTTTACTGAGAGAATTCTTCAAGCATCTGCCAATTCAACAGAAGCAGCTCACAAAGCAGCCCAGGCAGCAAACAATGTATCTACAATAACTCCTGAAAGTCTGGATGCAGCAGCCACAGCCATGAACGATTCAGCAGTTGCAGCAGAAAAAGCCCTCACAGCATTACTATCTGCAGTACAACAAAACATGACTGAACCCCTTGACCCCAAAATAGAAGGATATGTGTCATCAGTAGCTGAGAGTGCTGCACAAGCTGCAAACAAATCTATAACTGCAGTAGAAAAGGCAGCTGCCTCCTTAAAAGCAAACACAACAGAAGAGGCAAACCGCCTGTCAGATGAAGCTATTGATACAGTTAAAGATGCCACTAATTCAACAAACCAAACCATTGAGTCTGCTGCAAAGATATTATCAACAAAATCTCCTGCAGAGATAAAGGCCTCTGTAGCTGCAGCAGCAGCAGCAGCAGCTATAGCATCAAATGCTGCTGCAACAGCAGGAGCCACAGCAGCAACAGTTGCATCGGCCTCCATTGGACCGCTTTCCGACAGAGCAAGGGTTGCTGCAGAAGAAACACTCAGGGCTGCTGAAGAGGCAGCGAAAATGGCTGAAGCTGTACTCAATGGAACCGTTTCACCCGATGAAGCCATACAAGCAGCTCAAATTGCAGCACAAAAAGCACAGGAGGCATCTTTGGCAGCAAAGGAAGCAGCGGAGGCTCTCCCAGATTCAATGGCACCGTTTACTGAGAGAATTCTCCAAGCGTCTGCCAATTCCACAGAAGCAGCTCTCAAAGCAGCCCAGGCAACACACAATGTATCTACAATAACTCCTGAAAGTCTGGATGCAGCAGCCACAGCCATGACCGATTCAGCAGTTGCAGCAGAAAAAGCCCTCACAGCATTACTATCTGCAGTACAACAAAACATGACTGTACCCCTTGACCCCAAAATAGAAGGATATGTGTCATCAGTAGCTGAGAATGCTGCACAAGCTGCAAATAAATCTATAACTGCAGTAGAAAAGGCAGCTGCCTCCTTAAAAGCAAACACAACAGAAGAGGCAAACCGTCTGTCAGATGAAGCTATTGATTCAGTAAAAGATGCCAATAATCCCACAAACCAAACCATTGAATATGCTGCAAAGATATTATCAATAAATTATTTCAAAGACTCAACAATAAGAACCACGACATCTGCAGCAGCCTCAGCTGCCGCCGCAGCAGCATCAACCGCAGCCGCCGCAGCAGCCTCTATTTCTTCCGCTGCAGGAGCAACAGCATCTCCCAAAGCAAAGTTAGCCATGAAAGCAGCAAGGAAAGCAGCTAAGGTAGCAGCCTTAGTGGCAAATGGAGAGAGTCCACCATCAGCGGCAGCACAAGCAGCACTGGAAACTGCCAAGAAAGCTTTAGTGGCAGTTGAGGCTGCAAAACTAGAAGCCTCTGAAGTATCTGCACCTTTGAGAAATGTGTCTGATGAACTTTTAATTATTGCCTCACAATTAGCAAAGGCAGCTGAAGAGGCAGCACAAGCAGCACAGCTAGCCACCACAGGGAAAGATGAAGCAATTAGTGGAGCAGCTAATGCAGAGACTGAGATCGCTCGAAGGTCCGCAGAGGCAGCAGATTCTTTGGATAGAATGTTAAGATCTCTGCCATCAGGAGCCAAGGCAACACAGCTTTCCATCACAGCAACACAAACAGCGGCACAGATGGGTGAAGCAACCGCACTGGTAGCTAGGGCTGCAACAGGTGTCACACAAACTGACACAGTTGGTATCATGTTACAGAATGCAAAAGCAGCAGCTAGAGCTGCAGAGGCCAATGCAATTGTAGCAGAAATTGCACTTCCAAGGGGTTGCATTACTGATTTTCCACCAATGCCCACAACCCCACCACCTGCAACAAGAACAGATCGATCAGCAGTATCAACATCTACCGCTGCAGCAGCTGCAGCAACTGCATTAGCAGCAGCCACAGCTTCAGCAGCGGGTGCACCACGCCAGGATGTATTAGCGGCCGTGACCGCTGCTCAAGTTGCAGCTGATGCAGCCTCGGCTGTGGCAAATGGAACTAAACCTTTGACAGTGGCTGCAATAGCTGCCAGAAATGCAGCCGATGCTGCAGACAGGGTTGTGAATGCCGCAAAAGCATCTGTCAGTACATCTGAAGGAACAAAGCTAATTGAGGCAGCGAACCAAGCAGCACTATCAGCCAGAAGGGTGGCAGAAGCAGCAGCAAAAGCAAGTGTAGATTCTGCATCATTAGAAGAGGTGATTGAAATTGCAAACGCAGCCAGGACAGTGGGTGAAGCTGCAGTTACTACACTGGAGGTACTGGCAGGAGCCACTCAAAGTCAGGATGCTGAAATACAAAGAATAAAAAAGTTTGCAGAAATTGTGGCACATATGTCAGATGCAACAGCCATTGCATCAGAAACTGCAGCTAATGCTGTAGTAGCCAACTCAACTGAACTAATTATACCAACAGCTAGATCTGCTGCCAGAGCAGCTCAAGCTACAGCAAGGGCTTCTTATGAAGCATTACCAAGAACATCAGATAATGGTATCACATATACCAATTCATCTCCGTCTACACCAATAACTGATTACCCTAATGGAGATACAAAAATAGCCTTGGCAAAAGCCCAAGAAGGTGCAGTGGTTGCATCCACAGCAGCAGCAGCAGCAGCAGCAGCTACAACCTCGGCAGCAGCAGCATCTGCAGGACCAAGTGCTCGACCTGCAGCAGAAGCAGCTGCAGCAGCAGCAAAGGCTGCAGCCAGAGCTGCTGAACTTGTGTCTCTTGGATTAGCTCCTTTAAACATGGCTGTTGAAGCAGCAAGAGTTGCGTCTAATGCAGCTCAAGAAGCCGCAAGTGCTGCCTTAAAAGCGGTTGGCACATTAACTCCTTCTCAGTCACAGCAAGTAGCAGAAAAAGCAGCCATAGCTTACACCAATGCCCAAGCGGCTAACACAGCTGCTGAAGCCGCAGCAAGAGCAGCAGCAAATTCTGCAACAAGAGACACACTGTCAAATTCTGCTGGTGCAGCACGATCTGTGTCCAGGGCATCAGTTCAAGGAGCTGCACAACTCCAGAGCATTATATCAAGTACACCAGCCTCAAATGCAAGAGATCTGGCCATTCTTCAAGAGATCAAGGCTGTGACTCAAATGGCCCAAGCCACTGGAATAGTAGCCGAAACTGTGTCAGAGACTGCACTGTCAGGCTTAGCAACTGGAAACATTGCAAATATGGTGGATACACTATCTTCAACAGCATATTCAGCAGCCCTGGCTGCTTCAGCAACCACTTCAGCAGCTGAGGCAGCTCTGCTGTCAATAGCATCGACAAGAGAAGATGGAACAACCAATGGAGATGCAGCAACAACCACAGTAACGACAGTGACTGGTAGTGGAGGCAGTCAGGCAACCGCAGCGGCACCAATCAACAAAATGAGTTTTTTTTCTGTCACAATAGCTCTTACTGCAGTTGTCTTTTTATAAGCCAAATTATTTCATGATATCTAGATACATGATATGTATGTACATATAAATTATTTTCATTATTGTTATTTTATTTATTTTATTATTCTTTATTTGGCAGTAGCTCAGTTGGTAGAGCGTTTGTCTACTGATCCAGGGGTTGGCGGTTTGAATCCCACTCTCGAGTGCTGCCGTTGTATCCTTGGGCGAGACACTTAACCCCACCTCACCCCTAGTGTCTGGTAAACTGGAAGAGAGCCCCCATGACAGAAGCCCATCAAGGCCGGTTGCATCAAGCAACCTGCAGGAGGATTCATGGGGGCCGGTGCATTGTGTGATCTGGGAGGCAGATCTGTCTGGACTGTTGCCCCCGCAACCTGAAATACAGAAAAGCGGAAGAAGATGGATGGATTCTTTATTTATTGCGTGAATGAAAACTAAAATCCTTGATGGATGTTTTCCGATTTGTTTACTAGTGTGATTGAACAAATGAATTAAATAATACAGTATATAATGCTAGTTTTATTGTGCAGTTACAGTTGTAATGGGCTCATTTATAAACCACTGTTAAGTCTAATAATTGTAGCAATATTTAATAAAAAAATAAAAAAATAAAAAAAAAGTCTTTAATAATGTTGACAGTCTGACCATTTATTTTATTGCAATTATCAGTGGAGCTTTTTTTTACTGATTAACTGTGTAAATCAACTATGGCCAAAACATTTGGGTTTCCAGGTTAGACAAATGGCTGCCAGTGATGCGGATGCAGGTTATTACGTGATGATCACAGCTGCTCACGCTCTATGGACAGTACACAGCCCCTCTTAGCCCCACCTACACCGAGCTGCACGCCGTGGCCAAACTGGCGTCGGCGTCCCTCTCCATTGGCAATATGTTATTGAGCGCTCTCACTGACCGGCCCAGCTGTCACTCACAGGTCGAGCTCCACCCCACACCATCACCCCACCCGTACTCCCCAACCCGTCGACTACCCGTGCTCCCCAACCCACCGAGTACCCGTGCTTCCCAACCCGCCAAGTACTGCCCACTGATTTATCACATTTTGACTGTGGGCAGAGTTAACTCTAGCACAGGCGTTTAAGTCATGGTAGTGAAATTAACAGCAACTGTTTATCTTTAATTCAAAAGATCAGAAATTCCTGAAATGATTCAAAGAATTCTATTGAAAGTGTATGGATTTTAAAAATACACTATTGCACTTCCTGTATTACCACATGACATCACAAGCCTAAATCTGCAGGGTTTGTGTGTTAAACATGTGTGAATGAAACTCCAGGTGTTTTTGTGATGAGGAAATAATACAGATTATAAAATATCTTTATACAGGCCCTCTTTAAACTCATCAGTTATAATACGTGAAAAGTCCCTCAGTCGTCCAGGTAGAATCCATGATAGCAGGAGAAGTTCAATTTGTCAACTGGACCAAGTTTGTTTGGTTGAAAACGTTTCGCCGCTCATCCGAGAGGCTTCGTCAGCTCTAATAAGTGTGTCTTACCAAGCAAGCAAGTATAAGCAAGTGTCTTACCAGTATTCTTATTAGAGCTGACGAAGCCTCTCGGATGAGCGGCGAAACGTTTTCAACCAAACAAACTTGGTCCAGTTGACAAATTGAACTTCTCCTGCTATCATCAGTTATAATAGTAAATCATTAATTTCCGTAACTTTTGACACTTTTTTCAGAGAATATTTCAATTGAACACGAGACCTGCACTTCCATTTCCACTGAACTGTTGTGTGATTATATATGTATTTACAATACACTGCCTTGGGGTCCCCCCAGAAGAGCTGGAGGAAGTGTCCGGGGTGAAGGAAGTCTGGAGTCCCTGCTTACACTGCTTAGCAGGCTGCTTAGACCGGGCCTCGGATAAGGGGATGAAAATGGATGGATGGTAAAACACACAGCTGCTAAATCGTCACATTTTTTGAACAACAGGCCCCGCTGAGTGCACTGTAATGTAGATTGTAATGTGTCTGTGTTTGTTGTGCTGTTTTGTTGCTCTAAATGTCAAGAGTTTCTGTGTGTGTGTGTGTCTAAAGTCTAAAGAGTACATCTTTAATTCATTTATGAAATGGTTAAAAGAGAGGCTAGAGTCTCTCCACTTGTCTATGTGGTATTTGGTGTGGAGAAACACAATATTAGTGACACCTGCTGAAAAGGCTGAGGGCTTATTTTTAAAAAATAAAAATTCAATTGTTTCTGTTGAACAATATTCAGCACAAATCTTTATCAAAATAATCACATTTGAAGATTTTTACTCTTTTTACTCTACATTTTTAAACAGGTACTATTTGAGTACCTCTTCCACCACTGCCCATATGTGACCTGTATCTGATTTTTTCATGTCAATGTGACCAGCTCAGTTCAATTATTATTATTTTTCCGACTCTGGCCTCATGTACAGTATGTGGTCATTCAAAGCTCTGTTTCTAACACACCTGAGCGTTTGTCTCGACCAGAGAAAACTCTGGACAGTTTTGCCTTGGTTAATGCTGAGATGCTTGACAAGGTCTTCTCGTCAGTGAGGCCCACCACATGTCTCGTAGACCCAATCCCCACTCCATTTTTTCAGTCATTTTATGGATCTTTCAGGGATGAACTTTTGGTCATGATGAATTGCTCTCTTCAGACGGGAGTCTTTCCTGCTGCCTTCAAAGCGGCGGTGGTGAGGCCCCTGCTGAAGAAGAGCAATTTAGATTTTAATGATTTTAACAACTACCGACCAGTGTCTAACTTACATTTTTAAGCAAGATTGTAGAGAAACTTGTCTTTATCCAAATAAATAATTTTTTAGACGATCACATTTTGGAAAAAATTCAATCTGGTTTTAGGGTGAACCACAGTACCGAGACTGCCTTGGCAAAGATTTTAAATGATTTTAGAATAAATTGTGATTCTCAAAAGGTGACTGTGTTGGTTCTGCTGGATCTGAGCGCTGCCTTTGACTCAGTAGACCACACAATTCTTTTAACTCGCCTGAAACACCTCGGCCTCTCCGATGCTGTTCACAAATGGTTCACGTCTCATAGACAGAACATTTATGGTGAGTGTGGACACATGCTCCTCCAAGATCCATAAAATCACATGTGGTGTTCCTCAGGGTTCCATTTTAGGCCCTGTACTTTTCAATTTGTACATGCTCCCCCCGCTGGTGCATTGTGTTCTGGGCAGTGGAACACTGCTTGGACTGCTGCCCCGGCGACCCAGAGAATGGAAAAAGCGGAAGAAGATGAATGAATGAATGACATGCTCCCCCTTGGCGGCGTCATCAGGAGACATGGAATCAACTTCCACAGCTCTGCAGATGATACGCAGCTTTACTTCTCCATGTCTCCTGATAACACCAGGCCAATGGATGCTCTTTTCATTCTAGATATCAAATCCTGGATGGCAAGAAACTTTCTCCAGCTTAATCAGGACAAAACTGGTTTTAACATCAACATCGAACATCAAATTCACCCGTGAAGATGCAAAGGATAACACATTGGCATTCTTAGATTGTGCAGTAACGATAGGAGGAGACCGGGGACTCCAAGTAGAAGTCTTCAGGAAGCCCACACACACAGACCAATACCTGCTTTTTGATTCACACCACCCACTGCAGCACAAACTGGGTGTTATTCGGACATTACAACACAGGGCCCAAGTGGTTCCCACAAGCACAGAGGGCAAGGAGAAAGAAGAGCAACATGTGCAGGAAGCCCTCTCTGTTTGTGGATATCCTAAATGGGCTGTCAACAAAACCAAGAGAGACAAGGACAATAAACAAGACAACAGAGAATCCGAACCCAGGAGGAAAGGGGTAGCGATTCCGTACCTGGCCGGCGTTTCGGAAAAACTACAGAGGATTTTCAGACAATATGAAATTCCAGTTTATTTCAAACCCACAAACACTTTAAGACAAAAACTGGTCCACCCAAAGGACAGAACACCGAGCCACAAACAAAGCAATGTGGTCTACTCCATTCAGTGTAGTGAAGACTGCAGTGAGCGCTACATTGGGGAAACAAAACAGCCACTTCACAAGAGGATGTACCAACACAGACGGGCGTGCCAGAGTGGACCGGCTTCTGCGGTACATCTTCACCTAGAAGCCACGGGCCATTCTTTTGAGGACAGTGAGGTTCAGATCTTAGCCAGGGAAAAGAACTGGTTTGAGAGGGGAGTTAAAGAGGCTATTTTTGTCAAAAAAGAGAATCCGTCATTAAACAGAAATGGGGGAGTGAGATATAACTTGTCTCCCATTTATAATGGGATTCTTAGACCAGTCAAACAGAGCCAGGGCAGAGGGGTGGAGAGGGTCGTTAGACGTTGAATAGGGGGTCGAAACAGCCGTCAGAGTAATTTGAAAAACAAAGAGACAGATTAGGGGGATCGTTTTCAGAGCTTTTGTCATTGTCAGACGCGCCTCCCGGCAGCTAGATATAAGCAGGGTCTAACCAGTACAATAATCAGAGCTGACGAAGCCTCTCGGATGAGCGGCGAAACGTTTTCAACCAAACAAACTTTGTCCAGTTGACAAATTGAACTTCTCCTTTGATCAAAAACTGGCTTTAGTCATCGGTCCTGAGGCCCAGAGAGGTGTCTTTTCAGTACTATGGCCCTCGTCTATGGAACAGCCGGAGGACCTCAGGGCTGCAGAGAACGTTCATGTTTTTAAAGGTCCCATGGCATCAAATTTTCACTCTTTTTTTTTTTTTCATTGCATTTATATAGCGCCTTTCATGACATGCCTTTTCATCCCAAAGCGCTCCACAGTTCACCGTTCATTCACTCCACACTTGGTGGTGGTAAGCTACTTTCTGTAGCCACAGCTGCCCTGGGGCAGGCTGACGGAAGCGAGGCTGCCAATCTGCGCCATCGGCCCCTCCGACCACCTCCAACACTCATGCACACTCCACTTTCATACTAGGCAAATGTGGGTAAAGTGTCTTGCCTAAGGACACAGCGACAGTTTTTTGCAACTGGCGCCCCACTGTGGCACCTGGAATTCCCAGCAGTCTCCCATCCAAGTACTAACCAGGCCCTGCCTTGCTTAGCTTCTGAGATCTGACAGGATCAGGCTTTGACAGGCAGGTATGGCCACAGTATGGCCACTTTCTGAGGTTTTTGAACGTTAATGTGAGCTCCCCTACCCTATTTAGGCCCTCCCCCATGGCTAAAAGTTGCGAAATGTGTAAACTGAGCATTTGCGATCCTTTTCCGCGTTTGAAAAAAAGACAGCCCAAACGGGCGATTTTGGACAATTTTCTGACGTCACACTCGCGGAAAATGCAAATGAATTTCCACCCCCGTCTGGATGTCTACCCACTATCTCTGGAAATCACGCCCAGAGAATTTGGACCACAAACGAGCTACGAAATGCGAGATGTGTTTTTTTTATCTCCTTTATCTGAGCCTCCGAACCTCTGAAACAGCAGTGGTTTAATTTTTTTTCTGTGGCGCTTAAAACACGGAAGTGGGTGACAGCGCACAGCTAATCCAGGAAACAGCGGCGTATTTGGCCCCACCCCCACCCGCTGCACTGGCCTGTCTCTGTCCTCCTCATTTGCATTCAAGCAACAACGCCCAGAATAAAGCGTTTCAGAGACATATTTATGACTGACTGTCTTCATGAGGCTCTCTCATGCACTGAGGCTTGATTTTGGAGAATGATTCATTTACAGTATTAGGAAACCATTAAGGCAAAGCATAAAAGCATCAAGAAGTACCATGTCATGGGATCTTTAAGAGTGGGCTCAAGACTCACCTGTTTAGCTTGGCCTTTGATTGAATTTGGTTCTCTGTTTGTTTGATCATCTGTTTGTGTGTTTGTCTGTTTTTTTGTTTTGTTTTGTTTTTTCCTCTGTTGGCAGCATGGTGGCTGAGTGGCTAGCACTCATGCTTCACAGCAAGAAGGTTCAGGTTGCCTGGGCCTTTCTGTGTGGAGTTTGCATGTTCTCCCTGTGTCTGGATGGGCAGGGGCGTTCTTTGACGGGGGCCACCTGGGCAATTGCCCAGGGCGGCATCGCGGGAGGGGCGGCATCGCGGGAGGGGCGCCGCGGTGGCGCGAAGGGAAGAAAAAAAAAACGGTGCGGCGCGCGGCCGCGCGGAGGCGGGGGCGCGCGGGAGCCCGGAGGCGGGGCCGCGCGGATCCTTGTGCAGGGGCCGGGGTGGGGGGCTGGTGCTGTGCTGGCTCGTGGTTACATGAAGACAGAGTAGCGCACGGTGTACAGTATATGACAAAACAGTCGCAGTGATGGACTGAAAAAGATTGAAGCCATCAGGTGCTCAATTTTGAAAGAAATGGAAAGAAGAGGAGGAGAACTGAGGAAAAAGAAAAAGGTATGCTATCGACTAGTCTTCAAGTTTGACTTTGATGATGATGTTGTATTAGTTAAACTCCCCCGAAGTGATTGTTGATGCATGTTTGTCCTTCCCCCAAGCTCATATGAAGACATTGTGGACGAATTTGCATCCAGGAAGGCCAGGAAATCCAACTGTTAGACTGTTTTCATATGACTTCTTTTGCCCTTGTTATTTATGACAAATTATAGTGGTTTGCCTTTTTTTGCCACTTCCTCACTTATTACTTCCTGTTTCTTATGATACACAATAGTGTTCATTATTTGTTTTTATGTGTACAGTAATGTGTATAGAATGTACCTTGGTCGTTCATTTATTTATGATACAGGATTGCACTGTTTGCACCATTTTTGCCAATTTAATGTGTAGTAATTTTTTTTTTTTAAATTCATGTTATTCTGTAATGTACAGATCGTTTAATTTTTTGTTATTTATATGGTGCGACTTCAATGGAGGTTTAAGTCTTTTTGTTAATTATGTTACACTAATGTCGGGGGGGGGCAAGAGTGGCTTTCGCCCAGGGCGCAAATCACTCTAGGAACGCCACTGTGGATGGGTTTCCTCCGGGCACTCCGGTTTCCCCCACCAACCCAAAACATGCACCAGGTAAAATCCTCCATCTTAGATCCTGACGAAGCCTAAACAAGAAATCATGGGGATGGTCCCCGGGTCAAATGTAGAAACAATTTCTCTTGTGTGAGATCAATAAAAGTCAATCTTCTAATCCTTAATCACTGTAAGGCTCTTTGTGTTACATTTTTTGTATGAAAAGCACTTTATAAATATTGTTTGATTGATTGATTGATAAATGCAATATTAATCCAATCTGACTGCAGTCTGGGCGCTCATGACTTTACCTACACATCATCCACATTTGACACCGTGCGTAAGCGCCTGTTGCAGTCATCATTTCAGTTCTTGACAAAAAATCCGGGAAACACGAGGAATGGGACACACAGGGACAGTAGCTGAGTCAGGCTCGTGATTTGATTATCGACTCAGGGCTGTCAGAACAGAGCGGAGGAGACACATCTCACATGTTTGTAACACAGATAACTTCAAATAGCTGCTAAATGTTGTAATGTATATCCAGTCATATGTAAATGTGTGATTTTACACAGACAGGCATAAGAAAACATGCTATACAAAGGTAATGTTGATGTGTTCTGCTATTCTTTCAAAAAAAATTTTTTTAGCATATTTACTCATCAAATACTGCAAATCTAGTCTGAAATGGGTAATGTATAAATTTATTTACAACATGATACATACAACATAGTTTTAGACAAGTTTTAGACAGAGCACTCGATTCTCTGTAATCCCTGAGGCTTCTGAGTTAGTCTGGTTAACACCTGACCATATCACAAGTGAGATATGGGTCTGGAAACTCGCTTCGAAAAATCCCGTAGCGGAGGTGTGGTTAGCGATTGCCAACGGCCGTTTATTGGGCGTTATGAATGTCTATCATTGAGCGTATACGTAAGTCCATAGCCAATCATGTCAGTTGTCAGTTCAAACTACAAGCTTCCGTTTGTCATGTAGTACGCGTCACCGTCTTGCCACACCTCCCCCGCTCTCTGATTGGGGCCCTAAATCTGGGACTCTCGCTTGGACGAGTTTCCAGGCCGCCTTCCAGTTCGAAACGAACGGAAGCGGCCTGGGAATTCCCAGGCTACTTCTGAGTGGCACTGCCAAATGAATGAAAACAGCACATAAAAACACATCAAGTGTAAGCATTTGGATGATAAAACTTGCTTTGAGGAGACAGATGATCAAAACTGAATTTTGTATGGGAAAACTAAAATTATCTTTAGGATTTTGCATGAGTTGTGTTGGAAATGTACATTTGTGTAATAATAATCACCATCAGCTCCAAAGTGTGACACAGGATTAAAATAACTGTAAACGAGTGATTCACCAATTTTCAAATATTTTGATTTGTTCTACTTCATTACAATGTGTAGAAACATTAACTGATAGTGGTTGTAATGTAATTACATAAATATTGATAAATAAATCATAATAAACAATAACAAATAAATAAAGTGATGTAAATGACTGTTGTGAAAATGACAATGTTTAGCATTTTTGTACTGTACTTTGGCCCTTCTTGTACAGGGCGTCGGTGCTGGTCTCACAACACCGACGCCCTGTACAAGAAGGGCCAAAGTCGCCTCCACCTCCTGAGGAGACTGAGGTCCTTTGGAGTGTGCAGGCCTCTGCTCAAGACTTTTTATGACTCTGTGGTGGCCTCTGCTCTCCTCTACGCTGTCGTCTGCTGGACCCCGAGCAGCACAGAGCGGGACAGGAAGAGACTTAATAAGCTGGTCAGGAGGGCCAGCTCTGTCCTGGGCTGTCCTCTGTAGAGGAGGTGGCTGAGAGGAGGGTGCTGGACAAATTCATGGACGACACCTCTCACCCTCTGCACCGGACTGTAGAAGAGCTGAGCAGCTCCTTCAGCAGCCGACTGAGGCACCCCCAGTGCAAGAAGGAACGCTACCGCAGATCCTTCATCCCCACCGCCATCAGACTGTACAACTCCACTGTAGAGTCCAGACGTGCAATATTTTTCTATTTTCTCTTATTTACTTATTTTATTATTATTACTATTTGTCTGCATGCATTTTCTTGTTCAAACTTTCTTTTGCACTAAACTACCTGGAGCTAATGTGGCAAGTGAATTTCAAGATTCAAATCTTTTATTGTCATCTGCACAGTAAAGAAACACGTTTCCCTGTACAATGAAATTCTTACTTTGCTGCCCACACTGGATGCCAAGGGCATGCTAATAAATTAAAATAGATAGATAAGATAAAGAGTGTGCGATTAATAGAGTCTTATCTTATCTTATTTCTTTTAAAATCTCATGACATATTAGCATGCTAATCTCTGTTTTAGAGTTAGCATAAAATATACTCAAAATACACAATATAAAATGGCATTTTTCTCATTATTTGTACATTCAAAGGAAATATAAGGTGTTTGGAAATGACGACCAATAATCCTACTCTTGGTTTTGTAAAACTTGACCTTGATTTTGTTCTTGTTTCCCTTCCTTCCATGGAGCTAACGCTGCTATGCTAACATGAGCTCCTGTCACATCACAACTGATGTGGTTCAAGGAGACAAAGGTTTTAAAAAAAAGTTAAAAGTTACATTTTGTGGTGGAAATGACAGTGATCCCGAGGGACAGATGTTCTTTTTATGAAAAATAAATAAAATACTAATATATCTTTCAAGCACATTATATTTTTCATTAAAATAAGGAATTTCTGTGCCATTTGTCAATTAAGTTACTGTTGAATCAAATTTAATTTCAGTCTTATGAGGGACTGAGAGTCCAAAACCTGGACAAGGGACAAAGGACATATCCTCCTGAGACCGGCCCAGTCATTTGTTTCCTTTATAGTGGACACTGAGTTAACCACTTTATCGTTTAAGTTTTGAGATAGACTCTAGTTTGTGGCTGCCCTGTGATAATAATAATAATAATAATAATAACAGGGCTCTCAAGTTTTGAGCGGGGTCGTGCGTGAGACTGTAATTTCCGAGGACGGGGGGGGGCTTGAATTGCGTGAGAAATGCCGTGTGAGCGTGTGAACCCTTACACAGAGCCCTGTGTAAATGTTTGTCTAAAGAGCAAACTTAAACTACAAAGCAACTAATGAGAGTTAGTAGATATAAATGAAGTTATTACCTGATGGATCTCCGTTTTGTCGTTCACTGACAGTTAGGGTGACCATTCGTCCGGATTTCGTCCGGACAGTCCGGTTTTAGAGCTGTCTGTCCGGCCGTCTGTCACGTGTCCTCCTTCTTTACATTTTGTCCTCCTTTCGGACCCTCGTCGGCCACCGCTGCATAAATTGTCATAAATCCCCAACCATTATTTACACTTGCTATTCTGCGATGTTCGCCGTTTCCCAATTCAGCGAGTGCACGGTTCGGAGTGTGGTTTCAGTCTGCGGTGCATACTCGCTGAGCCCTGAGTGCAGTCCGGGGATCACATGTCCATCTGCGAAATGGAACAGGTCCCGCCTCAGCTCAATGAGCCGGGTGGTCTGCTCCTTGTTCCCTACAGACAAAAATATGATTCTATTGCGACTAGTAATACTTGGAATTGGGACATGGCCAATGTTCCCCCTAATTTTTAATGTGTCTGAGCAAACACACACTAACTCCCTGAGCGCTCCTTGGATCCCTGTGCGCGACATCCGACATTTATTTATTTATTTATTTATAAATAAATAAATAAATAAATAAATAAAAAAGAACTTTTTGAGGCGACTGTAGAACCGACCGAAAAAATGTTTTTGTTATGTTGTTAACTTCACTTTAACACAACTACAGTCCGTTACAGAGGACATGTTATGACAGTATGAATAAAAATAAAATTAACAAAATGTAAATGTTAAGGTGTTCATTTACCTCCAAATAGAAAATAATAATAATAATAATAATAATAATAATAATAATAATAATAATAATAATAATAATAATTTAGATACACTTTTTTTCTTCGGGTCCCAGGAGGATATAGCAAAAACACTCAATATAAAACCAGATTTTATATCCTCCTGAGACCCGCCCATTCATTTGTGTCCTTTATAGTGGACATTGAGTTAACCAGTCTGTCAAAATAAATAATACATAAAAATAATAAATTTTAAAAATACTAAAATAAATAAATAAATAAATAGAAAATAAATAATAAATAATAAATAAATAAATAAAAATAAATGAATAGAAAATAAATAATACATAAAAAAAATAATAATAATAAAAAAAAAAAAATACATAGAAAAAAATACATAAAAATAAAAATAAATAAAAAAACGTAAATAAATAAATAAATAAGAAATTAAAAGGGAGACTAAAAACTATTTGACGTGACTGTAGAAGCTTGTCAGAGATGTTGGTCATCAAAAAAAAAAAAAAAAAAAAGAAGTTTTTGTGAGGTTGTTAACGTCACATGGATTTAACACCAAAATGACCCTGACGTCCATTACGCAGGACACATTACGAATATTATTATTATGAATACAAATAAAATTAACAAAATGTAAATGCTAAGGTGTTCATTTACCTCCAAATAGAAAATTAAAATAATAATAATAATTCAGATACACTTTTTTTCTTCAGGTCCCAGGAGGATATAATAAAAATAGTAATTTATCTGTCATAATTTTTTGTAAGTTCGTCTTCGCCAAACCCGCTGAAACCAGGAGCGCGTCCAGTTTCTCTTCCCTCCCTACGACTTCTGAGCGCACCATCCAATCAGAGCCGCGAGGGCAGACACAGCTCGTTTCTGATTGGTTAAACACAAACGGGCTGCTTCCAATTGGCTCTCGCACCTCTTCCGTAGGAGGTCGACGCGACGCACGCACGGAGTGAGGAATGGGCCGCGGCCCGGGGTTTTGTCGTCGCGAGAGCGGAGCTTCCGGCAATAGTCGAAGAAAGATGGTCCGTGTCACAGCCGCCAGCCCGGGGATTCTCACACTTTAAGCCCCTTTACGGCCTCCGCCCAGAGCCAGCGCGACGCATAAGCGCGTGTGTGTGTGCGGAAAAGCCGCTGAAACGCTCCCCTTTTCGCGCAGATTGCTTTTTGGGGGAGGGGGGTTCTCTCTGCCCCGTCAGCTGTCCGTCAACAGTCCGGTAAGTGTCGCCTCTGCCCCCGTGTTTTCCAAAGTCTCCACTGCCCACGGACCAAACCCTCTTTACAACATGAGGAAACCTGAAATGTCGCCTATTAATGTCTTAGTTGTCCATACGGTGGGACGTGGGCTATCCAACTGCGCACACTCGGTACCGACAGCTGACCGGGGCAAACTAGTGCCGAAGTATATCCTGCTCCAGTGGCGGAGTTTCTTTGGTGATTATAAAGCCGTTTACTAGCACAATGTCAGTTATAACTACTGTATTTCCTTTGTTTTGATCAAATGAAAATCCAAATTATCCTACCATCTTCTTTTAAAGGTCCTATATGACACAAAATGGATTCCTTTGAGGTTTAAGCTTAAGTTTGAGCTATATTTTAGTTATTATTATTATTATTTAGTGTCTATATTCTACTTATTGCATGGTCATATTTAAACTTGTGTTGTGACACTGCAATTTCCCCATTGTGGGACAAATAAAGGATTATCTTATCTTATCTTATTACAACTGTTATTTGCTGTTTTATGTTCGCGCCTTATCACCGAGACAAGTTCCTAGTCTGTGAATTGTGTTCACTTGACAATGGCAATAAAAGTCTTTCTGATTCTGATTTAAGCCATGTTAGAATCTTGTTAACTCCTAAAAAAACAGACCTGGAGTTGTGTTTTGTTTCATTCGCACATGTTTGAGTAATCCTGGGTTATTACTCTGCTTACACCTTATTTAATCCTACCTGCACCTTTGTATATTGTACTTTGTATTTTTATTACATTTTATTACATATTTTTTACTATATTGTTTACTTCTCCCTAGGACTGGGCATCAAAATTTGGTTCTTTCATGGCACCGACCGAAATGCTTAGGTTCTTCTGGGTATCGAAATATGCCTCGTCTTTCGGTTCCACGTTTCGATACCCAGAGGTTAATCACGTGTGGCTCAGATACGTGCCTGCGTGCTTATGGTCTGATAATGCCACCTGAGATTGGCTGAAACGTCCGCGTGTATGAAAAACACAGCGGGGTCACGCCCCCCGTTCACAGGCAAGACGAGATTCGCCTAACTTCGCGTATTCAGAAACAAAAGTACGCGTCCTGTATTGAGCTGAAAAGGGATGCACTTTGTCCCATATTACCGTGTCGATCGGTGTCCGGTCTTGGTCTCGAGATGACTGTGATCGTATTTCATTACGGCCACTGCCTTTAGCAATAAACTTTTACCGTGTTTTTCGCAGTGCAGCCCGTGCACTCGTCTGGAACACGCGGAAACCAGCGTGGTTTCCGCGTGTTCCAGACGAGCGCATGCCGCTCCTCGGCTTTTCGCTCTGATTAGAAGAGTAAGATGAAATGCAAAGCAAAAACGAATCTAAATTTATGTTACAGCGTCTGCACAGAGCAGGTCTACAGCACAGAGTGGGTCTACAGCACAGAGCAGGTGTACAGCACAGAGCGGGTCTACAGCACAGAGCAGGTGTACAGCACAGAGCGGGTCTACAGCACAGAGCGGGTCTACAGCACAGAGCGGGTCTACAGCACAGAGCAGGTGTACAGCACAGAGCAGGTCTACAACACAGAGCAGGTCTACATTACAGAGCGGGTCTACAGCACAGAGCAGGTGTACAGCACAGAGGAGGTGTACAGCACAGAGCGGGTGTACAGCACAGAGCGGGTGTACAGCACAGAGCGGGTCTACAGCACAGAGCGGGTGTACACCACAGAGCAGGTGTACACCACAGAGCGGGTGTACAGCACAGAGCAGGTCTACAGCGACGTGGTTGAATTTTGCCTAATAAAAGTGCACAAATGCATCTGTTTGTCACATGCGTTTGGTAAATGTGCAGAGGTAAATCCCACTACAAAACCAGTAAGAGAATGTGACTCCAGTCAGAAAAACAGCTTAAAAAAAACGTTGGAAATAACTTGAATAACGGAAAATAAACTCCAGTATGTGGAATAGAATGTGCAATGAAATTTAATTTTTTCCTAGAATTAATATAAAATGGGAACCGAAAAAGCTACTGGTCAGGAATCGGTATCGAAATGAAGGTATCGATATTGGTATCGGCATCGGAAAATTTTGATCGATACCCAGCCCTACTTCTTCCCCTGCACTTTTGCAACACTATTTTACCATGTACTATTATTGCGAGTCAACAGTTCCTCTGATCCTAAACATTTCAGAATCAGAATCAGAAAGGTTTTATTGCCATATGCTTGAACATGTTCACAACGTTAGGAAATTGCTTCGGTACTTGGAGCGGAATGAAATAGAATAAAATAAAGTAGAAAACTTAAAGGTCCCATGGCATGAAATTTTCACTTTCTGAGGTTTTTGAACGTTAATGTGAGCTCCCCTACTCTGTTTAGCCCCCCCCCCAGGCTAAAAGTTGCGAAATGTCTAAACTGAGCATTTGTGGTCCTTTTCTGAGTTAGAAAAAAAAAACAGCTCAAACGGGCGATTCTCAACAAGGCACCTTATTGACGTCAGCTCGAAAAATGCAGCTCCACCCCCATCTGTGTCTCTACTCAGCGTCTCTGTAAATCACGCGCATAGAGTTTGGACTGCAGAGGAGCTACGCAATGCGAAATGCGTTTTTTTAATTTGCCTGGAGGCACGTGCGAGTGTTTCTAGGTTCGGAAGTCCTTTACCCGACCCTCTGGACCTCTGAAACAGCAGTGGTTTAATTTTATTTTCTGTGGAAATGTGTTTATTTTTCAATGGAACGCTTCACATCTCTTCCTCCGCGCAAAAACGCGGAAGCGAGAGCCAGCCAGAGCGCACAGCTGAAGAGGAGAGAGCTGAGAGTTTGGCCACGCCCCCACCCGCTACTATAGGCCATCTCTGTCCTCCTCATTTGCATTCAAGCAACAACGCCCATAATGGACTGTTCCAGAGAGAGATGTATGACTCTTTCTCATCTTATCTCTCTTTCTCATGCACTGAGTCTTGATTTTGGAGAAGGATTCATTTACAGTATTAGGGAACCATTAAGGAGCCATATAAAAGCATCAAGAAGTACCATGTCATGGGATCTTTAAATTAACAAATTTACAAGAATACAAGAATATAACAGTGCAGGTGCAGGTAATGGTCAGGTGCAAAAAATCCAGCACAGGGTCATGTGACTGACACATTTCATTGCATTGTTGACCTTATGTTGATTCTGCATATGACAAATGAACAATCTTGAATCTTGAATATAGTGGCAGTTACCCTTTACCTTTAGTATTATAATCTACAGGGTTTGAAAACAACCTGTGCGATCCATTTGGTGAACTTGTCCTTCATTACCATATCACAGTTTAGATGAAGCTGTACGACTTCAGCTGAACTCCATCTGCCTCTTTTGTTTCTCTGCAGGCTCGTCAGGCTCCGCTGTGAAGACATGGCAGCTCCTGTAAACGTCCAAACTCCCAGTAAAACCTGGGAGTTAAGTCTGTATGAACTGCACAGGAGTCCACAGGTGAGTGATCGTGCACTAATCCATTCGCCTTCATTGTGTATTATCAGCCTGTACATGACGCGGCGATTCTCCAGATGCCGTAAAATGTCATGTAGACCTCCCCACAAGCATCACCTGCATCCACAGCTGCATAAGGGCAAACAGTCAATCAGTACTTCAACAATGATGACACACAACTCCTTCATACACACACACTGTGGATAAGGTGCCTTACCCAAGGACCAAGGTTATAATAGTTCTGGATTTTTCATTATAGTTTAGTTTTAGTTAGTTTTTACTTTTTTCCCCTCTAATTGTTAGTTTTAATTAGTTTTTAGAGCGGCTCTGATCGTTTTAGTTTTAGTTTTTTCTAATTCTTCAGTTTTAGTTTAGTTTTTATAAGTTTTAGTTTTTGGGTTATACTTTGGGTTATTTGTCAAGTGCAGGATTCAAAATGAAAGTATTGTGTTATCAAACTTACAACAAACAAATACAATTTAAAAACATTTCTTCAGGTTTAACCCCACAACAACCAAAGCTGTCCACAAGCTGCAGCCTTAAAAATCCCATGACATGGTACTTCTTGATGCTTTTATATGGCTCCTTAATGGTTCCCTAATACTGTAAATGAATCCTTCTTCAAAATCAACACTCAATGCATGAGAAAGAGAGATAAGATGAGAGTCATAAATATCACTCTCCATTATGGGCGTTGTTGCTTGAATGCAAATGAGGAGGACAGAGGTGGCCTATAGTAGGGGGTGGGGGCGTGGCCAAGCTCTCCTCTCCGTGACCCACTTCCGTGTTTTTGCACGGGGGGAGAGATGAGAAGTGTTCCATTGAAAAATAAACACATTTCCACAGAAAATAAAATTAAACCACTGCTGTTTCAGATGTCCACAGGCTCAGATAAAGGACTTCCGAGCCTAGAAACACTCGTAAGTTCCTCCAGGCAAATAATATAGTATAGTATAGTATTTCGCATTGCGTAGCTCCTCCGCAGTCCAAACTCTGGGCGTGATTTACAGAGACGCTGAGTAAAGACAGACGGGGGTGGAACTGCATTTGCAGTTCTTTTTTCGATCTGACGTCAATAAGGTGCCTTGTTCAAAATCGCCCGTTTGAGCTCTGATTTTTTTCTAACGCAGAAAAGGATCGCAAATGCTCAGTTTAGACATTTTGCAACTTTTAACCATGAGGGGGGCTAAACAGGGTAGGGGAGCTCACATTAATGTTCAAAAACCTCAGAAAGTGAAAATTTCATGCCATGGGACCTTTAAGTGCAAAAACAAATAAAAATACACACCAAAACTTACACATTTACCAACTCCAAAAGAGGCCAAAACCAAGAGCGATTTATCGATAATTTCAGTTAATTTTAGTTTTGTAAACACACAGTACAGTTTCAGTTACTGTTTTTTCTTTCTTTTAATTGTCATTTTTATTTATTTTACTTAACGAAAATATTTTTTTAATCTTATTTTTTGTATTTTCGTTTGTTATTGTTAACTATATATACATACATATATATACATACAACAGTATGCCCTGGCTGGATAGTATTACCACAGTAGGGTGCAAGTATATAACGGTTTCTCTCGGTACCAGGAGGCCATCATGGATGGGACAGAGGTGGCGGTTTCCCCCCGGGCTCTGCACAGTGAGCTGATGTGCCCCATCTGTCTGGACATGCTGAAGGACACCATGACCACCAAAGAGTGTCTGCACCGCTTCTGCTCCGACTGCATCGTCACAGCTCTG
>JAVJIX010000293.1:315000-392500 GCA_036785185.1 Paratrypauchen microcephalus
GATCCTCTGTTTGTAACATTTTCTCCGTCCATGTTATTCACTGCTCAACACACAGTCACTGCGGTCACACGGTAGGATCGGATTGGATTTCTCCAAATCTGATCCCGTTATTCTACGGGTGGTCTGTCCTTAGATCCAAGTGCACATGAAGCTCGTGTAACCGGATAATGGTCAGCGACCTGGCCGGCTCCGCTACGCTATGTGGCGCTGTAGTCCAACTACTTCCGGGTGAAGGCTACTCAATAAAAACACAACAAACTATGTGGCGGTATACAAAGATGGCGCTCGAGGAGTTTGATGGAGCAGCATTGGTGTACGTGTTGTGCGTTCTTTCTTCGCAGCCATGATTTCGTCTGATTTTTCCGGCAACAATCGCTACTTATGACGGCGTCGGCGCCTCCTGCAACTTCCGGGTGAAATCCCTGGCAAAAACTCTCGCGCATGCGCAGTACGCCAATCCGATCCGATATCGTGCACAAGGTGGCACCGAGCGGATTACTATCGGCCTAAGTTCCAATCGGATTTAGGAAACCAATCCCGATCCTTAGGCTGTGCACATGAATTCGATACGATCCCAATCCGTTTGCAGTCGGATTACACTCATCCAGTCCCCTACAGTCCCCCTCTCAAACAACGTCCCGTGGCGCCATGTTCCGCCGCTCTGTGTTCCCCACTTTTTTTAATAATATGAAAAATTCATGTCATAAAAAAAAAAAAAAACGGTATTCGATATGAAGCGGTTCCTTCATTACCACATGACATCATAAAGTGGATCAGAGTGTTTTCTTTTTCAGAGAAGAACTCATCCTGCATTCACCTTATTCTGCGCCGCCCACTTTTTGTCTCTAAACGCGCTAAACCGTGGCACTTCCCATTCCAATAGAGAATTTGAGAAAAGTTTTCCCAATAAAATCTGAAATAAATTCAGTTAATTTGTGTAAAATGTTCAGCACTGATTCTCTGACGGGCTTTAAAACGGCTTTATGGTGAGGATCGGCAGCCCCATACAAAATAATACAACCTGAATGATGACGGCGGCGCCCACGGAAAGGTCTGGAATTTGTGTTTTAAACGTGTGAATGAAACAAAACTCTAGGTCTGTTTGTGATGAAGAAAGAACATTCGAACATAGATCTGAAAATGGTACATTTATGGGCCCTTGATGACTGAGAAATCCAACGGTCGTACTTCAGAATAACATTACTCTAGTAGAAATACATATTAATTGGTAGGAGTAAAAAGTATTTTGGGAAACTACTACTCAACATAGTATCTGATATGAAGTTGAACTCATTCAAAGGACAAAACAGGACAGTGCATATTCATGAACATAAACTTGTAAATACTCCAGAATTACCCGAAGGTTCTTTGCATCTGTCGTCCCGAGCAACAACTTCACACAACAGACAAACTCACAGGACAAACATAATAGAAACACACAATACGTGACACACAACACTGACATTTACACAGAAGCAGAACATTATTGATCACATTATTGATCACAGATCTGATAAGTTTCAGATTTCAGGTTTTAAATGTTCTGAATGTGGTCGAGTCTCTTATTGCAGCTGGATGTTGTTCCAGATTTCTGAACCTCGACTGAAAACACCTGAGACTGAATGTTGTGTGTCTATAAGGTGTTGTGTGTCTCTTGTTGCTGAATTTGGGCAAAATGAACTCACCCAAAGGTGGTGGAGCGAGTCCATTTAAGACCTTATAAACCGAGCAGACGAGTTTACATTTTCTAGAATTTTCAAAACTTAAAAGTCCCATGGCATGAAATTTTAATGTGAGCAATTGTGATCCTTTTCTGAGTTTGAAAAAAAGACAGCCCAAACGGGCGATTCTGAACAAGGGAACTTTCTAACGTCACAATCGGGGAAAGGTTTCTACCCCCCGTCTGGATGTCCACCCACCGTCTCTGGAAATCACGCCCAGGGGGAGGGGGGGGAAAACTGCGCTCTGACACGTGTGATAGCGCAGCATGACCCGGCGCGGGGCTGCCAGCAGGTCTAGACTGGACTAAACCAGGACTAAACCAGGACTAAACCAGGACTAAACCTGGACTAGACCAAGACTAGACCAGGACTAGACTAGGACTAGACCAGGTGGATTAAAGCGCCGCGTGCGGGTCTATTTCCTGGTTTCGTTTCGAGTCACAGCTGAGGCGAGCAGCGAGGAGGACCGCACGCAGTCTGAGCGCATGAACGAGACCCGTGCTGGTCTAGACCAGGTCTAGAGCAGGTCTAGACCACCGCGGCTCTTGCATGCGTTCGTGGGTCTCGTTCATGCGCTCATGCGCTCAGATTGCGTGCAGTCCCCTCCTCGCTGCTCGCCTCAGCTGTGACTCGAAACCAGGAAATAGACCCGCGCGCGGCGCTTTAATCCACCTGTTCTAGTCCTGGTTTAGTCCTGGTTTAGTCCTTGGTCTAGACCTGCTGGCAGCCCCTCGCCGGGTCATGCTGCGCTATCACACGTGTCCGCGCACAGTTTTCTCCCCCCTCCCCCTTCCCCCCACACTTCACTATTAATACATTTTGTTGAAAATCTATGAAAGTTTGAGTGTTTAAACGAGAGAGAAATGTGAGAAAAGTTTAAATCCAGTCTGAGAAAAGTGTATAATGTGTGTGGCTGAGCGCGCATTATTTGAATTTTTGAGATTTCGCATTTCGTAACTTGAATTTTCTTTCGTATCTAGAGACCAAAATTTACCGTGAAGGCGTTTCGTAACTTGAAATTTTCGTTTGTTGGGTCATTCGTAAGGTGAGGTACCACTGTATTTGATATTTCTCTCTCAGATGAACAGTTTAGTTCTTTGCTCATTGATTCTGCAGAAATCCACCATGTTCTTCAACTTTCTTTTTTCTTCATAAGCAGCCATATTTGTCTTGATATGAGGCCATCCGTGCATTTTCCTGATTGGCTAATGTACCTGTCAACCACAGCCGTCTGAACCCGGCGAGATTTGCCTGTGACCGGACTCGCATGTTTGTAAAGTATTAGAGACGTGTGTTTTCTGGATCCCAGACAATACAGAACATACTAAAAGTCCTAAATATTCAACTATTGTGGGTCTCAAAGTTCTCTTATATCATTTGTTTCAATGCCTCACCATGGGATATGCCCCTGTGTTACCCAACAAGCTTGGCCAAAGATCAGGGCATCTCCAGGGTGACCCACACTGAGCGTGGCCACCAGCAAACCTTCTTTTTTGTGCTTTTTCAGACGCTGAACGGCTCCTTGACTCTGGAGTTGGTCAACGATAAATACTGGAAGGTCAGGAAGCCTCTGGAACTTTACTACGCTCCAACCAAAGAGCAGCCTCCGCCTCCTCACGCTCCAACCAAAGAGCAGCCTCCACCTCCGCCACCTCCACCCAAATCCCCAGGGCTGCAGCGGGACGCCCCCTAGCTGCTGTCGTGCACTCGCATTCACGACACAATTATTGTCCGACCACAACAGAAGGATGTCACGTTTGGACTGTTCTGACTTCGATGGACTGAAACGGAGTGTGATTTCCAAAAGATCTTTTTGAGTTGAATCTTCTGTGGTAAAGGGAGAAATTCAATTTGTCAACTGGACAAAGTTTATTTGGTCGAAGACGTTTCGCAGCTCATCCAAGCTGCTTCGTCAGTTCTGCTTGGACCAAATAAACTTTGTCCAGTTGACAAATTGAATTTCTCCCTTTACCATGGATTCTACCTGGACGACTGAGGGATTCTTCACACAATGAATGTTCTTTGTTTACCACAAACCTTTAAAGGAACTGGATGTAAGATTTTAATTTAAAATTTCATAAACTTGACCTAAAAAAACGTAAACGTGTTCAAATCAAACGTAGCCCTTACTGATAATAATTCTAATAATGATTTATTCTTACAACAAAAATATTTAACATGATGTCCCATTTATTTATGTGATTATGTTTTGGTTCTCAAGACAGTTATCCGGTCAGAAAGCAGAACGAGCCTCGTACGATTCTCTCATTTGGGTTGCCAGTTTTGATACCGAATTCCAGTTGGTTTAAACTAAAAGGTCTCTCTGGATTCTGGAGGTTCTTTCCCTTTGAGGATCTCCATATGCTGAGCAGGACAAAAACACGTCCTGTCTGCAGGTTGAGGCTTAGGCAACGCAGGTTTAGTTGTGATTGTTCCTTTTTCAAATGGTAAGAGCGCAGGCTACGTACAGTTCCTTTAAATATCTGTGTACATTTATATTTACCGCTGATGCTTTTTCAACACTGCCGCTGACTGAAAGCCACAGGGTGTAACTTTCAGACAAAAAATAGACTTGAGAAACAGCAGGTTTTTTCTTGTTTCTCAAGTCTCAAGTGTTTTTTGTCTTAAAGTTACATACTGTGGCTTTAATAAATGTTTTAGTTTTTTATTACAGTTGATTGGTTTTGTCTGATTATAATCTGATTTCTGGACCTTTAAACAGACCCTCCAAGAATTCGCGATGTTGCGATTTGCAACTTCAACGCAACTTCAGCCAATCCTCATGAATTCAGGGTGGTGTTGCAATTTTGACCAATCACCGCAACTTTTCCGCAATTTTTACTAATTTTGACCAATCATCGGCGACGTATTGAACGCCGACCAACTTCCTTCTGCCTTACTTCTGTGTGACAAAACGAAACTGCGGCCGTGTCCCAGTTCCCAGAGCGCACAGCTCGGAGCGCGGCCCGAAGGGGGCTCAGACTGCAGTCAAGGAGGTGCACACTTGCTCAGCACCGACTGCAGTCTGCGGACCGCTTAACAACTGCGGTCTTCGGACCGCGTGTTAACTGCGCATGGGACAAAAAAGAAGTGGGACAGCAGTCGTCGCACTGGTGTACTGTCGAAATGTGTGACGCACATGCCCTTCAAACCACACTCCGAGCCGCGCGCTCTGGGAATTGGGACACGGCTTCTAATGGCAAAGAAACATGTCTGCGGCGCCATTTGCCCACAAAAATAACAGCAAAAGACCGGGCGAAACAGTTCCCCTCCTAGTAGTAATTTATTTTCGATATTGGTAAGGTTGTTTTATGACCATATCTGTGATCTCTGTGTCCTTGTATTATTCTTTGTCAGTAATAACTCAGTATTCAAAATATTACTCAATTTTAGTTACAAAAAGCAAAAATCGCAACTATTTATCGCAACTTTCACATCCTCCCGCAACAAAATCGCAACAAAAACCTTAAAAGCACCGCAACTTTCATCGCAACTTTTTGGAAAAGCTCCCGCAAATTCAGGCATTTTAGCCCGCAACAATCACAAAAAATGCCCACGAAATCCTGGGGGGTCTGCCTTTAAAGGTGCACTGTGCAACTTTTCTGGTGTAGGGTCCATTACTTGCTTGTCTCCATGGAGATGTTATTGCTTTGTCTGGAATGTTCCATGGTATGACTTTAAATACATCTATCAATATTTTACTCATCGCAGGTGTTGAAATTGCTCAAAAATACAATAATTCCCTCTGTGGATAGGGGCGCCTCTCCACGGATCTGACCCGTGATGTAGCTTATACTTGCCTCCCTTGAGATAGATACTGTGGAACATTCTAAACAAAGCGATAACATCTCCATGGAGATGAGCAAGTAATGGACCCTACACCAAAAAAAGAAAATGTTACGCAATGCATCTGTAAAGGTCCAGAAATCAGATTAGAATCAGATTTCGGTGCGTATGTGAACAAAATCAATCAACTGTAATAAAAAACATTTATTAAAGCCACAGTGTGTAACTTTCAGACAAAAAACAGACTTGAGAAACAAGAAAAAACCTGATGTGACGCCTCTCACAAAGGACAAGCAAACGTCTGAGCTTCAGGGAAATATCGATGCAAAAAAGAGATGTAAATAGACTGTATGTGTTTTATATGTTTTCTGTTTGCGAAGCTTTCGGAGCGCGGTGGAAAGGGACACGTTCTCAAGACGAAGAACAAACGAACCACACAGCTGGCTTCTGTCCGATATTTTGTCAATGTTTTTTTTTTTTCCGCCTCTGTAAACTGTAACTTCATTGTAATCCAGTAGACAGCACAAGAGGATATCACCAGTATCATCCCGTACAACCGACTTAACTCATTGACTGCCGGAGACGGATAAATACGTCCCCTCAAATCCAAACGTAGACTGCCGGAGACGGATAAATACGTCAATTGCGTTTTTTAGCGGGGGTTGCTAGGTTACGACCTGGAGCAACTTTTAAGGTGTAATTCGTACATCCCAACCTGTAGATAGCGATCGTGTGCCCATCGGAGACGCGGAAGACAGGAAAAGATCAGCACATGTGTAGTGTAGTGTAGTGAGAGAGAGTCAAGATGGCGAGGAGAGCGAACGAGGGAAAACGGTTCACTGTCGTCGTCCTCCTCCCTCCTCCCTGATATACCCGCGCCTCGGTCTGCCTTGGGCAGAGACACTTGCGCACCTCCATCGCCCTGCTCAGACACATGTGCACCTCCATCGCCCTGCTCCGAAACATGCGCGCCTCCATCGCCCTGCTCCGAAACATGCGCGCCTCCATCGCCCTGCTCCGAAACATGCGCGCCCGCACCTCCCTGCTCCGAAACATGTGCGCCCGCACCGCCGCCCCGGGCAGACGAGACCGCTGCTCCGACCTACCCGCACCCGGATCGCTCGCCTCAGGCAGACCTAACTGATCCGGCGTGTATCTGCAGCCTGTCTCCGCGGTGTCTCTGCAGCCTGTCTCCGCGGTATCCCGCATCACAGGTCTGCTCCGGAGGCACTCATTTCGTGAGCCAGACCCCGATTCATCTGATGAGCCGTCAGGATCAAGTGGAAGCAGGAGATCTTCGCCTCCAGAGAGGCATGGGATGGGTAAGAAGAACTAACTAACTAACTAACATGATGCTGCTGTTGTGTGGTAATTGTGAAGGAATTTTCTATTTACAGAGCCTTCAACCAGCAGAGGACCAACCCCCCCTCCTGCTCGCAAAGCGAAGAAAGGTAAAAAAAAATATATTATATATATAAATAAATAAATTGTGTGTGTGTATATATGTATAAAAAAGTGTATATTCTCCACATCACACTGCAGCAATACAAAATAAAAATACAATTAGGTCATGTATATTTCTATCATTTACAGGTGGTGCATCTGGAGTGGCAAGAACAACCACACATGCCACACATCTACTGTCTGCATATTATCATGGTGGCAGGTGGTCACCATGTCATGCCAGGCTAACACCGTGACCTTCTTGTTGTGCCTCATAACTTTTCCCCCTGCCCCCAGGTCACTCTTTTTTGTCCCTGATCCCATTTGGTTCCCCCCTGGTTCTTCCCCCTGTTTCCCCCTGGTTCCCCCTGTGTGTCCCACAGACTCACACACTGACACAGAATTATAAAAATTGTCCATATACATGGTGTAGCCATGACAGTGACAGTGTCAAGATGCCGGGGACAATCTCTACTTGCCGGGGACAAGCAGAGATTGTTTTTGATCTAGGAGATCAAAAACAATCTCTGCTTCATACCATCTATGCAAATGTTTTGCCCAGGTTGGTACGTGTTTTTAAATTTTTATAATATAGTCCAACACTGGGCGGATTTTATAGAGATTGTCCCCGGCATCTTCTAATGACCTGTCACTATCAGCTGAAACCTGTTTCTTGGCATTGTTTTTGAAAAGTTTTTTTTTTTTTTTTTATTGTGTGAAGAATCCCTCAGTCGTCCAGGTAGAATCCATGGCAAAAGGAGAAATTCAATTTGTCAACTGGACCCAGTACCTGTCCAGTTGACAAATTGAATTTCTCCTTTATTTATTTATTTATTTATTTTATTTTTTTTATTTTTCTATATTGTATTGTTTTATGTATGTTGTATACTTATGTATGTTGTTCTGATCTCAAATTTTGTTCTCAAATTTTGTTTTGTTGATTGTTGTCAATTTGTATATAGTTATATTTCTTATATTTGTAAATAAAAGTGTACTTTGTCATCAAAAATATCTTTCTCTGTTGTTTTAGATGTTTGAGATGTCACTAAATCAATAAGTATTGATGTCAAAGTCACTGATCTGCTCGAAATCCTTCTTTTCACAAAATGCTCCATTTCTCCAGTTTTTGTCAAAAACCAGTGTTTTTGCTGAAACTTCCCTATGTTCTACTATCAATTACTTGAGAACCGAAAAGGTTAGAAGCATAATTTTTTTTCCAGGTGAAAGAAGAGAGTCAACACTTTATTTTGATGTGTATCATGTTTATATAGTCAAAGAACTCAGTATTCTGTGAGTCTTGAAAAATCAGTGAAAATGACCAAAAAGCTCTGGCAGTCAAAGGGTTGACATTGTGAAAACAGGCCGGCAGTGAATGAGTTAAAGAGAGGGTGTTACGCAAATTATGATGATTTTTTAGCTTTCTAACGTGTTTTAACGATGTTCCCTCATCAAAAACAGGCCTGAAGTGGTTGTAGATGCCATCCATGCATTGTTTCAGTAATCTAGCGATCTCTAATCTAATCAAGTTAACTCTAAGATTCTGTACCCCATGTTCCCACGCGACAATTCTCCATAAATACACAAAAACGTGACAGAAAACTGTACGCGACAACTTCACAAACCTATTGCGACTTGCGGTTAACCTGGGAAATCCCAGGCTGCTTTCGTTCGTTCCGATCTGAAAGACAGCCTGGCAACGAGGCTAAGCGAGCTCTCCTGATTCTGGGAGCCAATCAGAGAGCGGGGACGGGTGGCAAATCTACCCCTTTCCACCCCTCCCTTTACCCCTTTACTACGCGACAAACGGAGACTTGTAGTTTGAACTGACAACTGACATGATTGGCTATGGGCTACGTATACGCCAAATGATAGACATTCGTAACGCCCAATAAACGGCCGTTGGCGATTGTAAACCACACCTCCACTACGAGATATTCAATAGGTGCTCCCAGACCATATATCACTTGTGATATGGTCTGGTGTAAACCAGGCAAACGTGCAGTAGTGTCGTCAGCGGATTGCGTTGTGACAGTGCTCTGAAAGGGGAGCGACTTGGCGTGGAAAAACGTGTGAATATAGCATTTTCGAAATGATAAAAGTGATCTAAATATGTTACGTGTTAGCGGTGAATACCCCCTCTTTAAACTACGCTCTTTAGTTCTGATTTAAAGGGTGTCGTTTTTGTCCTTATTTCCATTTCTCTGTCTCCACTTTTGTTCAAGAGTGAAATATTAAAATCCAGATGCTTATTTTCAATAGAAACACTTTAATTCCACAGATTTTATTACGGCTTGTGCACTTCTTTCCCACTATTTATTTGACTATAGAACATGCTTATTCCCTTTAGCCGACTCTGTAAAGGTTAATTTATTCACGAGCATTAAACGTTTCACTCTTTTCCACTCGTATTTGTGTTTGTTCGTACAAATTGGTGAACTTTCAAACTGGATTTCGAATGTGATTTTCAACATTAATCTGAAAGCTGCACTGCGCAACCTTTACACCGGATGGTCCCTTGTCTCCATGGAGATGTTATGGCTTTGTTTAGAATGTTCCACAGTGTCTATCTCAAGGGAGACAACTATAGGCTACATCACAGGTCAGAGGGAATGATTGTATTTTTGAGCGATTTCAACGCCTGTGATGCGTAAAATCTAGATTGATGTATTTAAAGTCATACCATGGAACATTCCAGATAAAGCAATAACATTTTTGTGACAAGTAAGTAATGGACCCTACACTAGAAAAGTTGCGCATTGCATCTTTAAAGGTCCAGAAATCAGATTATAATCAGATTTTGGTCTGCATTTGAACAAAATCGTCTCCAGATGCAATTAGTAATAAAAAAAAATAATATTTTTTTTTATTTATTAAAGCCACAGTATGTAACTTTCAGACAAAATAGTTTTGTTTCTTGTCTTAAAGTCTGTTTCTTGTCTTAAAGTTACATACTGTAGATTTAATAAATGTTTTAGTTTTTTATTACAGTTGATTGATTTTGTTCACATGTGCACTGAAATCTGATTATAATCTGATTTCTGGACCTCTAAAGGTGCAACTTGTTTGTTGTTACTTGCTTGTCTCCATGGAGATGTTATTGCTTTGCCTGTAATGTTCCATGGTATGACTTTAAATACATGTATCTAGATTTTATTCATTAACAGGTGATGAATATAATTTAATAAAATAATTTTCAAGTTTGACCCTAGTCAAATCGGTCAGTGACCCAGCATTTGGATTATAATTTTAACTCAATTTCTTAGATCAAATTAACGAAGAAGAGTACGGTAGTTGTAAATGACCCAGCTATTGGTTTGGTTGGGTTAAACTAATAACCTAAACTACTGGGTCAAAATAACCCATAGTGACCTGGGTTATGCGCTGGGTTATTATTTTATACAGGTTGTTATTTTTAACCCAGCATTTTTTAGTGTGTAGATCTCAAATTCTACAAAATACTTTTATTTTTTAGAAGAAGAAGTGACTTTATTGATCTCACACTGGAGAAATTCTCTGCATTTAACCCATCCTGTTATTAGTAGCAGTGGGCAGCACATTACTGCGCCCGGGGACCATCTCCATGATCTTGTTGCTTCGGTTTAGTCAGGACCTCAGCTGGAGGATTTTACCTGGTGCATGTTTTGGGTTGGTGGGGGAAACCAGAGTGCCCGAAGGAAACCCACCCAGACACGGGGAGAACATGCAAACTTCACACATTTTTAAACAGGTACTTTAATACTGTAACTTAAGTAGAATTTTTCATTCGATATCATCCATCCATTTCCATCCATTTTCTTCCTCTTATCTAGGGCCGGGTCGCGGGGGCAGCAGTCTAAGCAGGGACTCCCAGACTTCCTTCACCCCGGACACTTTTTTTTTTTTTTTAACCTTTTAACCAGGATTAAAAAACTCATTGAGATTAAAAATCTCTTTTACAGGAGTGTCCTGGCCAAGAGGCAGCATCAGCACAGAGACAAAACAATAACACAAAATGTTCACATTTTCACACACACAAAAGCATCATAAAAACGAGTCTTATGTGAAACATTTACAAATTGATTATTTTGTTTCAAGTTCAGTTAAAAGTGACTTAAAAGAGTCCAATGACACCAGATCTTTCAGTTTAAAATCCCTCTGGAGTTCATTCCAGGAATGAGCTGCAGCAAAACGAAAAGCCTTTTTTCCAAGTTGTGTGTGAGCTCTGGGCACAGAGAGCAGGAGCAGCTCCTGAGAGCGGAGACTGGAAGTGCTGCTGCTCCTCACCTCTATGAGCTGCTGGAGATAGGACGGCACCAGCACAACAAGACATTTAGAAATAAAAAGATACCAATGCTTCAGTCTACGATTGGTCAGGGAAGGCCACACGGGCGTACAAGACACACTGATGGGTCAGGGACCTCATGTTTGTAATAAAACGTAGTGCACCATGATACACAGGGTCAAGAGCATGCAGACAGTCTACAGAGGCATTCATATAAATGACATCACCAAAATCAAGAACAGACTGAAAAGTAGCGCTTACAAGTTTTTTACGAGCCTCAAATGACAAGCAAGATTTAATTCTAAAATAGAAGCGCAACTTCAATTTCAGTCTGTGAGTCAGTTTTTGAATATGTGGCTTAAAGGAAAAGCAGTCATCAATCAAAATCACTTTTTCAATTGGTTTGCCTTCATTTGTGGTGATTTGGGGGAGATGTTGAGGTGTTGTTTTAGATTTGGAAAAAATCTAGCCCAGCTCCTCCGGGGGGACCCCAAAGGCGTTCCCAGGCCAGCCAGGAGACATAGTCCCTCCAGTGTGTCCTGGGTCTTCCCCGGGGCCTCCTCCCGGTGGGACGTGCCCGGAACACCTCCCGAGGGAGGAGTCTAGGAGGCGTCCGGAACAGATGCCCGAGCCACCTCAGCTGCTCCTCTCAACGTGGAAGAGCAGAGGCTCTACTCCGAGCTCCTCCCATGTGCTCAGTCCTCACCTTATTCATTAGATACTTTTACTTTTATCCATCCATTTTTTAAATGTATTTATTTTAATTAGGACAATGCACATTAATCACCATGACAACAAAAAGCATCAATGTAAATATGCTGGAATTAGCTCACATCCGTTGTCCTAAGGCAGGTCAGAACAGAAGAACATTTAGAGAAACACGTAAAAGAAACAGAAGTACAGCAAATTCACAACAGTAGACCATTCTCTGAGTTTCAAAGGCCCAGAGAAGAAGAAAATCTACCTAGGAGAGCATGTTTAATTATTTTTCAAGCGTTCTTGAAGGTTGAAGGACCCACAGTTCCTGACATGAGCAGGTCATGTGTTCCATGACTGTGATCCTCTGATAGACGTCACCATTTGGCCAAATTTGATCCTGCGTCTCTGCATGTTCCAGTCTCCTCTGGTCAATGCTCTCGTGTTAACTCGGTTAATCGTTTTTTTTACTTATAAAATCCATTAATGGTGGAAGAGCAAGTCCATTTAAAACTTTAAAAACAAGGCAAGCATCCATAAATACCTGAGAACTTTCAAGATCCAAAATATTATACTTAAGATATTACAATAGTGATACTGTAGAGGCTTTTTGTCAAGTGTTTTCAGTGTTCCATCTTCTTCTTCGTCCGCTTCCCCCCTGCACTGTGGAGTCCCCCAGGGTTCAATCCTTGGACCTGTTTTATTTATGTTGTACCTTCTACCTCTTGGCCAACTCCTACATAAATATGGTGTGTCGTATCACCTTTATGCAGATGACATACAGATTTATCTGCCCTTGAAAAAAGCAGCAGCAGCCCCCTGACACTCCTGCTTGATTGCCTTAATGACGTCAAGGTTTGGTTGGCTCAAAATTTCTTGAACCTCAATGAGACCAAGACTGAGGTGATAGTGTGCGGGCCCGGTGGCAGTGCCAGCTCTTTGTCTGACTTGGGACCTCTCAGACAGCACACAAAATCAACAGCCACCAACCTTGGCGTCATTATCAGGGGTGTAGTGGGCGTGGTACGCGGGGGTACGCCGTCCACCCACTTCTCCCGACGTGAGATATAAAAAAAATAACAAATATAAATTCAGGGATGAAAGAGTTCCGTTTTTTAGCGGATCTCCGCTTTTTTCAGCCGCGGGGTAGCCTATTATTTATTTATTTATTTTTTACATCTGTGCAAATTGGTTGAGAAAGATTTTGGGTGTATATATATGTATAGTTGTGTTTAGGGTCGCCAACCGTCCCTTGAAAAACAGAATGGTCCCGTATTCAGAACAAAAGTACCTGTCTCGTATTAAACTGTGGGCCGCGCGAGCCCGTGTCTGGAGCCGCGGACCGACCGAGTGAGCGCAGCTCTCGCAACAGCCTGTACCATTGTGTGTACACAGGTTAAACTTTATAAAACATCCTATACCTCATCCTACCTGCCCGTGCCTCACTTAACGCGTCGCTCCTCGCTTTTTCACCTGCGCCTTTTAGCGCGCATAAGCTCCTCCTCAATGCGCTCTGATTAGACGAAGTGCAAAGCAAAAACAAATCCAATATATACTACTAGTAGGCCTACCTGTTAATAAAATGTGTTTTTTGTACTTTTATGTACAGTTTTACTTTATTGCTAACATATAGCATATAGAAATCCAAATTTCAGAAATTTAACATTTTCCAGAGGGGGGGGGGGGGGGGGTAATTCACATCCATGACGTCACAAATCGCGTACACTCACTTAAAAAATCCCCACTACACCACTGGTCATTATGGACTCTGATTTTAAACTTGATAAACAAGTTAATGCGGTCGTGAAATCTAGTTTTTATCACCTTCGTCTTTTAGCCAAAATTAAATCTTTTTTATCCTTTTCAGATTTTGAGCGCGTCATGCATGCTTTTATTTCTTCTCGTCTGGACTACTGCAACGCACTTTATTCTGGAATGAATCAAAATGCACTTTATCGACTGCAGTTAGTCCAGAACGCTGCTGCGTGCCTTTTAACAGGACGGAAGAAATATGAACACATCTCCCCTATTCTTGCGTCTTTGCACTGGCCTCCTGTTCGTTTTAGGATTGATTTTAAGATTTTATTGTTTGTTTTTAAAGCTTTGAATGGACTGGCCCCAAAATACATCTCTGACCTCATCCAAATCTACAGACCGGTGCTCTGAGGTCAGAGGGCCAGCTACAGCTCGTGGGCCCTAAGACTAGACTTAAAACTCGGGGGCACAGGGCTTTCTCTGTGGTTGGCCCCAAGTTATGGAACGCTCTGCCCCCTCATGTCAAAACAGCCCCCACACTGGAGTGTTTTAAGTCTCGTCTTAAGACCCACTTTTATTCTCTGGCCTTTAATACCGCGTGAGTTGTGTGCTCCTCTGTGTTTTTTATAAATTGCTTTTGTTTTTAGTTATTTTATTATCATCACTTTATTTATTGCTATTTTAGTAATGTTTTTATTAAGTTTTATTGATTTTTATGCGCAGCACTTTAGAAACTGTTTCTGTTTATAAAATGTGCTATAGAAATAAACTTGGATTGGATTGGATTCTGCTTCTCCATTTCTGGGTCGCGGGGGCAGCAGTCCAAGCAGATCTGCTTCCCAGAACACAGTGTCTGAGGACACTGGTAGCCCCCATGACAGAAGTGCATCAAGGCCATTTGTGACGTGGGCCGTCCTCCCGTGGACCCACCACCCGTGGGAGGATTCATGGGGGATGGTGCACTTTTACTTTTATTTTATTTATTTTTTTGCTTAGGTGTCTGTACTATTACTTAAGCAGCAAAACTGAGTACTTATTCCACCACTGAGCCAAAGCGCACAGCAGATTTAAGCGTTCCTGCCGCGGCACATTTCATTTAATTATTCATTTCGAGCAGGTCAACACAAGGAAATAAATGCAGGTAACCAAAATACAGTCAAATATATTTGTCTTTTCTTTTTGCTCGAAAAGGAGTGCAAAGAAGAAAACTTATTAAATCCCACCCCTGTCTTCCAAAACATAACTTAAATTATCAATTAGCTTCCTTATCAGCTCAGTTGAAAGAAACACACACACAAAAAAGGCAAATTCCATTCTTGTACAAAAAGAAAAAAAAACTGATACAGTAAAGTGCTATTTGATGATTCATTCAAACTCGTCTCTCTGTATTCAGACCAGACCACGTCTTTATACAAGAACTTAAATTTGTGAATATTTTGGCAGAGCATTTTTACCCCACACACGGTCACACAGAAACTTTTACGAGTGCTTCTAACATTCGGCAAAATGAAGTTTCCATAACCTCTCAGATTATAAATGCATTTTTGCAAATTTTTTGGCAATTGTTTATTAAATGTTTTAAAAAGCATAATCACTGTATAATATTTTCAAGGTATTTAAATTCGACTGAGTAAAAAGATCATGAGTGTGTTCTAAGAAGCCAACCTTGTGAATGATCCGCACGGCCCTTTTTTGCAGAAGAAATAGTGGATTAATTGAACATTGGTAATTATTACCCCAAACTTCAACACAGTATATAAAATAGGGAAGAATCAATGAATAATATAGAATTCAAAGTGCATTGTGATCAAGGTTTTGTGTAGCTTTATTTATCATTGAGAGGTTTTTGGCTATTTTTGTTTTAATGTGCCTGATGTGGGTTTTCCATCATAATTTACTGTCCATAATTATCCATCCAGCCATTTTCTTCCGCTTATCCGGGGCCGGGTCGCGGGGGCAACAGTCTAAGCAGGGAATCCCAGCTGCTCCTCTCAACGTGGAGAAGCAGCAGCTCTACTCTGAGCTCCTCCCGTGTGACTGAGCTCCTCACCCTATCTCTAAGGGTGCCACTCTGCGGAGGAAACTCATTTTGGCCGCTTGTATCCGCGATCTCATCCTTTCGGTCATTACCCAGAGCTCATGACCATAGGTGAGGGTAGGAACGTAGACTGACCGGTAAATTGAGAGCTTCGTCTTTTGGCTCAGCTCCCTCTTCACCACAACGGTCCGGTACAACGACCACATCACTGCCGACACTGCACCGATCCACCTGTCAATCTCACGCTCCATCCTCCCCTCACTCGTGAACAAGACCCTGAGATACTTGAACTCCTCCACTTGAGGCAAGGACTCCCCACCCACCCGGAGAGGGCACCACCTTTTTCCGGTCAAGAACCATGGCCTCAGATTTGGAAGAGCTGATCCCCATCCCAGCCGCTTCACACTCGGCTGCAAACCGCCCCAGTGCACATTGGAGGTCCCGGTTCGATGAAGCCAGCAGGACAACATCATCTGCAAACAGCAGAGATGAGATCCTGTGGTTCCCAAACCGGATCTCCTCTGGCCCCTGACTGCGCCTAGAAATTCTGTGCATAAATATAATGAACAGAACCGGTGACAAAGGGCAGCCCTGGCGGAGTCCAACATGCACCAGGAACAGGTCCCACTTACTGCCCGCAATGCGAACACAGCTCCTGCTCCGGTCATACAGGGACCGAACAGCCCTTAGCAAAGAGCCCCGAACCCCGTACTCCCAGAGCACTCTCCACAGGACCCCACAAGGGACACGGTCGAATGCCTTGTCCAGATCCACAAAGCACATGTGGACTGGTTGGGCAAACTCCCATGCACCCTTGAGCACCCGTTGGAGAGTATAGAGCTGGTCCAGTGTTCCCCGGCTGGGACGAAAACCACACTGCTCCTCCTGAATTTGAGGTTCGACTATCGGTCGAATTCTCCTCTCCAGCACCCTGGAATAGACCTTACCGGGAAGGCTGAGGAGTGTGATTCCCCGATAGTTGGAACACACCCTCCGGTCCCCCTTCTTAAACAGAGGGACCACCACCTCGGTCTGCCAGTCCAGAGGTACTGTCCCCAACCGCCACCCGATGTTGCAGAGACGTGTCAGCCAAGACAGTCCTACAACATCCAGAGACCTGAGATACTCAGGACGGATCTCATCCACCCCCGGGGCCTTGCCGCCGAGGAGCTTTCCAATCACCTCAGTGACTTCAGCCAGGGTGATGACTGAGTCCGCCTCGGAGTCCCCAGCCTCTGCTTCCTCCTCGGAAGACGTGACGGCGGGATTAAGGAGATCCTCAAAGTATTCCTTCCACCGTCCGATAACATCCCGAGTCGAGGTCAACAGCTCCCCACCCGCACTGTAAACAGTGTTGGTGAAGCGTGAAAAGTCCCTCAGTCGTCCAGGTAGAATCCATGATCAAAGGAGAAGTTCAATTTGTCAACTGGACAAAGTTTGTTTGGTTGAAAACGTTTCGCCGCTCATCCGAGAGGCTTCGTCAGCTCAAGTCAGCTGACGAAGCCTCTCGGATGAGCGGCGAAACGTTTTCAACCAAACAAACTTTGTCCAAGTTGACAAATTGAACTTCTCCTTTGATCAGTGTTGGTGAAGCACTGCTTCCCCCTCCTGAGGCGCCGAACGGTTTGCCAGAATTTCTTTGAGGCCGTCCGATAGTCCTCCTCCATGGCCTCTCCGAACTCCTCCCAACTCCAAGTTTTTGCCTCTGCCACCACCCGGGCTGCAGCACGCTTGGCCCGCCGGTACCCGTCGGCTGCCTCCAGAGTCCCACAAGCCAACAAGGCCCGATAAGACTCCTTCTTCAGCCTGACGGCATCCCTTACTTTCGGTGTCCACCACCGGGTTTGGGGATTGCCGCCGCGATAGGCACCACAGACCTTACGACCACAGCTAGGGGCGGCCGCATCGACAATAGAGGCCGAGAACAGAGCCCATTCGGACTCTATGTCCCCAGCCTCCCCGGAATCCGGGAGAAGCTCTCCCGGAGGTGTGGGTTGAAGGTGCCCCCGACAGAGGGCTCTGCCAGACGTTCCCAACAGACCTTCGCTACGCGCTTGGGCCTGCCAGGTCTTTCCGGCTTCCTCCCCTGCCAGCAGACCCAACTCACAACCAGGTGGTGATTGGTTGACAGCTCTGCCCCTCTCTTCACCCGAGTGTCCAAGACACGCTGCCGGAGGTCAGATGACACGACAACAAAGTCGATCATCGACCTCCATCCTAGGGTGTTCTGGTGCCATGTGCACTGATGGACACCCTTGTGCTTGAACATGGTGTTCGTTATGGACAAACTGTGGCTAGCACAGAAGTCCAATAACAGAACACCGCTTGGGTTCAGATCAGGGAGGCCGTTCCTCCCAATCACCCCTCTCCAGGTGTCACTGTCGCTGCCCACGTGGGCGTTGAAGTCCCCCAGGAGAACAACAGAGTTCCCGGTCGGTGCACTGTCCAGTACCCCTCCCAGGCACTCCAAGAAGGCCGGGTACTCTGCACTGCTGCTCGGCCCATAGGCCGACACAACAGTGAGAGACCTGTCCCTGACCCGAAGGTGCAGGGACGCGACCCTCTCGTTCACCAGGGTGAACTCCAACACACAGCGGCTGAACCGTGGGGCAATGAGCAGACCCACACCAGCCCGCCGCCGTTCCCCGCAGGCAACGCCAGAGAAATGGAGAGTCCAGCCCCCTTCAAGGAGTTGGGTTCCAGAACCCAAGCTGTGCGTGGAGGTGAGGCCGACTATATCTAGTCGATAGCGCTCAACCTCCCGCACGAGCTCCTTACCCCCCAGCGAGGTGACATTCCATGTCCCCAGAGCTAGTCTCCATGTCCGGAGATCTGGTCGCCGAGGCCCCTGCCTTCGGCTGCCGCCCAGATCTCTCTGCACCGGCCCCTTATGGATCCTCCTGCGGGTGGTGGGTCCACGGGAGGACAGCCCCACGTCGCTCCTTCGGGCTGAGCTCGGCCGGGCCCCATGGGGAAAGGCCCGGCCACCAGGCGCTCGTTCGCGAGCACCCACCCCAGGCCTGGCTCCAGGGTGGGACCCCGGTGACGCCAATCCGGGCAACGTAACTGGCCTTGATCTCGTATTCGTCATAATGGGCTTTTGAACCACTCTTGGTCTGACCAGTCCCCCAGGACCTGTTTGCCTTGGGTGACCCTACCAGGGGCATAAAGCCCCCGACAACATAGCTCCCGGGATCATTCAGGCACTCAAACCCCTCCACCACGTTAAGGTGGCGACTCAAGGAGGGGCCCATAATTACTCCTAGGAATTTTTACATTTTCAATTTGACACATGAGTTTGGATCAGTGCCCATAACATGAGTCCTCTGGTACTTACATGGGTGAGACTTGTACTTTTGTTCATGTATCACGCAAAAGGCACACGCCCCACAGGTATGTGACAGTTACATTTCCATTATGTCGAACTGCTTTTGTAACCGTGTCATTCCGGATGCAGGTCACGAGGTGAGGAGTTCACACTGTTCTCTTTCTCATGGAGGGTTTACTTGTTTCCATGGTGATTTTATTGTATTGTTTATTAAAGGGCCCGTGTTACACTGTTTCCTGATTTATGTTCTAATTTTGATTCCTCATCACAAACAAACCTGGAGTTGTGTTTTGTCTCATTCGCACATGTTTAACACACAAACGCTGGATTTTAGAGTTCTCTCAACCTGAAAACACTCTGTTCCACCTTATGATGTCATGTGGTAATAGAGGAAGTGCTCTACTGTGTTTTTAAACTCCACACACCTTCAGTAGAATCATTTGAAGAATTTCGTCCCAGGAATTGATGATCTCTACTGAATTAAAGGTTAAAGGGAGCTGTGAACTTGTAAATTACCGCTGGAAGGAATCTCCGAAAATCACCTTAGTTTGGCTTCGCTCCTTCTTCTTTCAGCGACCTCAGAAACGGACTTTCGTTTGCGGCTAACTGGTCCTGGATTTTCATCTGCCGTCGCAACAAACTTTCTTCTAAGTGCGAGGAAGCAACAATTGGAAAAAGCCTCTAAGAACCGCTGCGTTGGTCGAGTAAACGGCGTCTTGTGTCTGTGAAAGGTGTGAGAGGCGAACGTAAACAATGAAATCCCAGCGTGCCGGCAAATCAGTTACACTAGAAACGTAGGGAGTTTGACTGACCGTAGATAATGAGGGACCTTCGTTATCTATTGGCTAATGTTTATCTGACCCCGACATGGCCACAGTTGATGGATTTTCATTCTTTTTTTTTTTTTGGTCATCATAGGCTGCACACAAGGTTGCTGCATCTCTATAATACTATCACAGACAATTTGAAACAAAACAAAAAAATCCTCCATAAAACCTTTAAGTTGTCCAAATGGCATTAGCTGTTCTCTGCCTTTGGGTGGGACGGACAGAAGAATCATGTGGGTGATTTATTATGACTAAATAAGTATTGACTGTATTTTGATAATAACTGTATTTTAATTACAGGTTGTTTAAAAATAGTGCATCACAGTACTGTACATATAAATTAAAAAATTAAAGTACTAGTAATAAAGTATTAGTCAGAGTTAAATGTTACACCCAGTACTGTGGCTCTTCCCCATCAGGTATTATAACAGAGCATTTTCACGTGATGTCATAATCCGGAAGCCCGCCATCTTGGAGATATTTGAAACACCGCGAACACTGCACTTAAGCCGCATGGTCAACTATTGTCGGGGCCTCGGCGTCACAATAGACCAAACAGAGAAAAACACCTGCAGTTCTATCGTTTACCTAAAGTAGTGACGAATCAGGACTAAACTAGGACTAAACCAGAACTAAACCTGGACTAAACCAGAACTAAACCAGGTCTAAACTAGGACTAAACCAGAACTAAACCAGGACTAAACTAGGACTAAACCTGAGGGGTATTCCACGAAAGCTACTAAGCGCAAAGCCCGGCTTTATTCGTCAGTTGGCGCTAGTTTAAGTGAGAGTTCGGTTCCATGACGCTCGCTAAACTTAGTTCCCGCTGAGTTACTGGGGCAACATGGTCTTAGCAGATAGTCTGGTCGCGGCAAGGCTAAAAGTCTGGTCGCGGCAAGGCTAAAGTTGGCCGTTTCCCAATTCACCGACGGCACGCTTGTGAGCGTCCTTGGAACGGGATATGCGTCATATCCGGCGCGACAAGCGCCGTTCCATTTGTTTTTTTCCCCCTGCACCGTCGAGACGAGCTCTGAACGGCGCCGTCGTTTCCATGGAAATCGGGGCGTGGACCAAGCGTGCAAACATGCACGCTTCGCACACTTAAAAGCCCCAGCATGCACAGCGCGGGACTACAAAGACCGACTCGCCAGCGACATCCACATGTGAGAGTTGCGACGTCACTATACGTACTGGTTCACCTCACCTACAACTATGCTACATGAAACTCTTCATAAACTACACTAAACATGTGTGACGGTAGCCGTAATGGCATAGTTCACGGCACCTGTATTACCGTTCACATGCTTTTCCCCTTACACTTCTATATTTCCTTTGCTGTTGTAATGCTGGATATTCTACAGTATCGCCATGTCCAGCGTTTACTCTAAGCTGCGCACTGCTCACACATTCTCAGCGCACAAGAAAACTTGTGCAGCGCACTGTAAACCAGGGATGAAAGAGCTTTTTATTCAGCCGCGGGGTCATTTTTTTTTAATATCTGCAAAGTGCGAGCTGCGCGGGGGGGTCATTTCGGATGTGGAGTTAGTGTGTGTTTGCTCAGACACATTAAAAATTAGGGGGAACATTGGCCATGTCCCAATTCCAAGTATTACTAGTCGCAATAGTATAAATATGTTTGTCTTTAGGGAACAAGGAGCAGACCACCCGGCTCAATGAGCTGAGGCGGGACCTGTTCCAGTTCGCAGACGGACATGTGAGAAACGTAGTGCACTAAGGACAGAGCGAGTGTGCGCCGTCTCGACGACAGCCCGAGTGCACACTCACAAGCGTGCCGTCGCTGAATTGGGAAACGGCCATTCTGTCTTACTTAGGCCGTGTCGCAGAGAATACGTACCTGACGTAAACAGAGTGTCAAACACACCGTTCCGCACACCTCCCCGCATGAGTATCTGTGTTGTCCGAAAACAACATCAGCAAAAAAACAAATTACCTTACGTTCTCGGTTCTTGACAATTCTCCGATAATCTAAACATATGCTTTTCAACCGCTGTCTTTACGACATTAACATATAGAAGAATTCCAGCAGTATTTCAACGAATATTTGTGGTCGAGTGGATTTGTGCTCTGACTCTCGTGTGGGCGGGCTGGGTTCGATTCCCGCTATTGACCTATTGATGCCCACGTCAAATTTCAGTTAAATTTTCACGCATTTATATTTGCAACATATTACAGAGATGGAAATGAATTTAACCTACAATTACTCTTATCATCACATCAAATTATATCAGCTGGGCCTAACATCACTCTCACTTGACGACATTGACACTTTATATTTTATGTGACATCTCTATCAAAGAATACAGTTACAGGTAAACCTTTACTTTTAAAACAAAATGTAGCCAAATAACAGGCACGCTCCATGATGCAACATTTCAATGATTCAACAAATTTGCTTAAGAGATGCTGTGCAAGCCTTTTTAATGAAATCCTATTTATCAATTTCCATCAATAGGCATAAAACAATAAAAGACATTAGGTATGACATTCTGGTGTGAGGCCACTGCTGGAGGACTGCTGAGGGTCAGGCAAGGCACTGCTGGAGGACTGCTGAGGGTCAGGCAAGGCACTGCTGGAGGACTGCTGAGGAGGGTCCAAGTGTACGCCATCTTCAGTAACTTGAATATACTCTTCAGGAGAACTCGCAGGAAGGATCTTTGATGGGGTCCCTCCTTCAGTTACCTCCACCAGTGGGCGACCCCGGTTTAGGGCCAGTGCCAGCTCCTCTGCAGGTGAAAGGTTTTGAGGGGGGCTCCCACCTCCTGTGGCTTGGTAGCTACTGTTCATTTTAAATTAAATTAAGGTACCATTTCAACAGTATTACTAATTTCACTGAATAATAATATTAATATTAGCCTACTTACCACTCTGCAAAATGTTATTATGCTTCGTCTTTACCTGCAAAACAGTCCTCTTCACATTATTCCTGCTCAAAGACAAGATAACACAATTTAACGTATTAGTTGGAGCAAATACTTTTACACAGTAAAAATAAATTACAACTGACAAGACTGCTACACAAATGTATAATAATTATGCCATCAACTGCCTACAATGAGTATCGAACTCACAATCACCCGCTCTCCAGAAGGAAACTTTACCCCTGCGCCACAAATCAGCGTTGACGTCAACGGTGAAAAACAGACTTAAAGGGATATGCCACCCCCAGGTCAAATTTGGGCATCTCCCCACAGTCCAGAGACTAAAATAAGTGGTGGAAAGTGTTTTCCTGCTCACCCAGCCATTGTCCGAGTCTGTCGCCACGCTGCCAGGGGAATCCCAGTTACGCACCGGGAAGGGAGTTCCCCTGTTGCACAACGTGGTGCGTGATACGGCTGTATTCTTACGCACTGGAAAATAGTTCCCACCCAAAATGACCAAGGCAAGCTCTCCGTGTTGATTTGCACATTTATTTGCACTCGATATGAATGCGCACTACACACAAAGTAATTGGGAAACGCATCGAGCAAATTAATTCCTTTTGGCCGAAATCTTTCTCTGGCGACGTTAGACTCCAGTCTAAGGCGGAGGAGCACCAGATACCGCGGCGGTCAGTGGCGACAGACTCGGACAATGGCTGGGTGAGCAGGAAAACGCTTTCCACCACTTATTTTAGTCTCTGGACTGTGGGGAGATGCCCAAATTTGACCTGGGGGTGGCATATCCCTTTAAAAAACTCAATGTCCAGCACTGCGTGAAAAGTCCCTCAGTCGTCCAGGTAGAATCCATGATCAAAGGAGAAGTTCAATTTGTCAACTGGACAAAGTTTGTTTGGTTGAAAACGTTTCGCCGCTCATCCGAGAGGCTTCGTCAGCTCTGGTTATTGTACTGGTTAGACCCTGCTTATATCTAGCCCGTACCTGGCCGGCGTTTCGGAAAAACTACAGAGGATTTTCAGACAATATGAAATTCCAGTTTATTTCAAACCCACAAACACTTTAAGACAAAAACTGGTCCAACCAAAGGACAAAACACCGAGCCACAAACAAAGCAATGTGGTCTACTCCATTCAGTGTAGTGAGGATTGCAGTGAGCGCTACATTGGGGAAACAAAACAGCCACTTCACAAGAGGATGTACCAACACAGGCGGGCGTGCCAGAGTGGACCGGCATCTGCTGTACATCTTCACCTAGAAGCCACGGGCCATTCATTTGAGGACAGTGAGGTTCAGATCTTAGCCAGGGAAAAGAACTGGTTTGAGAGGGGAGTTAAAGAGGCTATTTTTGTCAAAAAAGAGAATCCGTCATTAAACAGAAATGGGGGAGTGAGACATAACTTGTCTCCCATTTATAATGCGATTCTTAGACCAGTCAAACAGAGCCAGGGCAGAGGGGTGGAGAGGGTCGTTAGACGTTGAACAGGGGGTCGAAACCAGCCGTCAGAGTAATTTGAAAAACAAAGAGACAGATTAGGGGGGATCGTTTTCAGAGCTTTTGTCATTGTAGGACGCGCCTCCCGGCAGCTAGATATAAGCAGGGTCTAACCAGTACAATAACCAGAGCTGACGAAGCCTCTCGGATGAGCGGCGAAACGTTTTCAACCAAACAAACTTTGTCCAGTTGACAAATTGAACTTCTCCTTTGATCAATGTCCAGCACTGTTATGGGACTTAACTTACGTATTTAAGCGTTCGGCGAACTTCTGCCACGCCATGTCTGTGGTCTTGGTTATTGCAAATGTGTTGTAGAGTTCCAAAAGCAACTTCTGTTCTGATGCGCTGAAATAATCGGCCCGAATCTTCCACATGATCGCGTTTTCGACAGTCGCTTGTTCAGGGCTTCTTATTTACCCCGTGCACGCGTCTAGGCCCGGCCTGATTAGGCCAGACTGAGCTTAGCTCTGACTAGGCGCAGCTGAAATGCGTTAGTGGAACGGGTTCAAGCTTTTGTCCAAGTTGTGTCTCAGCCAGGCGAGAACTTAGCACTTAGTCGCGGCTAAGTTTAGCGACGTTCGTGGAATACCCCCCTGGACTAAACCAGAACTAAACCAGGTCTAAACTAGGACTGAACCAGAACTAAAACAGAACTAAAACAGAACTAAACCAGGTCTAAACCAGGACTAAACCAGAACTAAACCAGAACTAAACCAGGTCTAAACTAGGACTAAACCAGAACTAAACCAGGACTAAACCAGGTCTAAACCAGAACTAAACTAGGACTAAACCAGGACTAAACCAGAACTAAACCAGGACTAAACCAGAACTAAACCAGGACTAAACTAGGACTAAACCAGGACTAAACCAGGTCTAAACCAGGTCTAAACCAGAACTAAACCAGGACTAAACCAGGACTAAACCAGGTCTAAACCAGGACTAAACCAGGCCTAAACCAGAACTAAACCAGAACTAAACCAGGTCTAAACCAGAACTAAACCAGAACTAAACTAGGACTAAACCAGAACTAAACCAGGACTAAACCAAGTCTAAACCAGGTCTAAACCAGAACTAAACCAGATCCAAACTAGGACTAAACCAGAACTAAACCAGGACTAAACCAGGTCTAAACCAGGACTAAACCATGACTAAACCAGGACTAAAACAGGACTAAACCAGGGTGAACAGACAGCAATTATCGAAGGAAAGGAGATTGTGGATCGCCAGTCTGAAACAGAACTTGGATGGGAGAAATCACGACAACATTTTCATATGCTCAGCTCGTATCTTAGCAGTATCTTGGCCGGTAGCCGTATCTTTGCAAAATGTGAATAATAAAAAGCAATATACTAGTACTTAAAGGGATATGCCACCCCCAGGTCAAATTTGGGCATCTCCCCACAGTCCAGAGACTAAAATAAGTGATGAAAAGCGTTTTCCTGCTCACCCAGCCATTGTCCGAGTCTGTCGCCACTGACCGCCGCGGTAACTGGTGCTCCTCCGCCTTAGACTGGAGTCTAACGTCGCCAGAGAAAGATTTCGGCCAAAAGGAATTAATTTGCTCGATGCGTTTCCCAATTACTTTGTGTGTAGTGCGCATTCATATCGAGTGCAAATAAATGTGCAAATCAACACGGAGAGCTTGCCTTGGTCATTTTGGGTGGGAACTATTTTCCAGTGCGTAAGAATACAGGCGTATCACGCACCACGTTGTGCAACAGGGGAACTCCCTTCCCGGTGCGTAACTGGGATTCCCCTGGTAGCGTACTGCGTGATACGGCTGTATTCTTCCGCACTGGAAAATAGTTCCCACCCAAAATGACCAAGGCAAGCTCTCCGTGTTGATTTGCACATTTATTTGCACTCGATATGAATGCGCACTACACACAAAGTAATTGGGAAACGCATCGAGCAAATTAATTCCTTTTGGCCGAAATCTTTCTCTGGCGACGTTAGACTCCAGTCTAAGGCGGAGGAGCACCAGATACCGCGGCGGTCAGTGGCGACAGACTCGGACAATAGCTGGGTGAGCAGGAAAACGCTTTCCACCACTTATTTTAGTCTCTGGACTGTGGGGAGATGCCCAAATTTGACCTGGGGGTGGCATATCCCTTTAAACACGTTACACATGTGGGTCTACTAGATATAAGTTTGCCGACCTTTGCCATCACAATATTCTTGTCTCCAGTTTTCTGCACTTTACGCTCTCGTACCATTCACAAACAAACCGGTTGTTCCTCCAGACCTTTAGAGCTCTGAAGGTCTTGTGCTGTATCAGGGCTTGGGGAGAAGACCAGAGGGCTATTCCACGAACGTGGCTAAACCTAGCGGCGACTAAGTGCTAAGTTCTCGCCTGGCTGAGACACAACTTAGACAAAAGCCTGAACCCGTTCCACAAACGCATTTCAGCTGCGCCAAATCAGAGCTAAGCTCAGTCTGGCCTAATCAGGCCGGGCCTCGGGGCGTGCATGGGGTAAATAAGAAGACCTGAACAAGCGACTGTGGAAAACGCGATCATGCAATAACCAAAGCCAGAGACATGGTGTGGCAGAAGATCGCCGAGCGCTTAAATACGTAAGTTAAGTCCTATAACAGTGCTGGACGTTGAGTTTTTTAAGTATGCTTTTCACCATTGATGTCAATGCTGATCCGTGGCGCAGGGGGAAAAGTTACCGTGTGGGAGATTGTGAGTTTGATTCTCATGGTGGGCAGTTGATGGCATAATTATTATATATTTGTATAGCAGTCTTGTCAGTTGTAATTTATTTTTACTGTGTAAAAGTATTTGCTCCAACTAATACGTTAAATTGTGTTGTCTTTGAGCAGGAATAATGTGAAGAGGACTGTTTTGCTGGTAAAGACGAAGCATAATAACATTTTGCAGAGTGGTAAGTAGGCTAATATTAATATTATTATTCAGTGAAATTAGTAATACTGTTGAAATGGTACCTTCATTTAATTTAAAATGAACAGTAGCTACCAAGCCACAGGAGGTGGGAGCCCCCCTCAAAACCTTTCACCTGCAGAGGAGCTGGCACTGGCCCTAAACCGGGGTCGCCCACTGGTGGAGGTAATTGAAGGAGGGACCCCATCAAACATCCTTCTTGCGAGTTCTCGAGAAGAGTATATTCAAGGTATTCTCTAGACTAATGCTTGCCTCAGCTGTGATCCAAGCATTTGTATATTTTAATAGTATGCTTGTGTTCTAGTTACTGAAGATGGCGTACACTTGGACCCTCCTCAGCAGTCCTCCAGCAGTGCCTTGCCTGACCCTCAGCAGTCCTCCAGCAGTGCCTTGCCTGACCCTCAGCAGTCCTCCAGCAGTGGCCTCACACCAGAATGTCATACCTAATGTCTTTTATTGTTTTATGCCTATTGATGGAAATTGATAAATAGGATTTCATTAAAGAGACTTGCACAACATCTCTGAAGCAAATTTGTTGAATCATTGAAATGTTGCATCATGGAGTGTGCCTGTTATTTGGCTACATTTTCTTTTAAAAGTAAATGTTTACCTGTAACTGTATTCTTTGATAGAGATGTCACATAAAATATAAAGTGTCAATGTCGTCAAGTGAGAGTGATGTTAGGCCCAACTGATATAATTTATGTGATGATAACAATAATTGTAGGTTAACTTCATTTCCATTTCTGTAATATGCTGCAAATATAAATGCGTGAAAATTTAACTCAAATTTGACGTGGGCATCAATAGGTCAATAGCGGGAATCGAACCCGGGTCACCCATATGAGAGTCATAGGACATGTCCACTCAACCAAAGTCTTTCTCTGAGACACCTTTGGAATTCTTCTATATGTTAATGTCGTAAAGACAGCGGTTCAAAAAGCACATTTTTAAATTACCGGAGATTTGTCAAGAACCAAGAACGTAAGGTAATTTCTTTTTTTTGCTGATATTGTTTTCGGACAACACAGATACTCATGCGGGAGGTGTGCGGAACTGTTTGGTTGACACTCTGTTTACGTCAGGTACGTATTCTCTGCGACACGGCCTGACTAAGCCACAACTTTAGCTTTGCCGCGACCAGACTATCCGCTAAAACCATGTTGCCCCAGTAACTCAGCGGGAACTAAGTTTAGCGAGCGTCGTGGAACCGAACTCTCACTTAAACTAGTGCCAACTGATAAATAAAGCCGGGCTTTGCGCTTAGTAGCTTTCGTGGAATACCCCTCTGGTCGTTACACACAGGTCATAACATAAACAAGGAAACACAATGTGAACACTCCTGAAAAAGAAATAAAATATTCAGAACTTGATTATTCAGTACGGAGCCCGTAAATGCTCACATTTCAATAAAGCGTGTGCTCACTTTTCAAAGCGTGTCCTCGGTTTGTGAAATCGCGTCCTTGTGCGCTCGTTTACCTAAATCGTGGAGTCGTCTTACTAAAACTGTGTGCTCGCTAAAATTGAGTCGTGCCCGCGTTATAAACCTCGTGAGCACAATTTAATAAAGCGTGGTCACGATTTCAAAACGAGTACACATTTTATACATCTCCTGTACACATTTTGAGCAAATTTAAACAAGAGCACGTTTTAGATAGATGAGGGCATGACTTCATATAGCGAGCGCACGATTTAGTAAACCAGGGTGCACGATTTAGGTAAACGAGAGCACATTATATTTCAACGAGCGCGCGATTTAGTAAACTGAGAGCACGCTCTACTTACACGAACACGCGACTTAATAAAAGGAGTGCACGCATTGCCACCCCTCAAAAAAGATTTTTCCCTGAGCCCTCCCGGGTTCCGCAATAATCAAAGGTTTGTATTTTCTCATACAAAAGGCAGTATGTAAGTTTGTGATGGTGCATGATTGCAAAGTAATAAAAAGTTGAAACCAAACGTTGGAACAAAAGAAGCCAGCGTGAAGAGAACACTCTCCAGGATCAACACCCACAAGGCTGCAGGCCCGGACAACATCCCTGGTCGTGTGTTGAAGGACTGTGCAGAGGAGCTCAAGGATGTCTTCACGGACATCTTTAATGCTTCTCTGAGCCAGGCTGTCGTTCCCTCCTGCTTTAAAACCACCATCGTTCCTGTGCCAAAGAAATCCACTCCAACCACTTTTAATGACTATCGCCCTGTTGCACTGACCCCCATCATCATAAAGTGCTTTGAACGGCTAGTCATGGCACACATTAAATCCACCCCCCCCACCCCCCACCCTGGACCCATTCCAGTTTGCATACCGGGCCAACCGCTCTACCGAGGATGCAATCTGCTCTGCTCTTCACCCAGCCCTCACCCACCTGGACAATAAGGACTCATATGTGAGAATGCTGTTCATAGATTTCAGTACAGCATTCAACACCATAATCCCACAGCAGCTCATCACTAAACTGGACCACCTGAGGCTTCAGACCTCACCGTGTGATTGGCTGCTGGACTACCTCAGTGAGAGGCCACAGGCAGTGCGGGTCGGCAGAAACACCTCCAGCTGCATTAGAGGGAGCACCGATGCTCTTCACTCTGCTAACCCACGACTGCACACCGACCTTCAGCACCAGTCACACTGTGAAGTTTGCGGACGATACGACTGTGGTGGGTCTCATCTCTAATAACGATGAGACAAACTACAGGAGTGAGGTGAGCCTTCTGACCAAGTGGTGCAGCGATAACAATCTCCTTCTGAATGTTGGAAAGACCAAGGAGATTGTTATTGACTTCCGGAGAGGCCCCACCCGGCACCCCCCACTGTCCATCTACGGTGCTGCTGTAGAGAGGGTGAGCAGCACCAAATTCCTGGGGGTGCACATCAGTGAGGACCTCTCCTGTGAGCGGCCCTGGGTGCGAATGATGTGCAATTTCCAACTTAGACTCTTAGACGAATACCCCACGTGATAGGTGGGGTGTGCAGTCAATCTGCGGCGGGACGTAAAACCTTTATTGTGCTCTCATAGGTCTGTGAGCTGTCAACAAGGCAGGACCAGGTGCTGGGACTGGGAGTGCTTTGTGACATAATACTGGGACTGGGAGTGCTGAATCTAGACACTTTGTGACATATTATAAGTATATTGCATAAGTGTTGGTGCTGAACATCAAATGTTCGTTTTATTTTATTTATTATTTTATTATATGCTCTAGTACAGAGGTCTTCAACAGGGGGGTCGCGACCCCTAGGGGGGCAGTGGAGGTACTGCAGGGGGGGTCGCGAAATCTTTTAATTTCACTTTAAAATAATATAATTTTATATTTTATAGTGTAAAATACAGTATTAACCTGTGTATTATTTCCTTGTATTGGATGTACCATAACAAAGTAGCAATGTTTATACATGACACTAAGCTCAATTTAATATAAAACATAATTCTATGCCATATATATAGTAGGGGGTCCCTGGCCCAGTTCGCCATCTGTTTGGGGGTCCCTGGCCTGAAAAACGTTGAAGACCCCTGCTCTAGTACAATGCATGATTGAGGGAAAATGACATGTCACCCATGAAACATCTTGGAATAAAAAACAACAACAAAAAAAACTTAATACACTGTTGTTGTGGTGGTGGCTATTTGTAGAAAGGATGTGCTTTTGATGTCTGCTGAGGGCTGTATGATTATTTGTGTATGAACAAAATGAGACTTTTCAACAACCCCTGTAACATTATCTGTCTTGGTCCTGCTTGGAATCAATAAAAAGTTTTATTAAACTATTGTTGTTGTTTTAGTTACTTTTAGAAATGGCATGTTTGATACCAGGTGAGGTCCCTATGACGGGAGATTGATTTATGGTAGTCTAAAATGTTTTAAGACATTAATGAACGTGCCACACAACCACTGAACACTAGGCTACAAAGCTGTGCAAAGAACATTACATATCTCATAATTACTGAAATCACACTTGTTCACACATCTGTATAAAAAATATAAGATTACTAAATGACACAACATGCTGTTATAGTAATTCAAGACACTTTAATGATTAAAGTGCATGATGTAAAGAAAACTAAACAGTATAAGGCATATTTAAGTCATTAAAAGACATCACTACAAAATGATGACAGTGCACATGTTGCATTATTGGTCAAACAGGAAGGGAGTAGAAAGGAAACATCTATGGAGCAAGGCATTTAAGTGTAAGAAGACTGAATATTATTTACAATAAATACAATAAAATAAATAGACAGTGAGACAACAGACAAAGCAGGTAGCGCAAATAAAAAGTGTAACAGTGCAGTTGCAGGCAATAAAAATAATAAAAATAATAAGTAGGCCTAATACAATAAATAAAGACAATGAATAGACAGTGAGACAACAGACAATAAACTTGCAGTTACACAGTAACAGTAACAATGTAATAGCAATAACAATGGGAAGAATCAATATGATGGAAGTATAAATAGTATAAAACAGTAAAACACTTAAGAATAAATAGCATATAAATACTTATAATAAAATACTTAATAACAAATAACAACATGGTGGTAACAGACAGAGTAGAAAATGTTACAAAAAATAACAATAAATATACAATATGTACATAGTCTGCTCAGAGGCCTGTTCTTGGAGTTCGTCCACTGCCTTTGGCCTCCTTGTTTGTCTTCAGGATGCACTGTTGCCTGTCTTTGGGCACACTTGGGTCCAGAATGCACAGAACAGGCATCAAAGGATCCATTCTCTTCTGGGAAGACAAAGACTGTAAGCTCACTGCAATGTTTGGATAGAAATCCCTCCATGGCCCAGGATTATATTATAACTATACTGCTATATCATAATAACTTATGATAAACGTATGATAAACACGTGTATTATATATTATTATATATATATTATAACATATTATGACTATTATAACTATAATACTATATCATAAACTGTATTATTACTCCCAGACCAATCCACAGGTCTCCAATACATAACCTTAGACTCCAGTAGGCCAATGGCAGCGACAACTGTCTATCGTATTTACGTCTGTGAGCTCTCCTATCCCTCTACGTAAAAAAACAAAGTAGCTTTTGTTTTAAATGATCACGCTATCCAAAAATATGCGTCTTACCTTAAATAGTCGAATCAATCGCTCGTCTCCGTGGTAAATGCCATCTGGGGTGAAATACACTAATTTCGCAGGTACCGGCACGGGGGCCCCCGCCCAGCTCAGAAAGCTAGACGGTCCCGAGCCGCGATTGGCCGGGAAGGATAGACGGGATAGACGAGGGGATGCTCTCATTGGACGTCTACGTTGCGCGATTGCACTTCCTAGTGCTCGGGTCCTGCGGACAGTGAATACTACATCACTGGCAAAGAGGGCTCAGAAGTGCCTCTATTTCCTCCGCAAACTGAGGAGAGCTGGAGCCCCCCCCCACCCATCATGACCACCTTCTACCGAGGCACCATTGAGAGCGTTCTGACCAGCTGCATCACTGTGTGGTACGGGAGCTGCACTGAACAGAACAGGAAAGCTCTGCAGCGCATAGTGAATGCAGCTGGGAGGATCGCTGGTGTCTCTCTCCCCTCCCTCCTGGACATTTTTAACACCCGCCTCACCCGCAGAGCGTCCGGCATTGTGGGTGACCCGAGCCACCCCTCACACAGCGTCTTCAGCCTCCTGCCCTTGGGGAGAAGGAACCGGAGTCTCCGGGCCCACTCCACCAGACTGTCAAACAGCTTCATCCACCAGGCTGTCAAACATATATTGGCATAACCTGTATTCCATAAAAAGACGTATCACTCTAGACACTTTTAAAAACTGCTGCTAAGGACGACTGTTGCACTGTTGCACATTTACTCATTTACTACTGGAATTTTACTACTGTTTCACTGGTATTACTACTGTTGCACATTTATTTTATCTTAACTTCAATGCACATTCTATTGCACGTTACCATTTCACTGCTGTATCTTCCATTGCACATTTTTGATGCACACTGCACATTTTTGGACATCTGTAAATAGGTATTTATTCATTATGTTGCACTGCTTTCAGATTTTAGATCTTAGATTTTAGTTTTAGATTTAGATTTTTGTCTTAGATAGTTTTTGTTGTGTTTTGTCTTTATATTGTATTTTGTACACTGTCTTTTTTGCACTACCTGGACAGAGAGAAACGAAATTTCGATTCACTGTATGTTGAACACATACGGCAGAATTGACAATAAAGCTGACTTTGATCTTTGAATTCCAGTGAAACAAGCAAGAGGAGGCCATAACACAAACAAGGATCTACATTCCCCCTGTTTCTCTTGGCCCTTGTGCCCAGTGGTGTTTATTCCCGTACCTGCATCCCCCGATGTGTTTTCTGAGTGCTTTGTGAATGTTATTGTGGTGATAGGATATGTACTATTATGTACCTGAAGTGTGTGTGTTATTGTGTATCTTATAATATTAAAAGATAAAAACAAAACAAAACCCACAAACAAGGAAACACAAAGTCTACACTCCTGAAAAATAAATATAAAAATCCAGAACTTGATTTATTTAGCCATGGAAATATAATAAAATATTTTAGTTGAAGACTAAATAGAATCTCGTCTAATCTCGCGACACTTCAGCTCTATGGGAGAGACAGGAAACGTGTCCGTGTTTTAAACATGTTCGATGAGAAACATTCCCAAAACATTACATGTGAGGAATATTCCAAGCACGTACAGTGACTGTATATGTGTGACGTATTTGCATCCTCATCTGGGAATTGCTGGCAGCTCGACCACCGATTAAAATGAGAAATATGTCTGTTATTTGATTAAACTGCACACTAGCGGAACGGTTTGTCGGCGCAGTCATTTCGAGGCTTGGTTCCGGCGCGATGGCGGAGCTCGAAGCCGCCGCTGCTGTGGACCTGAACCCGGGTCCGATCCCCAGCCCGAACCCCACCGACACCGCCATGGCGTATCTGCAGGACGAGGTGAGCCCCGCTTCGTCTCCCCGTGGACGAACCCGCCTCTTTAGCTGGGATTAAATGACGCGGTGCGGGTTTGTTTGGGGTTAGCCGTTAGCAGTTAGCCTCCTCCTCCGTCTACCTCACCAGGAAGTGGATTATTATTTTTTATTTTAGACTGTCAGCTGCAGATAATAAATACATCCTAAACATGTTGAGCAGGTTTTAAGGACCACATAGCAGGATCAGTGATTAAAGAGGTTATAGAGGGTCAACAGGCCTATAATTGTTGTATTATGCTCATATTTTCCTACTGTTTCTGAAACTTGCATTGTGACACTGCAATTTCCCCATTGTGGGACAAATAAAGGATTATCTTATCTTATCTTATCTTAAAGCGATAGTTCGGGTTTTTTGATGTGAATCTGTATGCCTTCAACAGTGTCGTGCATTAACACTGACTTACCCCTGACAGTGTCCTCTGAGCCGAGTTCTGCCCCTGTTCTGGAGCTGACCAAAGTAGGTCCAAGTTAGCGGGGACATTTAATAAAGCTTGTTTTTCTTCTCAAAACAATATTTGTCCAAAAAGTGATATATTTGCGTCACAAAACAGTTGCACACGAAAAAGTCAGAAGTCATAATCGCCTGGTGCGATTTTCTCTCGATTCCTATCACTGCACGCCTGTTATTATTATTAGCCTGTTCACTTGTAAACATCGCCACTTACAAGTCAATCACTTTACAGTCAGAGATTTGAGCATCTTTCACAGCTCACGCTTCTCCTGGAGACGTCCTGCAGCTCTGTTGTTCTCCACAACGTCAGGCCACATTCTGAAGCCAAAGTAATCTGCGCTCCAGGACTCCAAATTGAAGAGCTGCCTGCACTTAATCCATGGCTCCTACTAGTCATGATAATTACTACATCGACTTATCATCTAATGTATAACTGGAATATTTATCGTGTGTCTTTAAAAATGATATTTTTGTTATTTTTGGTGTAATATGGAGGATGGAGGTGTATGAATTTGAGCTGTAGAGGGTTAAATAAGTAACTTCTATGGCTGATTATTATTTTATTCTGCTGTTTAGAAGAAGAAGAAATGACTTTATTGATGATCTCACAAAGGAGAAATTGTCCTCTGCATTGGACTCATCCTTATTATGAGGAGCAGTGGGCAGCACTTGACTGCGCCCAGGGACCATCTCTATGATCTTGTTACTTGTCTTGGTCCTTGGACCTCAACTGGAGGATTTTACCTGGAGCATATTTTGGGTTGATGGGGAAAACTGGAGTGCCTGGAGGAAACCCACCCAGACACGGAGAGAACATGCACACTCCGCACAGAAAGTAGAGCTGGGCGATGTGGCCTAAAAATAAATTCTCTGATTTAAAAAAAAAAAAAAAAAAAATCTGATTTCCGATTTTGATTGATTTTTCTCTGCCCTATTCAAAAACAAATAACAGATGACAAATGGCTCAAAACAATGCAATGTTCTTTTATAAAACAAATACATTACACCTTGCATCAATTAAGCTGTTATTGTTTAAAAAAAAAAAAAATCACAGTTATATAAATATCTTTCTTTTATAAAGAAGCATTTTCTGGAGCTAAATTATTCCCTGATTGTGGGAAAGATTGACTGGAGTGGGTAGTGTTGTGTTTTAGTTTTTCCTCGAGTGATGCAGAAAAGAGAGAGCCGCTGTCTGTGTTCGTGTATGTTAGCTTGTGCAGTCTGTATACAGCTGTGGAAACACAAGAAAAATATTTGCGGCTTGGTAGCACAAACTTCGGGTCCAAAACTTTCACCATGTTAATGAATCCGGGATTTTCCACAGTATATATGGGCACCATGTCTTTTACAACATACATCATGTTTTTGGTAAAACATACAACAGCGTGTGTGATTGCCTTCTGTCGTGGGCCGTGCTTATCATACTGCAAACAATTCGAAAATGTTTTAGGGACTGGACGGTAGGGGTGGGTATTGGCAAAGAAGTCACGATTCAATTCGAATCACGATTCATATGCCACGATGCGATACTATCACGATGCATCATGACACTTGAATTATTGCGATGCATTGCAATATATTCAACATACTTCAGTGAAAATGTACCAAAAAAAAAAAGAGGATAACTTAAATATCAGTGGCTGTGTATCTGGGTAGTGTCTTCAATTGATACATAACTCTGAGCATCTCAATTCAGAACTGAATTTATTGAATGACAAAAACAAATAAACCAAACCAATAACAAAAAAAGTGCATAGGATTTTTTCTAAAACAAAAAATGATGTTCAAACATTTGCCATTTTGGAGGTAGCTACCATCATAACAAACAATACCCTTTCACAAAGAAAAAAGTGCATAGGATTTAAAAAACAAACAAACTCATTATTAATTTATTAATATTAAATATTAAATTATTAAATTATTAATTAATAATAATCGATTTTTGAAAGTAAACAGTAGTACAAATGAAACATAACACAAGTGTACCAGTGGTTGGTCCCATCCGCTCAGCCTCTGTATTTTATTGAGTGATTGTAAGGTGCGGTTCTTTTGGACAGTGGAACATGCAGCATTCACAGCTGGAGTCTTATGCAGGGTTCCAATTTTAGAGATGAGCTAAGAGAAGATGGCACTTTATCGATCTCACACAGAGAGAAATCACCTGTCACGTAGGGCTGGGCGGTATACCGCTTCATACCGAATACCGGTGTTTTTTTTTTAATGATGTGGGTTTTTCATATATCCCAATCCCGGTGAGTGTGTGCGTACAGAACGTGGGGAACACAGAGCGGCAGAACGTGGCGCCGCAGGACATGGTTTGAGAGGGGAACTGTTTTGCAGTGGCGTGAGAGCGGTGGAAGCTCAGTGTGTGTCGAGCGGTGAACAACATGGACGGAGAAAATGTTACAGACACAGAGGCACTTATACCCAACACAGTCCTGGTTTACTCTTGGTTTAGTCCTGGTTTAATCCTGTTTTAATCCCAGTTTAGTCTTGGATTAGTCCTGGTTTAGTCCTGGTTTAGTCCTAGTATAGTCCGGGGTTACTCTTGGTTTAGTCCCGGTTTAGTCCTGGGCTACTCTTGGTTTAGTCCCGGTCTAGACCCGGTTTAGTTCTGGTTTACTCTTGGTTTAGTCCCAGTTTAATCCCGGTTTTGTCCTGGTTTAATCCCAGTTTAGTCCCAGTTTAGTCCCAGTTTAGTCCCAATTTAGTCCTGGTATAGTCCTGGTATAGTCCTGGTATAGTCCTGGTTTAGTCCTGGTTTAGTCCTGGTTTAGTCCTGGTATAGTCCTAGTTTAGTCCTAGTTTAGTCCTCGTTTAGTTCTAGTTTAGTCTTGGTTTAGTCCTGGTTTAGTTTTGGTTTAGTCTTAGTTTAGTCCTAGTATAGTCCTAGTATAGTCCTAGTTTAGTCCTAGTTTAGTCCTAGTTTAGTCCTGGTTTAGTCTTGGTTTAGTCTTGGTTTAGTCCTGGTTTAGTCCTGGTTTAGTATTGGTTTAGTCTTGGTTTAGTCTTGGTTTAGTCTTGGTTTAGTCCTAGTATAGTCCTGGTTTAGTCTTGGTTTAGTCCTGGTTTAGTCTTGGTTTAGTCTTGGTTTAGTCTTGGTTTAGTCTTAGTATAGTCCTGGTTTAGTCCTGGTTTAGTCTTGGTTTAGTCCTAGTTTAGTCCTGGTTTAGAAAAAGAGGAAAAAGAGGAGTCGTGTCAGGTGTGTGGAAGTACTTCGGCTTTAAAAAAATCTGACGCTGATCAAACAACCGTATTCTGTAAATGTCGTCGGGCTAAAGTCGTAGCCGCAGGAGGCGACATGAGCGATCTGCTTCACCACCTCCGTCACAAACACGTCCTGGAATATGAAGAACGCATGAAACTAACATGGGACCACAAAAAAAAAAAAAAGTCAAATACTGTGACACCAATCTAATTTTGAAAAATACCGTGATATCAGTTTTTGGTCATACCGCCCAGCTCTACTGTCACGTCAACAATAAAAAGCAGATTAGATAGTTTACTCATAACGGACTCGTTTGCAAATAGCACGGTAAAACCTGTTCCATCTGTTTTCTTGCCTTCTGCTTATCCGGGGCTTAAATGTTCATCTTTACTATTCAAATATGTGTTATTACAGCTTTCACTTTTTCTTCCACCACCTCCTGAATTTATGACATCACATTCTAGCAAACTATAGGCTCCTCTCAGTTTTATAGATTTTAATTTTGTCTTTGTGTATGTCCAGAGGGGTATTCCACGAACGCGGCTAAACGCAAAGCCCGGCTTTATTCGACAGTCCGCGCTAGTTTTAGTGAGAGTTCGGTTCTATGACTCTCGCTAAACTTAGTCCCCGTTGAGTTACTGGGGCAACACAGTCGTCGGAGCTAACTTGGTCCGGGGCAGGTTAAAGATGTGGCTTAAACAGGCCGTGTCGCAGAGAATACGTACCGGAAGTAAACAGTGTCAAAAAACAGTTCCGCACACCTCCCGCATGACTATCTGTGTTGTCCGAAAACAATATCAGCAAAAAAAAAACCAAACAACTTATGTTCTTGATCAGTTTTGACAAATTTCCAGTAATTTAAAAATATTCTTTTGAGCTGCTGTCTTTACGACATTATCAGATAGAAGAATTCCAGAGTCGTCATAGAGAAAGACTTTGGTTGAGTGGGTAAGTACTGCGTCTTTCACGTGGGAGACCCGGGTTCGATTCCTATTACTGACGTATTCATGCTCAAGTCAATTATGTGTTACATTTTCACGAATTTACATTCGCCACACATTACACAAATGTGAATGAATTTAACCTACAATTATTCAGGCGAGGACTAACCACTTAGGCGCCGCTATGTTTAGCGACGTTCGTGGAATACCCCCAGGTGGAGGTAGATTTTCAGTTAGATTTTTTAGAATATCTTGCTAAAAATGAGACTTTCGGACTTGTAATTGGGTACAAAAAAAGTCCAGGCAGAATTCATAAAAAAGGTTCTGTACATTTTTTGAAAAATGTGAGGGATATTGTTGCATTTGTGGGTTTTGGAGTACACACTGATAGCTTTGACTTTATGTTTTAGTTCCCTTTTGTCAGACGGTGGACAAAAAGGCCCTCTACCTGTTAAGGGAATGTTTCAGTGTCACCTGTTTAAAGGGCCCATATTACTCTATTTTCTGATCTGTTCTGATGTCATTTCCTCATCACAAACACACCTGCAGTTTTTCATTTTGTTTCATTCACGCGTTTAACACACAAACCCTGCAGATTTAGGCTTAAGTTCTTCTCTCAAACAGAAAACGCTGTGGATAATTTAAGCCCTGGAATTGCCAATCTCTGCTAAACAAAATGTAAAAGGAGCTGTTAACTTAAAAACTTAAAAAACTACCCCTTTTGAGCTTTTGGAGTTATTTAACATGTGTGAATGAAACAAAAACACTTTTATGAGCTAAAATGATCCAAAGAAGGTAACAGTTATGGCTGTTTGTTAATTTCATTCACATTATAACAATGTTTTGACAGGGACGCCTGCCAGCGGGAATCTGTTTGTTTTGGTGAATGTCTTTGTGGTTAGTGTAGTGTACTTTGTAAAGCCCATGTGGATGTTTCAGGGTTAGGGCGAGGCGATAATGGACAAATTATAAACACGTTGAGCAGGTTGTAAAGATCACACCTTAGGCACTTTGATTTTAGTAGAGTAGAGTAGTACTGTTTTTTTTCCATGCATTTCTGTGTAACTTCGGCCTGTCATGATAACACATTTTACACTACAGGGTTAGTGGTTTTCAGATTCTAGAACAGGGGTCGGCAACCTTTACCACTCAAAGAGCCGTTTGGACCCGTTTCACACAGTAAAAAAAACACTGGAAGCCACAAAACCCTTTTGAAATTTAAAATGAAATAACACTGAATATAACGGCTTTTTTGCCTTTGTGCCATAGAATTACATTTTGAAAATGAATGAACTAAAATAAAATACATTTTAATTAAATACAGTGGTCCCTCGCTATATCGTGGTTCACTTTTCGTGGCCTCGCTGTTTCGCAGATTTTTTTTATTCCAATTTTTTTTAATAGTGTATCAACGTGCATTTCTGCATCCTGATTGGCTAAGGGACTGTAGACCTTTGCTGATTCGTCAGACATTCTCCTCCGTGTCTCCTGCACAGAATGTGTTCAGTTTGCCAGATTTATATAAATGTTCGATCGCAGTGTGACTCTGAAGTGCTGTATGTTTGCAAGTTTTCTCCCCGACAAAACCCGCCACAGCGAAGCGGTCATAAGAACTGTGAAATACACACGAAATACACTGTGGTTTCGTTCTATAATACTGTGCTTTTTTGTTGAAAATCCACGAAAGTTTGAGTGTTTAAACAAGAGAGAAATGTGAGAAAACGTTAATTCCAGTCTGAGAAAAGTGTAGAATGTGTGTGGTGAGGCGTTTACAGCCTTAAAACATGGAGAATAATTGTAAGATATAAAGCTGACGACTTCGCGGATTTCGCTTATCGTGGGTTATTTTTAGAACGTAACCCCTGTGATAAACGAGGGACCGCTGTACTGAGCCGCATCAGAGGGATCAAAGAGCCGCATGTGGCTCCGGAGCCGCGGGTTGCCGACCCCTGATCTAGAAGGTGATGATGTTATAGTTCCAGATGGGAGGCAAGAGATAGTTTTTCCGATTGTTTACAGGGGTCTCCATTGTACTTTGCCACAAAATATTTAAGAGCACAATTCACAAATGTTGAACCTGACAATCTTAGGGCCCGTACACACAACGTTTTTTGGTGGAAACGGAGAAGTTTGTGTTCGTTTTGGCCTTTCGCCCACACACATTATAAATATATTAATATATTAAAATATTGGGAACTGTGCACCTCTTTTCTGTGCAGTTTAACATAGCAGTGTCTCCAGCACCTCTGTGCGTGGCCCCTCCCACCAGAGCAGCACAAATGAAGACTAAAGCATAACTAAATTCTGTGAAATGCAAACAAGTTCATGTTAAAACATTGTGTTGAAACTGCATTTTTCTTAAAGTTTCAGTTTGTTCATAATATTATAATATTTTGTAAAAGAAAGTTAATAAAAAAGACTTCTGTAATAGATTTGTGTTTCTCTGCACAAATATTTGGACTTATTGCTATTTTTGGGGTATATTTGCCATGAGTTTTCTGATCCGGCCCCTTTGGGATTAAAGTTGTTTGGATATGGCCTGATGTAAGACTTTTTTTTCGCTCAGACTGTCTTCTCAGTGAATTGGAGCTCAACTTTCTAAACTCTCTACCTGCTCACATAGGCTTCATTCACTCTGCAGCCTGAAATGACCCAAATCTGATTTTTTTTTTGCCTCTATATGACCTATATCTGATCTTCTAATGGCAGGCTGAACGATATACATCCCATATTTTTCAAATGCGATCCAGGCCACTTGGATATGTGCTCCTAAAACCGATACATATCCGATCTTTTGGCATGCGACTTCAGTCTCAACGGCTTGGTCGCGTTCATCCGACCTGGGCGTGTTTCCTCCAGCGAGAGTGGTACAAGTAGGTGCTCACAAATGTACACAAACGTTCTTCTCGTCATGTGAAAATGGTATTTAAACTCCGTGTCAGTGAAGCGGTGAAGCACGTAGCAATCCCACCACTCTTGGCTGCGACTCCGCACCAACACGTTCATTTCTGCGGACGTTGCTGCCACTGCCCCACAAAACGCCGTGGCCAAAAACCTCGTCCTTCTCTTTCTCCGTCTCCTCCTTAAAACAAATAAGCTGTACATGTTCTGGCTCCAATACGACAGCAACTTTAGGCGACTTCCGTAAACATTGAGTACACTCGCTGCGTGTGAGGTCATCGTGTCCTCCAATGCGCATGCAGGACACTTGGGGCGTTTAACGTTCACACTGGAGATCACATACAAGTTGCATTTAATTGGAAATGTAAACGGCCTCGCAAAAAAATCAGATTTCACAAAAAATGGGAATTAAGCATTAAGCCCTGCAGTCTGAACATAGCCATAAACACTCTTACTGGACTGTATACCTTCGAAAAACAGTCCAAGTCCTGGCGCCTGCCAAATATACAAATCAGACCCTCCAGGAATTTGCGATGTTGCGATTTGCACCTTCAACGCAACTTCAGCCAATCCCCGTGAATTCAGGGCGGTGTTGCAATTTTGACCAATCACCGCAACTTTCCCGCAATTTTTACTAATTTTGACCAATCATCGGCGACGTATTGAACGCCGACCAACTTCCTTCTGCGTTACTTCCGTGTGACGAAACTAAACTGCGGCCGTGTCCCAGTTCCCAGAGCGCACAGCTCGGAGCGCGGAGCTGCAGTCCGCGGACCGCTTAACGACTGCGGTCTTCGGACCGCGTGTTAACTGCGCATGAGATAAAAAAGAAGTGGGACAGCAGTCGTCGTGCCGGTGTACTGTCGAAATATGTGACACACATGCCCTTCGGGCCACGCTCCGAGCCGCGCGCTCTGGGAATTGGGACACGGCTTCTAATGGCAAAGAAACATGTCTGTGGCGCCATTTGCCCCCCAAAATTACAGCAAAAGACCGCGCGAAACAGTTCCCCTCCTAGTAGTAATTTATTTTCGATGTTGGTAAGGTTGTTTTAGGACCATATCTGTGATCTCTGTGTCTTTGTATTATTCTTTGTCAGTAATAATAAAAATATTACTCAATTTTAATTACAAAAAGGGAAAATCACAACTATTTATCGCAACTTTCACTTCCTCCCGCAACAAAATCGCAAGAAAAACCTTAAAAGCACCGCAACTTTCATCACAACTTTTTGGAAAAGCTCCCGCAAATTCAGGCATTTTAGCCCGCAACAATCACAAAAAATGCCCGCGAAATCCTGGGGGGTCTGACAAAACAAAAGACATTGATTCAGTTGTTTCTGTTGACCAAAATTCAGCACAAATCTGAATCAAACTCACTACATTTGAAGCTTTATTAGATCTCAAAATCTGCACAAAATATCTTTACTTTTTACTCTAAGTACTGTTTTTAAAACTTCAGTACATTTTTTGTTGTGATACTTAGACACAGGTTATTGACAAGGGAAATTACTTTTTCTTAATTTTTTTCCTCGATTATGTGTACTTTTACTTAAGTAACACAACTGAAACCACCACTAATGATGTGCACAGTGATTTAAAATAAAAAAGACAAGTATATATAACAGAAATCACAATTAGAATGGATGCAATTAGCAAAGCACAAAGACGGATGTTTTTGAAGTACTATAATTGCCTCCACAAACCACAAATTCTCCAGTCTTATTCTGCATAAAAGCTGCTAAGCCTGGACTTTACATCTGTACAAACATATTCTATTGTCCTATCGTGTCCTTTTTTGTTTCAGAAAGCGGAGGCGGATGTGACGAACCTGAATTTGGGAGAACTGGACCTCACCACGGACGAGTTTATCCTGGATGAAGTGGACAGTAAGACGCGCCATGTCTCTGTGTTTCATTGTGTGATTAAAAGGACCAATATTACGCTATTTTCTGACGTGTTCTAATGTTTCCTCCAGGGCTGTCAGTTTAACGCATTAATTAGATTAATTAATTACACCGCAAATCAACGCGTTATAAAAATTAACGCAATTAATTATGAGCGGCAATTCAATGCGCGCATTTTAAATTTGGCGTGCAGGGCCTTTGAACGGCAAGTTTTTTTTTATAAAAATGTGACGGAGCGTTGTCCCCGGGGAGAGCATGTGAAGACGCGCGCGCCCGTTTCCTTATCTGCTGCTCCGCGCGCTGAACCCTTTTCATTATCAACCAAACACTAGTTGTTTTACTCACCCATAGCACTTTGGTGTCATATGGAGCACTTCCAGAGATGTTTTAGATTTGCGTTAGCCTAGCGCGACTTCTAGCCATAGCTCGGGGCATATAATATATTCCCTGAGCATGTAATATGCCCCGTGCGGTCTCCAAATAACACAAACTTTAGCACTTTTCAAATCATAGAAGCTCGATGTCTTCGTCTACGATTTCGTTTGGTCAAAAGTGGCCTGTAATCCGAGATTTAGCCATAGTTTACAGCTTTGCGTTTCATGTTTGGGTCCCAAGAGCTGAGAGCACACTCCGCACATGCGCACTGGCGTCCTCATCTACTCGAAACTGTGGCTAAATCTCGGATTACAGGCCACTTTTGACCAAACGATATCGTAGACTAAGACATCGAGCTGATTTGAAAAGTGCTAAAGTTTGTGTTATTTGGAGACCGCAAACATATGCCCCGAGAACTCACATTATGGAGATCGCAAAGCTAAAACATCTCTGGAAGTGCTCCATATGACACCAAAGTGCTATGGGTGAGTAAAACAACTTGTTTTATTACCGAAATAAGGCTCAGATTGTAAAAAACGTTACTTCTCTTTTAACTCCCAAAACCTCTCCAGCGTGTTCTGCCGCGACTAAGGGTGCACACTTAGAAGCGCCAGTTTTGCCCATCCAAATCGCGCTAATCCCGATTTACTTCCCCTCGCGCTGCCGCCTTCTCCCTCCTCCCGTTATGCGTTCTGGCAAACCCGGACACATCCGCACCGGGAGTTTAAATCCTCCCAGTTTCGCGGGCTCTTGGCATAAGAAACATCAGTGGTTGAGCGGTCAGATCCACTGACCCACAGGTTGGTTGGTAGGTATGATTCCAGCTCCCACAGATGAATGCTGCTGTTGTGTCCTTGGGCAAGACACTTAACCCACCTCGCCCCCAGTGTCTGCGTACACTGGTGTGTGAATGTGTGTGTGAATGGGTGAGTGGTTCCTTGTTGTAAAGCGCTTTGGGTGTCTTGAAGGTGGAAAAGCCTTATATAAAGATGTGACCATTTACCATTTGTATTCTCTGTATATTTGAAGCTTTGTATATTATTTATTGATGTTGCATGAAAGCTACTGTACGTACCTTTTGGCACCATAAATATTTGCCATTTAATAGTAGAATGGTGTAAATGAGCTTTCGAATTAATGTTATGTAATGTGGGAGGGGGAATGGGGGTATACGGGTGCACTCTGCAGGTTTGCCAGTTTCAGTGGAGGTAACGTGCACGGAGAGAAAGAGAGGGAAAGACTGGAAGACTTAGGTCGTTTTCACACCTGCCTTGTTTGGTTCGTTTAAAACGAACCAGAGTTCGTTTGCTCCTTTGATTCGGACCTTTTGGGCTGGTGTGACTAAAAACCAAAAATCTCAATCCGGAGCAAACAAGTGAACTGAGACCACCTAAAAAGCTCGGTCTCGGCACGGTTCCATTCGAACTCTGGTGCGGTTCGTTTGAGGTGAGAATGCAGACCGGACTCGATCCGACACAAGTTGGCTTTTTGTAATTAACGAGCTCCCGTCGTATGTCGAGCATTATGGGAAACCGAGGCTGATGAAACGAAACTAAACGAAACAAAACTTACGAGGCTTACATACGTTTTGTGTGAAGAGCAAGAGTCAGAAGTTGATGCGCACATGAGCGCTGTCCTCCGTAGCCGTCTCGCCCTGTGTCTTCGTCGTTTGTAAATTGATTGTAAAATAGTGTAAACCTCACGATGCTGCTCAAACATTTGTGCGTACTGTAAAAACTGAGCAAACCATATCGCTAAGGCTAGATTGAAAACAGCAACGCCATGATTCTCCTCCTTCCGGGTTTGGACAGGGCTCATTTCTGTCCAATGGCTGAGCGACCTCAGCACACGTGGTTTTGTTTATAGATGTTGGTTCACTTGGGAAAAAAGTGCAGTGTGAAAGTGAACCGCACCAAAATAAAAAATAAATAAATAAATAAATTGGTCCGGACCAAAGCAAGTGAACTATCGGACTTTCCTGGTGTGAAAACGACCTTAAAGACTTAACGGGGAAGTCTGCAGTCTTTTCACTGTACCACTGTAAATATTTTTTCACGCACGTTTGACACCTTTTTTGCACTGTGGGAGAGCAAAATAAACCACCTAAAAATTTATTAAAATGCGGTGAATTAGATTAATTAATTACAAATCCTGTAATTAATTAGATTAATTTTTTTTAATCGCTTGACAGCACTAGTTTCCTTTTCTCAAAACAGACGTGGAGTTGGGTTTTGTTTCATTCACACGTTTAACACACTAACCCTCCATGTGTAGAGTTGGAGTTCTATTTTCAAACAGAAAACACATTTGGACGATTTGGACGATTTGGATGATTTTAGCCTTGGAATTGCTAGTCTCTATGAACCAAAGGTAAAAGGAGCTGTGACATCACAAGTTGGAACGGGGCATTTGGAGATTGTTTGGAGAGGTAGACAGACTAATAATAAAGGATTACTCAAACAAGTGTGAATGAAACAAAACAGAACTCCTGTTTTTGAGGAGGAACAGCATTATAACATGGCTAAAAGCTCACAAGAGTCCGTTTTGGGCAATATCGTACCTTTTAAAATAGTCATAGTGCAGTAAATATCTTCTAACATGTGTTTAAATGGAAATAAATTGTGTGGTATGAATCATATACTTCTTTGTAATGTTTCTTCTGTGTTCTAGTTCATATTCAGGCCAATCTAGAGGACGACCTGGTGAAAGAGGCACTTAAAACGGTAAGAACATGTACACGAGAACGTCAGAGTGGTTTGTGTCATGTTATAATGTCTGATAGGGCTGGGAATCACAGGGTCCTTCACGATTCAATACGATACACAACACATGGCTCTCAATACAATACTATCACGATATGGCAATACATGTCATATTGTCACTAGTTCAACTGCTTCATAACATGGATGTTGAACTGATGTTGAGTGCCTGTTAAGCTGATGTTGAGCTGATGTTGAGCGCGGGTCAAGTGCGTGTTAAAGGAAAATTAACGTTTTTTTACAATCTGAGCCTTATTTCGATAATAAAACAAGTTGTTTTACTCACCCATAGCACTTTGGTGTCATTTGGAGCATTTCCGGAGATGTTTTAGATTAGCGATATCCATTAACGTGAGTGGTCGGGGCATGACGTTGCAGTCACCAAAATAACACAAACTTTAGTTTGAGTAAAAAGTGCCTCTAATCCGAGATTTATCCATAGTTTCGAGTAGATGAGGACAGTGCACATGTGCTCAGTCACAGCTGTTTTGCAGATAAGAAGACGCTCATAACTTTTCTGTTGCGAGCGACACATGGCAGAAGATTGGGACTTTGAGGCTGAAGAGGACTTATGGAGGACTGAGGACTGAAGAGGAGTACACGGATGAGGAGACAGAATGGATACGGAAAGAATGAAGCGGAGACAGTTTTAGGAGCAGCAGAGAACAGCCATCGGGTTCGCATTACTTCTCAGAATCGTGCGCTGAATCCGCTGGCCTTCTTTCTTTTCCTTTGCTGGTAAAAAATCGTCCTGACTGAAGTGGGGACTGCAAACACGATGGTCCAAATGTCTTACAGCTTTGCCTTTCATGTTTGGGTCCCGAGAGCTGAGAGCGAAATCAGCTGTGACTGAGCACATGTGCACTGTCCTCCTCATCTACTCGAAACTATGGATAAATCTCGGATTACAGGCCACTTTTGACTCAAACGAAAGTATAGACTAAGACATTGAGCTTCTATGATTTGAAAAGTGCTAAAGTTTCTGTTATTTTGGTGACTGCAACGTTGTGCCTTGACCACTCACGTTAACGGTTATCGCTAAAAAAACATCTCCGGAAATGCTCCAAATGACAGCAAAGTGCTATGGGTGAGTAAAACAACTTGTTTTATTACCGAAATAAGGCTCAGATTGTAAAAAACGTTAATTCTCATTTAAGTGCGTGTTGAGTGTGTGTTGAGCTGGTGTTGAGTGTTGTTTGTGTCCTGTGTTTCAGGGCGTAGATCTGAGGCAGTACTCCAAACAGGTGGAGACTGAGCTGCAGAGGATCGAGCAGGCCTCCATCAAAGACTGTATCCTTCATCCCGACTCGACTAAAACTCAAAGACCGATTCTGATGAATGTTTATCTTCTCCTTTACCCTCATCAAGCTGTAGAGTCGTACATGTTTGAATAATCTTTATTCTCCTGTTTTCAAGACGTTATGAGTCCAATCTTTCCCATGTTTTCACCTCCATCGGTACACGCTCACTCTCACAGTTCTTACTTCAATTGAATTTTCTTTTCTCTGTTATACACGTAGGATTCAGAAACATTGTCTAGCCATTTTGGTAGATATTGATCTTTGACATTTGTGGGCCTTGCTAAGGATTATAAAAATCAATTCTCTGTATTGACAAATATCTGCCATAGCGGCCACAGCTATAGGCCAAATACGGGATACCAGTTTCTGATCAAAAATCCAAATTGGCCCGTCCTTACATTTTGGCACAAATCAGTCAGTCTTTTATTTATAGAACCCTACTGTAGAACTACTACTACTACAGCACCAACTACTACTACTACAGCACCAACTACTACTACTATAGCATCAACTACTACTACTACAGCACCAACTACTACTACTACAGCACCAACTACTACAGTACCAACTACTACTACTACTACAGCACCAACTACTACTACTGCAGCACCAACTACTACTACTGCAGCACCAACTACTACTACTGCAGCTCCAACTACTACTACTACTACAGCACCAATTACTACTACTACTACTACAGCACCAACTACTACTACTACTGCAGCACCAACTACTACTACTGCAGCACCAATTACTACTACTACTACAGCACCAATTACTACTACTACTACAGCACCAATTACTACTACTACTACAGCACCAACTACTACTACTACTGCAGCACCAACTACTACTACTGCAGCACCAACTACTACTACTGCAGCACCAACTACTACTACTGCAGCACCAACTACTACTACTGCAGCACCAATTACTACTACTACTACAGCACCAATTACTACTACTACTACAGCACCAATTACTACTACTACTGCAGCACCAACTACTACTACTGCAGCACCAATTACTACTACTACTACAGCACCAATTACTACTACTACTACTACAGCACCAACTACTACTACTACTACTACTGCAGCACCAACTACTACTACTGCAGCACCAATTACTACTACTACTACAGCACCAATTACTACTACTACTACAGCACCAATTACTACTACTACTACAGCACCAACTACTACTACTACTGCAGCACCAACTACTACTACTGCAGCACCAACTACTACTACTGCAGCACCAACTACTACTACTGCAGCACCAACTACTACAGTACCAACTACTACTACTGCAGCACCAACTACTACTACTACAGCACCAACTACTACAGTACCAACTACTACTACTGCAGCACCAACTACTACTACTACTACAGCACCAACTACTACAGTACCAACTACTACTAATACTACAGCACCAACTACTACTACTACAGCACCAACTACTACTACTACTACAGCACCAACTACTACTACTGCAGCACCAACTACTACTACTACTACAGCACCAACTACAACAGTACCAACTACTACTAATACTACAGCACCAACTACTACTACTACAGCACCAACTACTACTACTACTACAGCACCAACTACTACTACTACTGCAGCACCAACTACTACTACTACAGCACCAACTACTACTACTACTACAGCACCAACTACTACTACTACTGCAGCACCAACTACTACTACTGCAGCACCAACTACTACTACTGCAGCACCAACTACTACTACTACTATACCAACTACTACTACTACAGCACCAACTACTACTACTGCAGCACCAACTACTACTACTACAGAACCAACTACTACTACTACTATACCAACTACTACTACAGCACCAACTACTACTACTGCAGCACCAACTACTACTACTACAGCACCAACTACTACTACTACTACAGCACCAACTACTACTACTACTGCAGCACCAACTACTACTACTACAGCACCAACTACTACTACTGCAGCACCAACTACTACTACTGCAGCACCAACTACTACTACTACTATACCAACTACTCCTACTACTATACCAACTACTACTACTGCAGCACCAACTACTACTACTACTATACCAACTACTACTACTACTATACCAACTACTACTACTGCAGCACCAACTACTACTACTGCAGCACCAACTACTACTACTACTACAGCACCAACTACTACTACTACTGCAGCACCAACTACTACTACTGCAGCACCAACTACTACTACTACAGCACCAACTACTACTACTACAGCACCAACTACTACTACTACTACAGCACCAACTACTACTACTACAGCACCAACTACTACTACTACAGCACCAACTACTACTACTACAGCACCAACTACTACTACTACAGCACCAACTACTACTACTACTACAGTACCAACTACTACTAATACTACAGCACCAACTACTACTACTACAGCACCAACTACTACTACTACTACAGCACCAACTACTACTACTGCAGCACCAACTACTACTACTGCAGCACCAACTACTACTACTACTATACCAACTACTACTACAGCAGCACCAACTACTACTACAGCACAAACTGGGCGCTTTGTGTTACAATTTTGTATGAAAAGCGCCTTATAAATATTGTTTGATTGATTGAACTACTACTACTACCACCAGTGGTCAATATTTATATAGTTTTACATTAGTCAAGAGGCAGTTTGGGATATAAAAAAAAAAGAAAAATAGTGGACAAAATAATAACGCTGCATTTTCTGTGTCCAATAATGATTAAGACTGTTTCCTGATCACACCACGTTCAGATATTAAAGAGAGTCAGAACATCGCTTCTCTCCACAACCAGATCACGGCCTGTGACTCCATCCTGGAGGTAGGTGTGACCTCTGAGCTCTGACCGAGGGCTGAGGACTGAGGGAGGGTGCTGGGTGAAGAAGGGGTATTATGCAAAATCGATTTATTAGATGTCTTCTATGCGTGTTTGAGTAATCTCGTGATCTCTCCCAGGCCTCCTTACGAAGCCTCCTTACGGTTTCCTGTAAGATTCTGTGCAGTGCTCCGCCCACAAGTCTACGTCACCCAGGCTTCTGCACGAAAATACGTTTATTTAATTACTAGTGCTGTCAGGCGATTAAAAAAAATAATCTATTAATTACAGCCTTTGTAATTACTTAATCTAATTAATCACATTTTCACAAGAGTGTGTGTGAGAGAGAGAGATTGTGAGTGAGTGAGCAAGCGAACGAGCGAGCGAACCCACTTTGCTGTTGAGTTTGTTTTTCTGCGGTCGCTTTGCTCAATCGTTTCCCAAATTCTGCCAGCGTGGTTTGGTGGTTTGGTGGTTTAGTAGTTTGGTGGTTTGTTGGTTTGATGGTTTGTTAGTTTGGTGAAGTGCGCTCACACTCGCTCTCTCACCGGTAACGATGGAACTTGTCTGGACGTATTTATCGTTCAAACGATCTGTCAGACTGGAGCAGCTTCGGTGATCGGAAATTTTTTTTTGACAAAAGCTCCAAATCACAGCTTTCTTGTTGATCATCCCGCCTTCGTTCTTTGTATAAATAAACTTGCCGTTTAAAGGCCCTGGCAGCGATTTGCTTCGTGCGCGCGAACACGTGTTTTGGAACAACCCATATCTGCTTGTCCTGCTCCTCCTCCCCCCATGATGTAACATTCAAAAACCTCAGAAAGTGAAAATTTCATGCCATGGGACCTTTAACAATGAATACCCCATAGAAGTGTAATACTCCCTATAAAACCTCCTTTGGTTTAATAATGTTGCTCTTTTTGTTTTGAAATGTCTTTTGTTACATGTTTGGTATAAACCAAATATATACGAAAGATTAATCAAATCGTTTATACAATTATCTGAACAGTAAACTAGTCACAATTTATTATATCGCCCAACCCTGTATTTGATCAGATCTACAGAACAGGTTAATCCACATCATACAACCTGACTGATACGAGGCTTTTCTAAATGCAGAATATGAGCAGTGGCAGCGTTTGCTTTTCTCAGTCTAATGGAGACTTTGTGTTTAAGTTTAGGTTTAGTTTATTTAAAAGGGGACAGTGCAATTTCATAAAACACATGATTCCACATGGTTAAAAAGCCAGAATTACCCAGAAGGCGAGTTTTCATCTGTAGTCCCCTGGCCATGGTGTAAAAAGGCAAAGAGCACACAAAACATGCACAATATAATACAAAATACACTTACTCTACAAGTAAGAAAGAATACGACATCACAACGTTTGATCAGAACATCACAGCAGCTGATCTTTAGTGCTGCAGCCACAGTGCTCCTCACACCAGGCCGACTCACTAAAAGTGCTCCTCACACCAGGCCGACTTACTAAAAGTGCTCCTCACACCAGGCTGACTTACTAAAAGTGCTCCTCACACCAGGCCGACTCACTAAAAGTGCTCCTCACACCAGGCCGACTCACTAAAAGTGCTCCTCACACCAGGCTGACTTACTAAAAGTGCTCCTCACTGACCAGGCCGACTTACTAAAAGTGCTCCTCACACCAGGCCAATTTATTAAAAGTGCTCCTCACAAAAGGCCGCCGGAAAAACAGAGCCGAAGCACACACCACGCTGCGTAACAGGGGAACTCCCAACGTGGTGCGTAACTGGGATTGCCCTGTGTGCTTCGGCTATGTTTTTCCGCACTGTAAAATAGTTCCCACCCCAAAATGACCAAGTCAAGCTCTCCGTGTTGATTTGCACATTTATTTGCACTCGATATGAATGCGCACTACACAGAAAGTAATTGGGAAAAGCATCGAGCAAATTAATTCCTTTTGGCCGAAATCTTTCTCTGGTGACGTTAGCCTCCAGTCTAACGCGGAGGAGCTGCAGCTGCGCGCGGCGGTCAGTGCTGACAGACTCGGACAATGGCTGGGTGACCAGGAAAACGCTTTTCATCACTTATTTTAGTCTCTGGACTGTGGGGAGATGCCCAAGTTTGACCTGGGGGTGGCATATCCCTTTAACAGGTGGAGAAATTGCTTTTTCTGGAATGTTTCACAGTACGGCATTAAACATTTCTGTATTCATGGAGACCAAACCACAACAAGTTACATGTCAGATCTGTGGAGAGTCCCTCCCGCTCACAGACAGAATGCCTGTTTTAGTTTTTCTAGGTGTTTTTGACCTATAACATTAGCTGTAATTTAATAAATAAGGTAAGGTAGAGCTGTTTAATGTCGTACTGTGGAACATTCCAGGCAAAGCAATGACATCTCCATGGAGACAAGCAGACCAGAAAAGTTACACAGTGCACCTTTAACTTGGGTCTTATTTTCAGTTTTTAATTGTTTTATTTAGACTTTGACTGTGATCGTTTTGGTCTATGGCACTCTGACCGGCTGTGAAGTTTGCTTAATAAATAAGTGCTTAATAAATAAAATTGGATTATGCACCAATCCTAAACTGGTATCAGATAATGGCTTGAGTGAAGTTTTTGAGCCCTCTAGCCAAAAAAGTACTTTTTACTTTTTACAAAACCAGTTTGCAGCACAGAGGTCAGCCGTTTCTTGTAGTTGATGACCAGGTTTGTGCACATATCAGGAGGAATTTTGATCCACTCTTCTTTGCAGATCATCTCTAAATCATTGAGGTTTCGTGGCTGTTGCTTGGTGACTCGGAGCTTCAGCTCAATCCATAGGTGTTCTATAGGGTTAAAGGAAAAGTAACGTTTTTTTTTACAATTTGAGCCTTATTTCGGTAATAAAACAAGTTGTTTTACTCACCCATAGCACTTTGGTGTCATATGGAGCATTTCCAGAGATGTTTTAGATTTGCGGTTAGCCTAGCGCGACTTCTAGCCATAGCTCGGGGCATATAATATATTCCCCGAGCATGTAATATGCCCCGTGCGGGCTCCAAATAACACAAACTTTAGCACTTTTCAAATCATAGAAGCTCAATGTCTTAGTCTACAATTTCGTTTGAGTCAAAAGTGGCCTGTAATCCGAGATTTAGGCATAGTTTACAGCTTTGCGTTTCATGTTTGGGTCCCAGGAGCTGAGAGCACAGTCCGCACATGCGCACTGGCGTCCTCATCTACTCGAAACTATGGCTAAATCTCGGATTACAGGCCACTTTTGACCACACGAAATCATAGGATAAGACATCGGGCTTCTATGATTTTGTGTTATTTGGAGACCACAAATAAGTGCCCCGAGAACTCACATGATGGAGATTGCAAATCTAAAACATCTCCGGAAGTGCTCCATATGACACCAAATTGCTATGGGTGAGTAAAACAACTTGTTTTATTACCGAAATAAGGCTCAAATTGTAAAAAACGTTACTTTTCCTTTAAGGTCCGGAGACTGGCTGGGCCACTCCATGGCGTTAATGTGCTTCTTCTTGAACCACTTCTTCATTGTCTTGGCTGTATGTTTTGGGTCATTGTCGTGTTGGAAGACCCATCCAAGACCCATTTTCAGTTTCCTGGAGGAGGGAAGGAGGTGGTCACTCAGGATTTGAACGGTACATGGCTCTGTCCATCCTCCCGTTGATGTGGTGAAGTTGTCCTGTGCCTTTGGCCGAATAACACCCCCAAAGTATAATGTTTCCACCTCCGTGCTTGACGGTGGGGATGGTGTTCTTGAGGTCATAGGCAGCATTTCTCTTCAAACATGGCAAGTTGAGTTAATGCCAAAGAGCTCGATTTTGGTTTCATCTGACCACAATCACGCTCTAAATCATTGAGGTGTTCATTGGCAAACTTCAGGCGGGTCTGCAAATGCGCCTTCTTCAGCGAATGCAAATGCGCCTTCTTCTTCGTTGGGAGCACTGCAGGATTTTAATCCACTGAGGCGTAAAATGTTACCAATGGTTTTCTTAGTGACTGAAGTCCCAGCTGCTTTGAGATCATTGACCAGCTCCTCCTGTGTAGTTCTAGGCAGATTTCTCACTGTTCTCATGATCACTGCAACCGCACGAGGTGAGCGCTTGTGTGGAGCTCCAGACCGAGGTCAACTGATGGTCATTTTTGTATTTCTTAAATTACAAAACCATAAGCAAGAAGCTGGTGTTAAGGAGACAACTGTTGGTGTAGTCGTTTCCTAAACACCAGCTTCTTGCTTATGGTTTTGTAGCCCATTCCAGCTTTGTTCAGGCCTACAATCATTTCTCTGATGTCCTTTGACAGCTTTTTGGTCTTTCTCACGTAGGAGAGTCTGACTGACTGATTCTGTGGACATGGGTCTTTTATACAAGTGACTAGTTAAAACAGGAGCCTAATTCAGGTGACGAGTTGTTTAGGAGTGTCTAACTGGTCTGTGGGAGCAGAACTCTTAATGGTTGGTAGGGGATCTTATTTCACACAATGAAATGCAAATCAGTTTATATATTTTCTATAATGTGTTTTTCTGGATTTTCTTTTTAATATTCTATCTCTCAGTGTTAAACCTAAAGTTATAGACTGTTCATTTATTTGTCAGTCGGCAAACCTACAAAATCAGCAAGGGATCAAATACTCATTTCCCCTATTTGTATTGGGGTTGGGTATCATAAACAAATTGCCGATACGATATATACCTTGACACACAGGCCATGATGATGATACGGTTCAATAAAAATAAAGTCTAAATCATGGCTGTGATACTAAAAGTCTTTGTTAAACTACTTCATGTGCAAAGTTAATATGAAACACAAACATTTTAATCATAAAAACAGTGAAAATGTGTTGTTTGCTTCCTCTAACCAAGCAACAAAACTGTAGCGCTGTAACAAAATTACTGACTGCGTGCACATGGACGAGTGTAATCCAACTGCAAACGGATTGGGATCGTATCGAATTCATGTGCACAGGCTAAGGATCGTATAGGGATTGGTTTCCCCAATCCGATTGGAACCCCTGGGTTAGGCCGATAGTAATCCGCTTGGCGCTGCCTTGTGCACGATATCAGATCGGATTGGCGTACTGCGCATGCACGGGAATTTTCACCCGGAAGTGGCAGGAGGCGCCGACGCCGTCATAAGTAGCGATTGTTGCCGGAAAAGTCAGACGAAATCATGGCTGTGAAGAAAGAATGCACAACACGTACACCAATGCTGCTCCGTCAAACTCCTCGAGCGTCATCTTTGTAAACCGCCACGTAGTTTGTTGTGTTTTTATTGAGTAGCCATTAGGGATGCAAATTATTGATTAATTCATTAATCGATAGATTAAAGGGACAGTGTGTAAGATTTTTACCTGTTAATTACTGAAATTGAAGATACCCATTCAAAAATACATTGTTTTCCAAGCCTTTTCACTTCCATCATGAAATCAAAGTATTCTTTTGGACTTAGATATAGTCACATAAAAGGGGGATCTTCCCCATATAGAGGCAGCCATTTTGAATACGAGAGCCGCAGAAGGACATTTGGGCTCATCCTTTGCCTCGGCTCCGGCTAACAGCTGCTTAGCCGCGCTACAGATGGCTCCCCCCTTCCCCCCTCCCCTTCCCCTTCTCTCCTTCGTTCCTCTGCTCCCATATGCAGCCAGGAGCGAAGGAGAGAAGGGGAAGGGGAGGGGGGGAGGGGGAGCATGCTGCCGGATCACACATCGTAATGGATATAACACGTATTTTGGACTAAATTGTTTTACTGGATTTTATTCGCTGGATCCTTATGGACAGATTGAGACCAAGTTTATGATGAAATACAGAGTTTGACCTGTGCAAAGCCTTCAAAGGTAAGCTAAGTAAGCTAAGTTTTGTGCTTTTCTGTATAAAAGCCCCATGTGCTCGGGGAGTGATTGTTTTGCAGGGAAATGAATTGCATAGTCAAAAAGAGGAGACTGTAAGGTTTCATTTGATGTGTAGATTGTCATGAATCATGATCGGGATTGTGTGTTTTCATGCGAAAAGAAAAAGTGAACGGGGGACCGTTTTATGTATACAGCGGTGCGCGGTTCGTGCGCGGGCACGCGCGATGTCGGCGGTACGTCGCGTCCGGGTGACCCTCGAGGTCTGCCGTAGCCAAAAGAGGAAGTGGAATAGCTAGTAACCACCTATGCGCCACGAATCCTACACACTGTCCCTTTAACTGATAAGCAGCGTTTTTCACCTGAATTTTTGTGTTTCAATAGGGTCTTTAATAATTCACTGTTCGCGGCCTCGCTGTTTTGCAGATTTTTTTTGTTTTTTCAAATTATTTTTATAGTTAACTTTTTTTTAATAGTGTAACATTGTGTTCTGCGTCCTGATTGGCTAAGAGACTAGACCAGGACTAAAAGTGGACTAAACCAGATCTAGACCAGAACTAAACCAGGTCTAGACCAGGTCTAAACCTGGACTGGACCTGGACTAAACCAGGACTGGACCAAGACTAGACCTGGACTAAACCAGGATTAAACCACCACGTGCCACTGCTGGTTTCGTGCGGCTGGTTTGTGGCTCGGGCTGAGAGTACGCAGTCCGGGCGCCGCGGATCGATTTCGTGCTCGCAGCCCCGGTGTACGTGCGTCGCATCCCGGGACATGGCAGTGCCGTTGAATGAGCACGGTGCGCCCTGCCCAGGACTAGACCAGGTCTAAAGCAGAATTGCGGCTCTTTGCCTTGTTTCATGACCACGGGTGCCCTTGTCCGCGATTAGCGATTAGTTACAATTAATGCATTTTGTTCGGCCAACGTCTTGATCGACAATTAATCGTAGTAGCCATGACCCAGAAGTAGTTGGACTACAACACCACATAGCGTAGCGGAGCCGGCCAGGTCGCTGACCATTATCCGATTACACGAGCTTCATGTGCACTTGGATCTAAGGACAGACCACCCGCCGACTAACGGGATCGGATTTTGGAGAAATCCAATCCGATCCTACCATGAGCAGTGATTGAGTAAAGTATACCAAAAAATACCCTTGGCGATATATCAATACAGCAGCCCACGATATCAATACTGTATCATCATATTAAACAATACTGTATATTGATATATTGATATTTTTGCACACCCCTAGTTTGTATGTATGGTGTGTTTGTGTGCAGAGGATGGAGGGCATGCTGAGCGGGTTCCAGAGCGACCTCTCCTCCATCAGCAGTGAGATCCAGAGCCTCCAGCAGCAGTCCGTCAGCATGAACATGAGGCTGAAGAACAGACAGGCCGTGCGCAGCCACCTGAGCCAGCTGGTGGACGAGCTGGTGGTGCCCGGTGCCATGATCAGGTGCTACACAACCCACGGCACTCCTACACACCTGTGTCTACTGCATGTTCAAGGCCCTGTATTACACAGACTCTTGTGAGCTTTGAACCATGTTAGAATGTTTCCTCCTCAAAAACAGACCTGGAGTTGTGTTTTGTTTCATTCACATGTTTGAGTAACACTTTATTATTAGTCTGTCTACATTTCCAAAGCTCCAAATGTACGAAGTGGTATTTTTCAAGTTTCAAGTCAAGCCCCTTTACCTTGTGTTCTGTAGAGCTTGGTACTTCAGGGCTGAAATGATCCAACTGATTCTAGTGAATGTGTGTGGAGTTTAAAAACATAATGGAGAGCTTTCTGTAATACCACATGACATCACAAGGTGGAACAGTGGAAGAACTCAGCCTAAATAAAAAAAATAATAATAAAAATAAAAAAATTAAATTTTATATATTTTATATATTTTACATTTACATTTATTGTTTGACTGTGATGTGTTTAATGTCGTAAAGCACTTTGATGCAACTTGTTACGGGTGTTTTAAATGTGCTATATAAATAAAATTACTTGACTAAATATGTAGGATTTGTGCATTAAATCATGTGTGGGCCAAAACCAGCAGACTGAAAGACCGTTTCATCCACCAAGCTGTCAGGATGCTGAACTCTCCCTGCCCTCCCTCCCCCAATGACACTGCTGCTTAAATGACACTGACACTACTGCTTAAATGACTCCGACACTGCTGCTTAAAGGAGAATTAACGTTTTTTTACAATCAGTAATAAAACAAGTTGTTTTACTCACCCATAGCACTTTGGTGTCATTTGGAGCACTTCCGGAGATGTTTTAGATTAGCGATATCCGTTAACGTGAGTGGTTGGGGCACGACGTTGCAGTCACCAAAATAACACAAACTTTACCACTTTTCAAATCATAGAAGCTCAATGTCTTAGTCTACGATTTCGTTTGAGTCAAAAGTGCCTCTAATCCGAGATTTATCCATAGTTTCGAGTAGATGAGGGGGACACTGCGCATGTGCGGAGTCACAGCTTATTTGCAGATAAGAAGACGCTAATAACTTTTCTGTTGCGAGCGACACATGGCAGAAGATTCGGACTTTGAGGCTGAAGAGGACTTATTTGAGTATGGTGGCCGTGCCTATCGATTTGTGTCTGAGTATACGGATGAGGAGACAGAATGGATACGGAAAGAATGAAGTGGAGACAGTTTTAGGAGCAGCAGAGAACAGCCATCGGGTTCGCATTACTTCTCAGAATCGTGCGCTGAATCCGCTGGCCTTCTTTCTTTTCCTTTGCTGGTAAAAAATCGTCCTGACTGAAGTGGGTACTGCAAACACGATGGTCCAAACGTCTTACAGCTTTGCCTTTCATGTTTGGGTCCCGAGAGCTGAGAGCAAAATCAGCTGTGACTGAGCGCATGCGCACTGTCCTCCTCATCTACTCGAAACTATGGATAAATCTCGGATTAGAGGCACTTTTGACTCAAACGAAAGTGTAGACTAAGACATCGAGCTTCTATGATTTGAAAAGTGCTAAAGTTTGTGTTATTTTGGTGACTGCAATCGCCTGCCCCAAGCACTCACGTTATGGATATCGCTAATCTAAAACATCTCCGGAAATGCTCCATATGACAGCAAAGTGCTATGGGTGAGTAAAACAACTTCTTTTATTACCGAAATAAGGCTCATATTGTAAAAAGCGTTAATTCTCCTTTAAATGACACATTTGAGCTTTATTCCGCTCCACATTGTGTGTTTTACCTATTTGTATTATATACAAGTTTACTGTACTTTTGCTACGGGTATATGTGATGTTTTAGTCATGGTGTTTGTCTTGTTTATCAGATGTTTTATGTTCACTGTGGGCCAAGGGGGCGTTGCAATTTCAAATCCTGTGTGTGCAATGGTTTTTGGCAATAAAGCTGATTTTGAACTTTGAAAGAAACAAAACACAACTCCAGGTCTGTTTGTCATCAGGAAACGACATTATAACGTAATTTCGAGCCTTTAATACCCCACAGAAGTAAAATAGCCCCTCTTCAATTTTTAACCTACTATGGGCTGATCTCTTCTGTCATTTTTCATTTTTTTGGTCATTTATATAGCACATTTTAAACAACCGTAACAAATTGCACCAAAATGCTTTACAACAAGAAACGACATAGTTAAAAAGTAAAAAAATAAATAAAAGAAGCTGAATACACAAATATAAAATCTAAAGTTGACAGCTTTAGAGCAAAAAAATACGGGCTGTTGATCGCCATCTAGGAAAAACAGGTTTTAAGAGGGTTTTAAACTGGGGTAAGCAGGAGAAGGTTCTCAGATGAAGAGGGAGGACCACAACAGAAAAAGCTCGACGTCCTCTTGATTTCGAGGCGGGATGGACCGTAAGTTGAGAGACCTGACTTACGGCTGTAACATGGTATTTCCTTTTCCACAGCACGATCCTGGACTGTCCGGTCACAGAGCAGGAGTTTTTAGAACAACTCCACGAACTCAACAACAAGATCAACTTTGCCAAAGAGCTGAGCTTCAGGGAGACGCTGGCCTGTTCAGACATCCAGGATATAGTGGACCGACTCAAACTCAAGGTGAGTGCCGTCGGGCCTAACGATTAAAAAGCGTTTTTTTTTCTCGGCCGCAGGATTTTTTCGCTGTAGTATCAGTGAGTGGCCACTATGGCTACGTACACACTGCAGGGCTTAATGCTCAATTCCGATTTTTTTTGTGAAATACGATTTTTTTGCGAGGCCGTTCACATTTCCAATTAAATGCGACTTGTATGTGATCTCCAGTGTGTACGTTAAACGCCCCAAAAGTGCATTCGCATTGGACGACACGACGAGGTCACGTGCAGCGAGCGTGCTCAGTGTTTACGGAAGTCGCCTAAAGTTGCTGTCGTACCGGAGCCAGAACATGTACAGCTTATTTGTTTTAAGGAGGAGATGGAGAAGGACGAGGTTTTTGGCCACAGCGTTTTGTGGGGCAGCGGCAGCAACATCTGTAGAAATGACAAGAGTGATAGGATTACTCTGTGCTTCGCTGCTTCACTAACACGGAGTTCATATACTATTTTCGCATGACGAGAAGAACGTTTGTGTACATTTGTGAGCGCCTACTTGTACCACTCTCACTGGAGGAAACACGCCCAGGTCGGATGAACGCGACCTGGCCGTTCAGACTGAAGTCGCATGCCAAAAGATCGGATATGTATCGCTTTTAGGACCGCATATCCAAGTGGCCTGGATCACATTTGAAAAAATCAGAACTGTGTCGTTCAGACTGTCATTAGAAGATCAGATACAGATCGCATAGAGGCGAAAAAATCTGATCTGGGTCACTTCAGGCTGCAGTGTGAACGTAGCCTATGTCATCTGACTGTGTACTTCCTGTCTGTCGTCTCCAGGCTGTCTCAAAAATCAGAGAGTTTATTCTACAGAAGATTTACGCCTTCAGGAAGCCTATGACCAACTACCAGATCCCCCAGAACACTTTACTCAAATACAGGTGAGATTTTGACATTATTTGAATACGTTTTGGGGAACTTTTGATGCAGACACTTGAATTTCCACAGGTTTTTCTACCAGTTTCTTTTGGCCAATGAGAGGACAGTGGCTAAAGAGATCCGAGACGAATACGTGGACACCATGAGTAAAATCTACTTCAGCTACTTCAAGTCCTACAGTAGCAGACTGCTCAAAGTACAGGTCAGTGAACTGCCAGCTCCACTCAGGAAGAGGAGGGAGACCTGTCACTTTTTTCAATAGGCTCCAAACTCCTTATCTTTGCACGTGCAGATATAGGATTTCATTTTCCATCTAATAAATGAAGTTTTAAGACATTAAAGGTGCAATAGCTGACTTTACTCTTGTAAATTAGTTACATTTAGTTGTTTTTTTACTCACAAAATATACTTTTAAAGGGATAGTTCGGGTTTTTTGCATCAGTCCTGCTTTAGTCCTGCTTCAGTCCTGGTTTAGTCCTGTCTTAGTCCTGGTTTAGTCCTGATTTAGTCCTGCTTCAGTCCTGCTTTAGTCCTGATTTAGTCCTGATTTAGTCCTGATTTAGTCCTGTCTTAGTCCTGCTTCAGTTCTGCTTTAGTCCTGCTTCAGTCCTGCTTCAGTCCTGCTTTAGTCCTGCTTTAGTCCTGCTTCAGTTCTGCTTTAGTCCTGCTTCAGTCCTGCTTCAGTCCTGCTTCAGTCCTGCTTTAGTCCTGCTTTAGTCCTGCTTCAGTTCTGCTTTAGTCCTGCTTCAGTCCTGCTTTAGTCCTGCTTTAGTCCTGCTTTAGTCCTGCTTTAGTCCTGCTTCAGTTCTGCTTTAGTCCTGCTTTAGTCCTGCTTTAGTCCTGCTTTAGTCCTGGTTCAGTTCTGCTTTAGTCCTGCTTTAATCCTGCTTTAGTCCTGTCTTAGTCCTGGTACAGTTTCCTGCTTTTTCTTTCTTTATTACCACCACCAACTGAAATAATGCATTTAAAGATCCAATATTACGCAAAATAACCTCATGTGAGCTTTAAGTCATGTTATAATTACAGGTGGGACTTAATTACAGGCTTCGTAATGAAATAATCTCAGTTAATCGCGTAACAATATTGGCCCCAAAGCAACGTTTATTTTATGTAAATGAATTTTAGTGGACGACACAGACATGTCTCTTTTAATGTCTGGAAGAATAAATCGTATTTCATTTCAGAATCGTAGACAAAGGTAAGGTCCCTGTCCAAAACTGAAGAGACTAAAGTGAATGTGACATTTTACTTAAAGGGATAGTTTGGGTTTGTGAATGTGATGTGAATCTGTATGGCGTCCCCTTCAGCAGTGTCATGCATTTACACTGACTTACCCCTGACAGTGTCCTCTGAGCCGAGTTCTGCCCCGGTTCTGGAGCTGACCAAAGTAGGTCCGGCAAGTTAGCGGGGACAGTTGATAAAGCTTGTTTTTCTTCTCAAAACAATATTTGTCCAAAAAGTGATATATTTGCATCACAAAACAGTTGCCCAGTCATAATCGCTTGGCGCTATTTTCTGTCGAGTCGTATCACTGCGCATCTATTATTATTATTAGCCTGTTCACTTGTAAACATCGCCACTTACAAGTGAACAGGCTAATAATAATAAGAAGTGACTTTATTGATCTCACACAGGAGAAATTAGGAGCAGTGGGCAGCACATTACTGCGCCCGGGGACCATCTCCATGATCTTCTTGCTTCAGTTTGGTCAGGACCTCAGCTGGAGGATTTTACCTATGCTCGGTCGGCCCGGGGATCTAAGCCGGAACCTTCTTGCTGTGAAGCATGAGCGCTAGCCACACAGCCACCATGCCGCCAAACTAATAACAGGCGCGCAGTGATACAACTTGACAGAAAATAGCGCCAAGCGATTATGACTTCTGACTTTTTCGTGTGCAACTGTTTTATGACGCAAATATATCACTTTTTGGACAAACATTGTTTTGAGAAGAAAAACAAGCTTTATTAAATGTCCCCGCTAACTTACCGGAACTACTTTGGTCAGCTCCAGAACCGGGGCAGAACTAAGCTCAGAGGACACTGTCAGGGGTAAGTCAGTGTTTAAGATCCCATGACATGGTACTTCTTGATGCTTTTATATGGTGCCTTAAAGGGACAGTGTGTAAGATTTTTACCCGTTAATTACTGAAATTGAAGATACCCATTCAAAAATACATTGTTTTCCAAGCCTTTTCACTTCCATCATGAAATCAAAGTATTCTTTTGGACTTAGATATAGTCACATAAAAGGGGGATCTTCCCCATGCAGAGGCAGCCATTTTGAATACGAGAGCCGCAGAAGGACATTTGGGCTCCGCCTTCGGCAAGGCTCGTGGTTTTGGGTAAACAACACAAGCATGCTGCCGGATCAGACGTCGTAATGGATCTAACATGTGTTTTGGACTAAATTGTTTTACTGGATTTTATTCGCTGGATCCTTACGGACAAATTGAGAGCAAGTTTATGGTGAAATACAGAGTTTGACCTGTGCAAAGCATTCTAAGGTAAGCTAACCTCGTTTTGTGCTTTTCAGTATAAAAGCCCCATGTGCTCGGGGAGTGTTTGTTGTGCAGGGCAATGAATTGCATAGTCAAAAAGAGGAGACTGTAAGGTTTCATTTGATGTGTAGCTTGTCATGGTACATGATTGGGAATGTGTGTTTTCATGAGAAAAGAAAAAAAACAAACAAAACGGGACCGCGCGGCTCGTGCGCGCGCCCGGGTGACCCTCGAGGTCTGCCATAGCTAAAACAGAAAGTGCAATAGCAACATCCACCTATGCGCCACGAATCCTACACACTGGGGCTTTAATGGTTCCCTAATACTGTAAATGAATCCTTCTTCAAAATCAACACTCAGTGCATGAGAAAGACAAAAAATCTCTCTCTGAACGCCTCATTCTGGGCATTGTTGCTTGAATGCAAATGAGAAGGACACAGATAGGTTAGAGCAGCGGGTGGGGGGGGGCAAATGCGCCGCTGTTTCCTGGATTAGCGGTGCGCTGTCTCCCACTTCCGCGTTTTATGCGCGAAGGAAGAAAGGAGAGCTGTTTCAATGAAAAAAAACACATTTTCACAGAAAATAAAATTAAACCACTGCTGTTTCAGAGGTCCAGAGGGTCGGATAAAGGACTTCCGAGCCTAGAAACCTCCAGGCAAATAAAAAAACGCATTTCGCATTGAGTAGCTCGTTTGCGGTCCAAACTCTCTGGGCGTGATTTACAGAGACGGTGTGGAAACACAGACGGGGGGTGGGGGGTGGAACAGCATTTTCAATGTGACGTCAGAAAGTTTCCTTGTTCAGAATTGCCTGTTTGAGCTGTGTTTTTTTTCAAACGCAGAAAAGGATCGCAAATGCTCAGTTTACACATTTCGCAACTTTTAGCCATGGGGGGGGGCTAAACAGGGTAGGGGAGCTCACATTAACGTTCAAAAACCTCAGAAAGTGAAAATTTCATGCCATGGGACCTTGGCATGACACTGCTGAAGGGGACGCCATACAGATTCACATTAAAAAAAAAAAAACTATCCCCTTAAGGTCCATATGACACTATTCTCTGATCTGTTCTAATGCCGTTTCCTCATCACAAACAGACCTGGAGTTGTTTTGTTTCATTCACACATGTTTAACACACAAACCCTGCAGATTCAGGCTGAAAACACTTGTGATGTCACGTGGTAATACGGGAAGTGCTCCACTGTGTTTTTAAACCCCATACACCTTCACTAGAATAATTTGGAATTACCAATCTCTACTGAACTAAAGGTAAAAGGTGCTGTCCACTTGAAAACTACCGCTACATGACATCACAAGGTGGAACAGAGGAGTTTGAGGTTTGGAGATGCAGACAGATGAATAATAAAGTTACTCAAACATGTGAGAATGAAACAAAACGCAACTCCAGGTCTGTTTTTGAGGAGGAAACAGCGTTATAACATGTCTTAAAGCTAAATTCTGAGTAATACAGTGGTACCTCACCTTACGAAAGACCCAACAAACGAAAATTTCAAGTTACGAAACGCCTTCACGTTAAATTTTGGTCTCTAGATACGAAAGAAAATTCAAGTTACGAAACGCGAAATCTCAAAAATTCAAATAATGCGCGCTCAGCCACACACATTATACGCTTTTCTCAGACTGGATTTAAACTTTTCTCACATTTGTCTCTCGTTTAAACACTCAAACTTTCATAGATTTTCAACAAAATTATTAATAGTGAAGTGTGGGGGGAAGGGGGAGGGGGAGAAAACTGCGCTCTGACACGTGTGTGATGACCCGGCGCAGCATGAGGGGGACTGCACGCAGTCTGAGCGCATGAACGAACGCATGCAAGGCCCGCGGTGGCCCGCGGAGGAGGTCTAGAGGAGGCACGGTTTGAGCACGGGTCTCGTTCATGCGCTCAGATTGCGTGCGGTCCCCCTCGCTGCTCCCCTCAGCTGTGACTCGAAACGAAACCAGGAAATAGACCCGCACGCGGCGCTTTAATCCATCTGGTCTTGTCCTGGTTTAGTCCAGGTTTAGTCCTGGTATAGTCCACGTTTAGTCCTGGTATAGTCCACGTTTAGTCCTGAGTCTACAGTCTCGACGCAGAACACAATGTTACGCTATAAAAAAAGTTACACTATAAAAAAAAAAACTTGGATCGGGGCCTTGGAACGAATCAGGCTTTTTCTATTGAAATAGCTACTCAACTTACGAAAAATTCACGTTACGAAACCACTTCTGGAACGAATTAATTTCGTAAGGTGAGGTACCACTGTATAGGACCTTTAAACTGGTCTATTTCAGTAGAGACAAACTGATGCCATTTTATGTTGATTATCTAACCACATTTTTTTTCTTTTCATGTCGTGTAAGGAAACAGACGAGTTGGGAGTTAGTTAGGAGAAATAGAACTAAGGAACGCAACATTTCTTCTTTTATTCTTGTTTGTAAAGCGTCTTTACAAGTCTGATGTAACATACTGATATCCTAACAGCAGTCACCACAGTGATAAAAGACATTCCGTTGATTTTTTTTTTTTTCTACTAATGTAAATATGATAAAAGGAGAAGTTCACTTTGTCAACTGGACAAAGTTTGTTTGGTTGAAAACGTTTCGCCGCTCATCCAAGAGGCGTTTTCAACAAACTTTGTCCAGTTGACAAATTGAACTTCTCCTTTTATCATGGATTCTACCTGGACGACTGAGGGACTTTTCACGCAACTAATGTAAATACTTCAACAGAAAATTCATGTGAGACTGTTGTTAATACAAATTGCAAACATGAGGCAAGCAAAACTAAATACCACAATGACACAATGATGAATGTTTCCAAACTCAACTATGTAAAACCTCCTCCGTGCGCAGTTAAGCTAATTACTCACAGTTTTAATGATACGCTTAACGTCAACGACATATTTTCTATTGGCTCATCATCCCCGGCGCTGCGAGACAAGCAAACAGCAGCCCAGTACCCCCTAATGGCCAAGGTGAGTACTACACCCTTTGTTAACCTGACCCAAAAAAAGACGCGACTGTTGAATCCACCTGACCACACCAGACTTACACCCTCTTCTGTTCATGTCCCTAGATTTCAATTAAAAAGGTGTAGTTGGCCTGTCAGTGTAAAGGCTGAATCACTCACAAACGCCACACGCCCATGTTAAACGGAAAGAGACAAAAGAACAAACCATAGCGTTTTCAAGTTGTATCGGTGTAATTATAAGTGACCTACGGAACTGCACCGTGTAGTTTTGACTCACCATAACGTGACAAAGCGTCAAAAACCAAGGCTAAGGTCGAGTCACTGACACTTAATTTGTGCTGATTCACAAGGGAAAGTACTTGGAGACAGTAGCTCACACATCACAGTATACAGCTCTGGAAATATAAAATAAATAAGAGGCCACTGCATTTTTTTTTTGTATTACATGTATTACAGCCATTCCATTCCAGCGTCTGTTGAATTCAAACACAAACACAAAGCTGAGCTACTTCAGTTCTTGCACCAGGAGTGGAATAAAGTCACCCAAGAACAATGGGAAAGGCTGGGACTAAACCAGGTCTGAACCAAGACTAAACCAGGTCTAAACCAGGTCTAAACCAGGTCTAAACCAGGTCTAAACCAGGTCTAAACCAGGTCTAAACCAGGTCTAAACCAGGTCTAAACCAGGTCTAAACCAGTTCTGAACCGAGACTAAAGCAGGTCTAAACCAGGTCTGAACTGAGACTAAAGCAGGCCTAAACTAGGACTAAACCAGGTCAGATTTATGTCATTAACTCCTTTAATTACAGAAGCTTTAGGACAGAAACAGGAGGCAGTTTACACGTTTTTTTTTGTTTTTTGTTTTAAATCCAATCCAATCCAACTTTATTTCTATAGCACATTTTATAAACAGAAACGGTTTCCAAAGTGCTGCACATAAAATCAATAAAACTTAATAAAAACATTACTAAAATACCAATAAATAAAGTGATGATAATAAAATAACTAAAAACAAAAGCAATTATAAAAAAACAACAACACAGAGGACCACACAACTGGCGCGGTATTAAAAGCCAGAGAATAAAAGTGGGTCTTAAGACGAGACTTAAAACTCTCCAGTGTGGGGGCTGTTTTAAATGTGGCACACAGCACATGTATTGGGCATTTGAGGACAAACAACCAGAAAAGCTGCACAGTGCAGCTTTAAACTCAGTGGGACTATCCTGCTTAAATAAATCGATATGAAAAGACATTGAAGCTGGTGCCAGTTTAGTTTCACGTGGTTAGACCCAGTAATTAAAGATATATTATTAAATTAAACCAGGGCAAGATGTGTACATTTTTGGATCGTTAAAGCAACATCTTTGAACTTTGATCGCAAACTCTTAAATGTGTCTGTTCCTTTCAGTATGAAGAAGTGGCGGACAAGGACGACCTGATGGGTGTGGAGGACACAGCAAAGAAAGATATCCTTTTAAACTACAGAAGACCTGAAATGTGGAGCTGACGTGGGTCCTTTGGCTCAGTGGTCAGGCGCCGGACCGGGCCTGCTCTCTGGGCTTCACACAGGGTAAGACTGTGGAATTCAGGATGGTTAATGATTTATAGATGTATTTGTTTTTCCACTAACAATCCCTTTGTCTTGGACAGAAAAAGAGTTGAGAGCTGGCACAGTTTAAAAGCTGTAGTTCATAAAAGCAGTTTACAATTACCACTAAAGTACTACAAACAATAAATAAAAATAGAAGCCAAAATTGTGAAATGGATCGCACTACGTTATTATTATTATTATTTATTACAAATTATGTCAAAATCTCGTCTTGTCTCGTTCTTGTGGACTTATGCTATGTTTACACGTACCTGGGTAGGTTGAGAAAGGAATATTTCTCTCCCTTTGTTTTCCAAAATAAGGCCCCGTTTCCACGTACACTGTTTTTTTTTTAAAAACAGAGACATTTCCCTTAATTTGTACTCATATTTTACTTGCAAATGGCAAATTCGCCTATGATAACGGAGGAGAACGCTCTGCAAGCCAATCAGAATCGCAGTTTTTGGCGCGTCAGCTGCCTAAAACTCCGTTTATCTCGCTTTACGCGCAAACGCGAAACTGTAGTTTTCCAGAATCTCCACTCTAGACGGAGTTTTTAGAAAGATTCGTTTTCAGAGGCGACTTGAGATGGGTATAAACGAAGGGAAATGTCTCAGTTTTTAAAAATACCAGTGTACGTGTAAACGGCGCCCCAATCTCGTGGTGTCTGATCTCGCGAAAATTGGCTCTTCCCATCTCAATATTCCATAAATGTGAAACTTGACAATTTAACACAACAAAAAGCACTGAACATTTCTTTAATTATAAGTATATGTTCTCATTTCGCACATCTTCAAAACGATGATTTCAGTCATGTAAACATAAACATAAAGTATTTTCACTGTTACTACAGCTTCTACTGTTACTGCAGCTTGTAGTATTACTGCTATGATTACTACTTCTAGTACTCCTGCATTGAGGAGCACTGTATTCCAGGTCCATTATTCAAAGTAAGATTATTATTCCAGTTTTATTCAGTTTTTATGTTGAAGAAATGCTGTTAAAGCTGCATTGTGTAACTTTTCCGGTGGAGGGTCTGTCAAATGCTTTTCTCTATGGAGATGTTATTGCGTTGTTTGTAATGTTTCACAGTATGGCATTAATCCCTTCTGTATTCATGGAAACCAAACTAAGACCAAGTTACAGGTCAGATCTGTGGAGAGGCGACTCCGCTCACAGTCAGAATTGTGTTTTTCTCTGTATTTTTGAGTTCTAAAACCACCTGTGATTGAATAAATGTAAAGTAGAGCTGCTTAATGTCACACTGCGGAACATTCCAGGCAGAGCAGTGACGTATCCATAGAAACAAGCAGGTGACGGGCCCCCAAGCAAATAGTTACACAGTGCATCTTTTTAAAATATTCCATTTCGTCATTACATGTTTCAGAAGCCTGATGCGGTTTAACAACTGAGAAATTTGGCAGCAGCATGAACACGAGTTTGTGCAACATCCGTAACATCCGTAATTGTCGGAGAAGTTGTGACAAGAGATAATAACTGTTCGTGGGACATTGTTTTATTCTTCTTTGAAATTAATTCGATCAATTAATCAAAAGGGCAAGGCCGTAGTTAAAGTGCAAAGTGCATGGCAGGTTGCACTATACACTTCATTTCAGATTTGTTTAGTCTTTTGTAGTTTTGTAATTTTTGTTTTAACTTATTATTTTACTTCCTGGTTGGACACGGGCAGCAGATATGAAATATGTAAATGCAGACGTAATCCCATGAGTGTTCCCTGGCAACCGTCATGTAAACAAGGCCCAAAACTAAAGAAAATCACACAATATTTACGATTTGAAAAATAAAAATGAACAACGGCACCAGGATTTTGGTAGGATCGGATTGGATTTCTCCAAATCCGATCCCGTTACTCGGCAGGTGGTCTGTCCTATAATCCAAGTGCACATGAAACTCGTGTAACCGGATAATGGTCAGCTACGCTATGTGGCGCTGTGGTCCAGCTACTTCCGGGTGATGGCTACTCAATAAAAACACAACAAACTATGTGGCGGTATACAAAGATGGCGCTCGAGGAGTTTGGCAGAGCAGCATTGGTGTACGTGTTGTGTGTTCTTTCTTTGCAGCCATGATTTAGTCTGACTTTTCCGGCAACAATCGCTACTTATGACGGCGTTGGCGCCTCCTGCAACTTCTGGGTGAAATCCCTGGCGAAAATTCCCGCAGATGCGCACTACGCCAATTTGAAATCGTGCACAAGGCGGCACCGAGCGGATTACTATCGGCCTAAGCCAGGGGTTCCAATCGGATTCAGGAAACCAATCCCTATACGATCCTTAGCCTGTGCACATGAATCCGATACGATCCCAATCCGTTTGCAATCGGATTCCACTCGCCCATGTGCACGCAGTGGATATTTACGATTTGAAAAATAGAAATAAACAACGCCACCAGGATTTTGGTGAATCAATGTTGAAACTGTTAGAAAAGTGGCTTCCTCGTGCTTAAATTGTCTCTGCGTTTAGGGTGGAATTTTCCGTGTCGACTGTAGAGGGATTCTCTTTTTGAAATTTTACTTTTACTGTTTAAAAAGAAGCGAAAACAGAATGTCCTATATTAAGTAAAATTCATTCTTGTGTGCTTTAAGTCATGTTATAATGTTCTTACCTCATAGTGGTAGTTTAAGTTAACAGCTCCTTTTAAATTTTGCTTTTAAATTATAGATTAAAAATGATACAGGATTAAAAACAGCTTGATTTTGGTCATCAAATATAATATATAACAGAGGGGAACAAAAAAAAAGATGGAATAGCAAAAAAAAAAAGAGCAATAGACTGGAGTCAAATGAGACATAATTATAAAAATAAGTGTATATGTATAAATCATAATAAAATAGAAAAATAAGTAATAAAATATCCAGTCACAGCTATATACAGTTTTAAGGAGTATTATCTGTTACATAAGGGTGAGTAATGTTCTGAATTGTCTCCAAAGCGTCTGGAAAAGCACTGTATAAGACTAATGCAGTATTATTATTCTGACTAATTGGAGACGGAAAAATCACACATGAACTCACCACAGGAGTTTTACTTTTTCCTCTAATCCACTAAAACAGTGTCCCTTGTGGATCAATAAAGTTTGTCTAAGTCTAATTTATCCAAAGTACCACCATGTATTCTTTTGACTTTGACAAAATAACTGTACCGGAATACAGTTACTCAAAATTAGTATTCGGAATAGAATTCTCGGTACTTGTTTTCAGTTACTGGTGTACAAGCAAAATTCTTCCGGAACAAAAGTAGTGAATTTTTTCTTGGTTTAGGTCACTAATAAAGAAAAAGTAAGTCAGAAGTGCTGATTGGCTTTAGTTTCCAATATATAGTATTCGGTCAAAATAGGAAATTTATGCAAAATAAGGAAAAAATGGTAGTTTATCAGAAGTTACAGCGTGTCTACAAGCACCAGTTCTATCTGAAAGTCTGTCTGCACATTCACATACATTAATTTTGTCTACGTCTACTGTTTTAACATCAAATATTTTTGGATTTCACATAAGAGAGAAGCCTTGAAACTGTGTGCACCTGATGTCTTAAGATATTTTGTTTATTTCTTGACGGATAAAGAACTGCAAGTTAAATATTTTCAAAATATAAATATTATTTTTAAGCAAAAATGCCTAAATCTGTTGTATAAACAGATGCGATTTTGATGTAAAACAATATCATTAAATATCTTGAATACATTCGCTAACCAGCACAGTTATCAATTGATTTTCAGTTCATCTTATCAATATAAATGAGATTTAGCCACTTTTATCTCGGAAGCAGATCGAGTCCAAAAATTTATAGACCAGTGTTACAACATGACATCACAAAGTGGAGCAGTGTTTTTTTCTGTTGAGACAAAACGCAACTATGTTTTATATCAAAGATCAGAAAAAAAGCACAATGCGGGCCCTTTAACAACAACTACCATGCTAATGCACACTTCCTGATTATCAGACAATAAAACACTGTATGTGGAAAGTAGTGGTCCTATTTTAGTCCCATTTTAGTCCTGGTTTGGTCCTGGTTTAGTCCTGGTTTGGTCCTGTTTTAGTCCTGATTTAGTCCTGATTTAGTCCTGGTTTCGTCCTGATTTAGTCCTGGTTTAGTCCTGGTTTCGCCCTGGTTTAGTCCTGGTTTAGTCCTGGTTTCGTCCTGATTCAGTCCTGGTTTAGTCCTGGTTTAGTCCTGGTTTGGTCCTGTTTTAGTTCTGATTTAGTCCTGGTTTAGTCCTGTTTTAGTCCTGATTTAGTCCTGGTTTAGTCCTGGTTTGATCCTGTTTTAGTCCTGATTTAGTCCTGGTTTAGTCCTGGTTTAGTCCTGGTTTAGTCCTGGTTTAGTCCTGTTTTAGTCCTGATTTCATCCTGTTTTAGTCCTGGTTTAGTCCTGGTTTAGTCCTGGTTTAGTCCTGGTTTAGTCCTGGTTTAGTCCTGGTTTAGTCCTGGTTTGGACATGGCAAACACAGCGAAAAAAGTTTTAAGTCTAAAAACTTAAGAAAAATACCAAATGGGTTTAAAGCCATTTTCAAGAGAAAAAAGCACAATGTAGGGCCTTTAACAACAACTACCATGCTAATGCACACTTCCTGATTATCAGACAATAAAACAGTTTATGTAGATGGTACATGTTACACTTATTATGCTCATACAGGATAGCTGTACCGGAGCAGGACAAATCCATGGGGAAAAGTCGGGTACAGGGCCTTTTCCACTTTGGAGACAGAGTAATTAATAAGACTGAAACTGCATTTATTTCCCTAAAACAAAAATAAAAAGACAAATATATCAGTCTAGTAACAACAGAACAGCTTCGTATAAGTAGAAATTCCAATACTGTGAGATTTTATTGGCCAAATATGACCATAAATCGTCTTCAGTTTATTCTGCATGATGATTGGAAGCCGATATCCGATACCTGTGTCAAATTAATGTGTTTATTTTTGCTATTGTATCTGAACCATTCATTTATATAAAAAGAACCATTCATTTGTATAAAGATCATCTATTTATATCTGGCCTTTTCTTAATTGTTTTAATTTCTGGTGTGACGAGTTCTAGTTCTAAATTCTCCTGAAGTTGAGGCATTACGAACATAATTATTAATGACGTGTTTGCGCCATTCAGAAACGTAAGGAAATGACTAGAAACGCCCAAGAATTTATGACGGCTCAGTGGTTTTTGTTTGACATAATGGAAGCTATCCCGCCCTCCCGTCCCTCCCCTCACAATGATCATGAGTGAATAGTGTGTGTAATTGCTTTGTTAATTGTGGCCAACACCTAACTTTTTTTTTTTTTTTTAAACCATTGCTGGTACTCTATGTGCTTTTAAGATAAGATAAGACTTTTTTGATCCCACATAGGAGAAATTTACTTGCCACAGTAGCTCCAGGCAGGGACAGTTTGAACAAGAAAGAAAGTGCAGGCAAGAATAAAATAAAATAAATAATAATAAAATAGGTAATAATAATAGAAAAACAGTAACTAGGAGAGTATGGAAAAAATATTGCACGTTTGGACTATGTAGTAGAATATACTAGTACCATTGCTGGTACTAGTACTCCTGGTTTGGTCCTGGTTTGGTCCTAGTATTGAGGTCCTGTATCCTTAATTATATGGTTACTTGTCTCCAAGTAAAAAAGAAAGAAGAGTTTATAACAGATAAGCATGGTTTGGTCCGGTTTTAGTCCTGGTTCGGTCCTGTTTTAGTCCTGTTTTAGTCCTGGTTCGGTCCTGGTTCGGTCCTGGATCGGTCTTGTTTTAGTCCTGTTTTAGTCCTGTTTTAGTCCTGTTTTGGTCCTGTTTTGGTCCTGTCTTGGTCCTGTCTTGGTCCTGTTTTGGTCCTGTTTTAGTCCTGTTTTAATCCTGTTTTAGTCCTGTTTTAGCCCTGGTTTAGTTCTGGTTTAGTTCTGGTTTAGTCCTGTTTTAGTCCTGTTTTAGTCCTGTTTGGGTCCTGTTTGGGTCCTGTTTTGGTCCTGTTTTAGTCCTGGTTTGGTCCTGTTTTAGTCCTGTTTTAGCCCTAGTTTAGTTTTGGTTTAGTCCTGTTTTGGTCCTGGTTTAGTACTGGTTTAATCCTGTTTTAGTCCTGTTTTGGTCCTGTTTTAGTCCTCTTTTAGTCCTGGTTTGGTCCTGTTTTAGTCCTGTTTTAGTCCTTGTTTGGTCCTTGTTTGGTCCTGTTTTGGTCCTGGTTTGGTCCTGGTTTGGTCCTGTTTTGGTCCTGTTTTGGTCCTGTTTTGGTCCTGTTTTAGTCCTGGTTTGGTCCTGTTTTAGTTCTGTTTTAGCCCTAGTTTAGTTTTGGTTTAGTCCTGTTTTGGTCCTGGTTTAGTACTGGTTTAATCCTGTTTTAGTCCTGTTTTGGTCCTGTTTTAGTCCTCTTTTAGTCCTGGTTTGGTCCTGTTTTAGTCCTGTTTTAGTCCTTGTTTGGTCCTTGTTTGGTCCTGTTTTGGTCCTGTTTTGGTCCTGTTTTAGTCCTGGTTTAGTCCTGGTTTAGTCCTGGTTTAGTCCTGTTTTGGTCCTGTTTTAGTCCTGTTTTGGTCCTGTTTTAGTCCTGTTTTGGTCCTGTTTTAGTCCTCTTTTAGTCCTGGTTTGGTCCTGTTTTAGTCCTATTTTAGTCCTGTTTTGGTCCTGTTTTAGTCCTGTTTTATTCCTGGTTTAGTCCTGGTTTAGTCCTGGTTTAGTCCTGTTTTGGTCCTGTTTTGGTCCTGTTTTGGTCCTGTTTTAATCCTGTTTTAGTCCTGGTTTAGTCCTGTTTTGGTCCTGTTTTAGTCCTGGTTTAGTCCTGGTTTAGTCCTGGTTTAGTCCTGGTTTAGTCCTGTTTTGGTCCTGTTTTGGTCCTGTTTTAGTCCTGTTTTAGTCCTGTTTTAGTCCTGGTTTAGTCCTGTTTTGGTCCTGTTTTGGTCCTGTTTTGGTCCTGTTTTAGTCCTGTTATAGTCCTGGTTTGGTCCTGACTCTGGGCACCAGCAGAAGGCTGGTCTGAGTTCCTCAGAGTGTGAGATGGTTCATCTGGCACATTTGTCAGAGATGTAGTTTTGTGCTGGGTCATGGAGGGGCTGCGGCACCAGGCCTGCTCGTGACTTCATCGTTTTCAAAGGTCTTCGGAATGTTCCAGACTGTAGTGAGCGAATGGTGATGGCAAACTGTTGTTTAGAAATCCAGTGGGTAAAACGTGGAGGCAGCGTGTGGATGAACTCGTACTGGGGAGGAGTTCATCTGGGGGAAGAGTGACTCAGCTCAGTGTCTGTAGTTTCAGGTTATCGTTTTTGTTTCCCTGAACCTTGTCATTAAAGCATAATATGCTTTAATGACATATTGCATATGTTATTGCAAACTCACTGCACATGGAAATTAGTTCTAATGGCAGTGGAGCTGGAGGGTTTGCTTATCTGTTTAAAAATATTGCTCTTATATTTTCTTGTTTTATTAATTTAATGTTACTGATGTCCAAAAAGATGTCAAAGACACATTGTGTAACTTTTTCTGGTGGAGGGTCCGTCGTCCAAATGCTTTTCTTCATTGTGTTGTCACTGCTTTGTCTGGAATGTTTCACAGTATGGCATTAAATGTTTCTATTTCCATGGAGACCAAACCAGACCAAATTCCAGGTCAGATCTGTGGAGAGGCTACCCCGCTCAGTCAGAACGTTTGTTTTTCTAGGCATTTTTGAGCTATAAAACCACCTGTGATTGAATAAATGTAAAGTAGAGCTGTTTAAAGTCACACCGTGGAATATGACTGGAATATGACGTATCCATAGAAACAAGCAGTTGACGGACCCCAACCAAAAAGTTGCACAGTGCACCTTTAAAATAACTCCTGAAAAAATCTGATAATAAAAAAGTCCATAGTCATAAAGTAGAAAGAAAGAACAACAACAGAGCCAAGCCCACAGCTACCTCAACAGCGCCATCTAATGTCGCTTTGTGTGTCATTAGGCACGCTAATGAAATAATGAAAAATCATGCAAATGTCAAATTCTGGACAGTCCTTATTATAAACACGTCAATTTACAAATGTATAACTCTCATAACAGAAGTAGCTCTAGAACATGTTCATTACAACTGTGTATTTTTATTGATTTTTGTCATACTTGTCTCTTAGTTTGGGTTTGCGCACTCTGTCTAATCCACGGGTGTCAAACTCATTGGCCGTATCCAACCTGTTTTGATCCCAAAGGGGCCGGATCAGAAAACTCATGGCAAATATACCCCAAAAATAACAATAAGTCCAAATATTTGTGCAGAGAAACGCAAATTTATTACAGAAGTCTTTTTTATTTGATTAACTTTTTACAAAGTAATATTATATTTTGAACAACCTGAAACTAAGAAAAATGCAATTTTAACACAAGCATCCAGGTTTCCCTTTTACCTCCGTGAACAAATAGGAATTAGTCAATTTTTCTGGGAAAATCCTGCACTCGGCGTCCACTTTTCTCATTTTTGACATTTTGCTGATGAGGGCGTCACGGTCGACAGTCAAAACGATGGTCCTTTAAGAGCGTTTGGAAAGAGGCGAGTCTCCATTTATGCTGCTCAGGTGGGAGGGGCCACGTACAGAGGCGCTGGAGATGCTGCTATGCTAAACTGCAGAAAATTAACAATATTTTAATAGAAAAATGTAATATAATTAAAATATTTTGATCAGCTGAGGACCAGATTAAAGGTCTTGGAGGGCCGGATCTGGGCCCTGGGCCGCATGTTTGACACCCCTGATCTAATCTATATTTAATGCATGTTTTTTACTCTCCAGTAGTTTGGTTTTTGACATTTTAGAGAACTCAGCCTAAATATGC
>JAVJIX010000293.1:397500-502500 GCA_036785185.1 Paratrypauchen microcephalus
TGGAAAATAATCATTATGAACATGGCCTCTGTCGGCTTCCGTACTGTTCTGTACTTTACTTACAAATACTTAAGGTTTGTAATTTGCGCCTTGTTCTTTTTAATTAGAAATTTACACAAGTGCACGTAACAGCTGTAAAGTGGCTCAAAAAGCCAACAATTTTCTCTTTTTTTTTGCTCATAAATATTTATATAACTGGGTAAATAAAGGCTACATATTGTGCCATTCATTTCCATTTTACCATTTCGATTCCAAACCTCGCAGCTCGTTCCTTGACTCCAGAGCAGGTTTCTTCACCAAACCTTCTCTCAAGAGCAGGAACACCATCTTCACTGTGGGCCAGAGGGGGGCGATCCTGAGCCCGGCAGAGCTGGAGGGGCCCATCCTGGTCCCGCACACAGCCCAGAGAGGAGACTGCCGGGTGAGTTCCATCGGACCGGATTTTTATCTACAGAGAAATGTTTGGTGGCTCCTAAAATACGCTGTAATGTTTTTGTCTCCCTCGTGTTTTAACGAGCTGCATGATAAAGTGTTGTTTGTAATAATTATCATGATCAAATGTAATAACTAATATACTGATGTGAGCTCTGATTAAAATGAAATGAAGCTACTGTCCTCAATAATATGGAAAAATGTGATCCAATTTTTTATTTTTTATTTTTATTTTTTTTGCGTAATATAGGACCTTTAATAATTACCGGTATTCACGATCATTGAAATCCTTAACTTTAAGATGTTACTATTAAGGCTGAAACCTTTAATTGGGAAACCGCTGCATTATTAAATAAAAAATAAATCAATAAACAATAAACAATTTCTGATTTTCATCAATAATAATACACTTAATTCGCAAATACTCTTTAGAAGCCTTCAGTCACCATATCTTTTTTTTTTTTTTTAAGAAATGTGTACCAAACATATTTGCAGATTTTTTCAGAAATAACCCCCCCCAAGGGAAAAAAAAGATACAAATTTTATAATAATTAAAGATGTATTAAATAACATTTACTCACTTTTCAGAGTCAGTTACGCTAATAGTTTTACTCAAGTTACTCAAACCTGCTAAATCCATAGTATTCATCACACTGTGGATATGAAATCATTCCATCAGCCTAAAACATGCTCCAGGTAAAATCCTCCAGCTGAGGTCCTGATCAAACCGAAGCAACAAGATCATGGAGATGGTCCCCGGGCGCAGTAATGTGCGGCCCACTCTGTCCCACCTTGTGATGTCATGTCATGACATGTCAAACAACATTAAAAGTGTAAAATTGGCTCTTTAGGGTGTAGTTTTTATAAAGTGCCACAGGAAGTGCTCCACTGTGTTTTTTAATTCCACACACCTTCACTAGAATCATTTAGATCAGTGTTTCCCAACCTTTTTTGTCTTGTGTACCCTCTGAGCCTTTTTGTCATACCTCGAGTACCCCCTCACTCATACGTGTTGATAATTCTCCAAAAGTAGAACGTGACACAACAGATTATTAAATGAAAATCATTTTATTTCATCTTCTTATTTTGAAAATGTAATTCTCAGACATTTTCTCTTTTCTTTAACTTAAATTTACTCAAATTAGAATTAAAAAATTAAAAAAAATCTCCTGCGCCTGGCAGTGACACTGCCGAGTACCAGTGTTGTCCCTGAACGCGTTCACTGAACGATAGTTCATGAATGCGTTCATATTTTGGGTGAACGTGAACTGAATGCTCTGTATTACTGCCTGATGAACGAACTGTGAACGAGTTCATTCTGGTGTCTGTGAACGACACGCGCTATCTCTTTAACTTCGTTTAATAGGGTCTCAGATTTCTGACCCCCCCCCCCCCCCCGCTAAAGGGGGCCACATTAAAGGGGGAAACACTAATGTTAATTTGTGGGTTTATTTTGTTTTCTTAAGTCTCTTAGTTAATTAAGTCATACCATATGGGGGTTATTTAAGTATTTTCTTTATTATGTTGAATTGCAGGTGTTTTATCATTATGGGGACCGCTATTTATAGTTGGATAAGGATGTGAAATTGGATATGAAGATGGAGAATAACACATGGTTTGATTGTTAAAACTGATATAATAATTGCTGTCTATGGTGTATGGGCTTTGGCAATGATATTGAAAAATAATAGCTCGCAGCAATGTATTGGAAAAAAAAAAAAAGAACTATGAACTAGTTCATTTTTTGGAACTATGAACTATAGTGGTACCTCACCTTACGAAAGACCCAACAAATGAAAAATCCAAGTTACGAAACGCCTTCACGTTAAATTTTGGTCTCTAGATACGAAAGAAAATTCAAGTTACGAAACATGAAATCTCAAAAATTCAAATAATGCGTGCTCAGATGCACGCCCCGAAACGTAAATACACTTTATCAACACACACGGGGTTAGGTTCCAGAAATAACCCGCAACAAGAGAAATCCCCGAAGTAGGACAACTTTATATTTTACAATTATCCGCCACGGCCTCCTCGCCGCGCCGCGGTACACAGTGTACACAAAGTTACACTGTAAAAAAAAGTTACACTATAAAAAACAACAACCTTGGAACGAATCAGGCCTTTTCCATTGAAATAGCTACTCAACTTACGAAAAATTCACATTACGAAACCACAAATTAATTTTGTAAGGTGAGGTACCACTGTACTAACTATAAACAATTATGAACTATGAACGAACTAGTTAATTTTGAAATGTGTGAACTGAACTTTGAACTAGTTCATGTAGAAAATGAACTTTCCCAACACTGCCGAGTACCCCCTGCAGTGCGCTCGCGTACCCTAGGGGTACTTGTACCCCTGGTTGGGAAACACTGATTTAGATAGTTTCAACCCTGAAACTGTCTACAGAACAAAAGGTAAAAGGAGCTGTTAACTTGATAACTACCATTTCATGACATCGCAAGGTGGAACAGAGCGTTTTGAGCTTTGGAGATGTAAACGAATAATGAAATAAATGAAACAAAACGCAACTCCAGGTCTGTTTTTGAGGAGGTAACAACATTCTAACATGGCTTAAAGATCCCATGACATGGTACTTCTTGATGCTTTTATATGGCTCCTTAATGGTTCCCTAATACTGTAAATGAATCCTTCTTCAAAATCAACACTCAATGCATGAGAAACAGAGATAAGATGAGAAAGAGTCATAAATATCTCTCTCAAACTCTTTATTCTGGGCGTTGTTGCTTGAATGCAAATGAGGAGAAAAGAGATGGCCAATAGTAGAGGGTGGGGGCGTGGCCAAACTCTCCGCTCAGAGCTCAGAGCTGATCCATTTCCTTGTTTTTGCACGGGGGAGACATTTGAAGCGTTCCATTGAAAAATAAACACATTTCCACATAAAATAAAATTAAACCTCTGCTGTTCAAAGGTCCAGAGGCTCAGATAAAGGACTTCCGAGCCTAGAAACACTCGGACGTGCCTCCAGGCAAATAAAAAAACGCATTTCGCATTGCCTAGCGCATTCGCAGTCCAAACTCTCTGGGCGTGATTTACAGAGACGCTGAGTACAGACAGACGGGGGTGGAACTGCATTTGCATTTCTTTTTTCGATCTGACGTCAATAAGGTGCCTTGTTCAAAATCGCCCGTTTGAGCTCCGATTTTTTGTAACGCAGAAAAGGATCGCAAATGCTCAGTTTAGACATTTCACAACTTTTAACCATGAGGGGGGGGGGCCTAAACAGGGTAGGGGAGCTCACATTAACGTTCAAAAACCTCAGAAAGTGAAAATTTCATGCCATGGGACCTTTAAAGCAAGAGGAATATCGGCCCTTCAAGTGAAAATCTCGTCTTGTTTCGTTTTTCGTGGACCCAATCGCGCGTCCCGTCTCACCTTGTGTAAATTGTATCTCGTCGTACTTCTAGTCTGTTATAATCTGCACGATCTCTCTTGGACATTCCCATAATCCCAACGTAAACTAAAGTGTGTTGTGTTGTTTTCTCGCCAGTATCCGTACGAGACTCTGTTCCGGAGTCAGCACTTCGCTCTTCTGGACAATGGCTGCCGAGAATTCCTGTTTCTCTGCGACTTCTTCATGGTCACTGGAAACTCCTCCCTCGACCTGTTCAACTGCATCATGGGAAAAACACTGGCCATGTTCCTGGTACTCTTCACTGCTTTTATTTAGTTATCAGTTTTGTGTTTTTAACTTAGAAAACTGCTGCTCTTGTGAATTCAAAGTGTTTTACAGAATAAGAAGCACATCAAAATCACAAAACAAACAAATCAAAACATAAATCATTATCATGAAATTAAAAAAAAGAGAGACATTCAACGAGAGAGAAGAGTGCAGAATGAAAACCTTTCAGTCAAAAGCTCAGCTAAACAGAACTGTTTTGAGTCTGGATTTAATCAGAGCCAGAGCAGAGGCCTGTCTCACATGTTCAGTGTTTAGTCCTGACTCTGGGCCCCAGCAGGAGGCCGGTCCTTGAGGTCCTCAGAGTGCAGATAGTTCACATGGCACTAACATGGCAAAGGCATTATTATCCTGACCCTAGAGCAATCCATCAGAAATGCAGTAATTCATAATATTTGTTCTTTAAATCCATCCATTTTTTTCTGCTTATCCGGGTTCGGGTTTGGGTCGGGTCTAAGCTTTCTTTTTCTTTTCTTTCTTTTATTAGTTTATTTGACAGGGACAATGTGCAAAAAACATTAAAGATGCTTTACACCAGATTATAGCTGAAGCTAGTTTCCATCTGTAGTCCCTGAGCAGGTGAGAATTACAATATAAAATGTAAGCAATATAATCAATAATCAATCAATACACACTCACAGGCTACAAATGACCAATTATTACACAATAAAATTTTACAATAAAATCTCACTAAGATTATATCATACCAATTACCATTCTTAATGCTGACAGCAGATCTGCTGCCCAGATCTCCCTGCACCAGCCCCTATGGATCCTCCTGTGGGTGGTAGGTCAACGTCCTTTGGGCTGTGTCCGGCCGGGCCCTGTGCGGGACCAGACCCTCGCCGTCGAGCCCCACCCCAGGCCTGGCTCCAGGGTGGGGCCCCAGTACGCCAATCCGGGCGACGTAACTGGCCTTGCTGTTTCTCATCACAGGGGCTCCTGAACCGCTCTTAGTCCGACTTGTCCCCCATGACCTGTTTGTCTCGGGTGACCAGGGGCATGAAGCCCCCGACAACAGCTCCCGGGATCATTCGGGCGCTCAAACCCCTCCACCACGTTAAGGCGGTGGTTCAAGGAGTTTTTTTTAAAATCTAACATAACTAAATTACATTTCAGGTGAAGACGACCTCATTATTATGATTATGATTATTTACGTTTGTGGTCTTATTTTAATATTTATTAGACTCTGACACAAGCATTAGCATGACAGACCATTCTAAAAGTGTCCAGTGAAGTTTTCCACATGTTTCTTCCTCCTTAACTGTTCTTCACTGTGTCTCCTGAGCGTGTGACGTAGAGTCTGACCCTGTGTGTGTGTTTGTTCTTAGAAAAGCATGTCCACATATGTGTCCGACTGCTACGACAGCATCGCCATCTTCCTCTGCATCCACATCATCCTGCGCTTCAGAGCCATCACCGCCAAGAGGAACATCCCCGCCCTGGACAAGTGAGTCTCCAGCTGCTTTCTACAGCACCAGCCAAAGTTCTGTTATGAGACACTACAGACCTGTTCTCTTATCAAATGCACAACTTTCCCGGTGGCCTGCTTGTCACTATGGCGATGTTATTGCTTTACCTGGAATGTTCCACAGTATGGAGTCAAACTTCAAGGCCCTGTACTTGTTTTTTTCTCTTTATATCAGGTACAGTTCCAGTACAGATGTATTGTAGAAGCAGCTCTTGAGCTCAAAATAAGTCCGTCACATGCAGTCGTCATCTAATTATAAAGCATGTTATTGTCCGATAAACAGGAAGTGTGTGTGAGCATGCTAGTTGTTATTAGCTTTACTGTCACTGCAAAGCTCTGCACCAGCCTCTGAAAGTTGAAAAAAGCGCTTACAAACTCACAGAGGTGAATAATTAGGATGCTTTTTTGGACCACTGCAGACCATTTAAAATGAACTAGTTCTGTTATTCATGTTTTCAGACCGTAAAAATCAGGTACAGCACGTTAAATTTGAACTTGGTTTTGACACTCAATCAATCATTCAAACATTATTTATAAAGCACTTTTCATCCAAAATGTAACACAAAGCGCCTTACAGTGATTAAGGATTAGAAGTGTGACTTTATTGATCTCACACAGGAGAAGTTGTTTCTACATTTGACCCGGGACCATCCCCAAGATTTAGTTGTTTAGTCTTGGTCAGGGCCTCAGCTGGAGGATTTTACCTGGAGCATGTTTTGGGTTGGTGGGGGAAACCGGAGTGCCCGGAGGAAACCCACCCAGACACGGGGAGAACATGCAAACTCCACACAGAAAGGCCCGGGCGACCCGAACCTTCTTGCTGTGAACCGTGAGTGCTATCCACTCAGCCACCGTGCCGCCAACAGAAAAACAAAACAAACAAAAAAAAACCCCGACCAAACAGACGAACAAATGAAAGAACAAACAAAAAAACAAACACACAAACAAATTCACTCAAAGGCCAAGCTAAACAGGTGAGTCTTGAGCCACTCTTAAAAACATGAACGTTCTCTTTGGCCCTGAGGTCCTCCGGCTGTTCCATAGACGAGGGCCGTAGTCCTGAAAAAACGCCTCTCCGTGAGTGTGTGTCCTGACCTTGGGAATGACCAGGAGTTGCCGGAGGAGCGCAGGGCCCGTGAAGGTTCGTAAGGAAAAAGCAGTTCTGAAAGATAAGAAGGCCCAAGACCATTAAGACATTTAAAACCCAGTAAAAGAGCTTTAAAATCTATCCTGAAACTCACAGGGAGCCAATGCAGAGATTTTAAGACCGGTGTAATGTGGTCCCGCCCTCTGGTCCTAGTCAGGACACGTGCTGCTGAGTTTTGTAATAATTGCAAACCTGAAATACTCTTTTTGGGAAGACCAGAGAGCAGGACACTGACGACCATGGATCCTCTCACAGAGACTAGAGGACTGGGAGGGCGTCTCTGGTACTGCACTAAACTCGTTTCAGTCCTATCTAGAAGACAGGAAGTACTTTGTTGAAATTGGAAACTGTGTCTTAGATCACACTGGGGCCCCAGGGTTCTACATGCTGCCGTTAATACGCAGAAGTAACGTGTCCTACCACAACGTTGCACAGCTGCAGCACCTCCATAAACGTGGGGAGTTTCAGTTTTATCCAGCTAAAACCTGGAACAGTTGCATATGAAGGTTTTGATTCTGCACTCTTCTCTTTTAATGTTCATTTGTGTGTGTGTGTGTGTGTGTGTGTGTGTGTGTGTGTGTGTGTGTGTGTGTGTGTGTGTGTGTGTGTGTGTGTGTGTGTGTGTGTGTGTGTGTGTGTGTGTGTGTGTGTGTGTGTGTGTGTGTGTGTGTGTGTGTGTGTGTGTGTGTGTGTGTGTGTGTGTGTGTGTGTGTGTGTGTACAGGTACTGGGAGGCCGTGCTGGAGCTGCTGTGGCCGCGCTTTGAGCTAATTTTGGAGATGAACATTCACAGCATCAGGAGCACAGATCCTCAGCGGCTCGGGGTTCTGGACACACGCCCACACTATGTACGCTCAAACACACTCTGACCCACACTACGTACGCTCAAATACACTCTGACCCACACTACGTACACTCTCACACACTCTGACCCACACTACGGATGCTCTAATACACTCTGACCCACACTACGTACGCTCAAATACACTCTGACCCACACTACGTACACTCTCACACACTCTGACCCACACTACGGATGCTCTAATACACTCTGACCCACACTACGTACACTCTCACACACTCTGACCCACACTACGTATGCTCAAATACACTCTGAACCACACTACGTATGCTCAAATACACTCTGACCCACACTACGTACACTCTCACACACTCTGACCCACACTACGGATGCTCTAATACACTCTGACCACACTACGTACGCTCTAACACACTTTCACACACTCTGACCCACACTACGTATGCTCAAACACACTCTGACCCACACTACGTACGCTCTAACACACTTTCACACACTCTGACCCACACTACGTATGCTCAAACACACTCTGACCCACACTACGTATGCTCAAACACACTCTGACCCACACTACGTACGCTCAAACACACTCTGACCCACACTACGTACGCTCTAACACACTCTGACCCACACTACGGACGCTCTAATACACTCTGACCCACACTACGTACACTCAAATACACTCTGACCCACACTACGTACGCTCAAACACACTCTGACCCACACTACGTACGCTCAAATACACTCTGACCCACACTACGTACACTCTCACACACTCTGACCCACACTACGTACGGTGAAACACGCTCTGACCCACACTACGTACGGTGAAACACGCTCTGACCCACACTACGTACGCTCAAACACACCCTGACCCACACGACGTACGCTCAAACACACCCTGACCCACACTACGTATGCTCAAACACACTCTGACCCACAGTACGTACACTCTAACACACTCTGACCCACACTACGTACGCTCAAACACACTCTGACCCACAATACGTACGCTCAAATACACTCTGACCCACACTACGTACGCTCAAACACACTCTGACCCACACTACGTACGCTCAAACACACTCTGACCCACACTACGGTCCCTCAGTACTGTCCACCTGTCCTGTAGAAGCTTCTTCAGAGTGACGGTCAGTGACGCTCATGTGTTTGTGTCGCAGATCACACGTCGTTACGCCGAGTTCTCCTCCGCCATCGTCAGCATCAACCAGACCTTCCCCAACGAGAGGACCAACGCTCTGTTCGGACAGCTGCAGGTCACTGTCGATTGGAAAAGTCCTCTAGAAACCCTGTAAAAGTTTCTAAACAAATACAAATTCTTGTTTCCAGAATGGCGGGAACTGGAGGCTTAAGTGAAGTAAAACACGATGTAGTTTCAATACGGGAATGTCAATAAAAATTCGATAAAAATCTGAAAGATGAAGATGGCTTTGGCGAATTACCGCTGATGTCAGAGCGTAGTTGGAAAACATGTCGTGTAATCCGGAAGTCGGCCACGTTGGAGATATTCGAAACAAAACAAACATTACACTTATGACACCAAGTTAAAAAAGCAAAATGGTCAAACTGTTGTCGGGGCCTCGGCGTCCCAAAAGATCGGACAGAGAAAAACACCTGCACTAGTAGTGACCAACCAGGTCACTACTAGTAGTCAACCAGGACTGAACCAGGTCTAAACCAGGTCTAAACCAGGACTGAATCAGGACTGAACCAGGGCTAAACCAGGACTGAACCAGGACTGAACCAGGACTGAACCAGGACTGAACCAGGACTGAACCAGGACTAAACCAGGGCTGAACCAGGGCTGAACCAGGGCTAAACCAGGGCTAAACCAGGACTAAACCAAGACTAAACCAGGACTAAATCAGGGCTAAATCAAGACTAAACCAGGACTGAACCAGGACTGAACCAGGTCTAAACCAGGTCTAAACCAGGTCTAAACCAGGTCTAAACCAGGACTAAACCAGGACTAAACCAGGACTAAACCAGGGCTAAACCAGGGCTAAACCAGGGCTAAACCAGGGCTAAATCAAGACTAAACCAGGATTAAACCAGGACTGAATCAGGACTAAACCAGGATTAAACCAGGACTGAACCAGGACTAAACCAGGGCTAAACCAGGGCTAAACCAGGGCTAAACCAGGACTAAACCAGTTTTTTAAACTGTTTTTTAAAAACAGCATGATTTTGTATGACCATTATGTGTTGTGGCAGCACATTCCAGTGAGAAATGGCTCTATAGAGAAACGTTGCTTTTAGTGCATTAGTTCTTGGTTTTGGTAAAGTGAAAACTGTGGTTGAGGCTCGTCTTGTATTAAACCTGTGTCTGCTACCGGTAAGCTGTAACTGTGAGACCATGTGTAAAGGTCTGTGTGTTGTCCACACTTTATGCAAGGATACAACTAAATTACAGGCCAGTCTGTCCTTGACTTTTAGCCACGAAAGTTCCTTATGCATAGTACTGATATTAGTCCTAAAAGAGCAGTTTAGAGCAAGACGTGCCGCTCGATTCTGAACTATCTGGAGCTTTTCCAAGTCTTTGTTTGCAGCACTAGACCAAACATTAGGACAATAGTCCAGCTGAGATAAAACAAGAGAGGAAATTACAAGTTTTCTTGTTTCCGTTGGCATAAAATAAGCATTGCTTCTAATTATTGCAATATTCCTACTCATTTTAGCAACAATATTATTTATATGAGTTGACCATGTCATAGTTTGGTCTAATGTGACACCTAAAAGTTTAATTTCCGTGAGTTGTTCCAATAATTGTTTATCGAGAGATATGTTAAGCTTAAGATTTTTTCGGACAAAATACTTTGATCCCAATAGCATACACTTTGTTTTTGTAATATTCAATTTTAAACGGTTCTCCAGAACCCATTTTTGAACAGACATTAGCTCCTGTTGTAAAATGTCATTGACCTGATCCAAGTCAGCTGAGGAGACATGTATGGTGGTATCATCTGCATATACAGTCATACAGGCCTTATCTAGTGCATATGGCATATCATTAATGAAAATACTATAAAGCAAAGGGCCTAGGCAGCTTCCTTGTGGGATTCCACATGAGAGTGTTACGTTATTTGAAAGTGAACCATTAAATGTTACGCATTGTTTCCTATCAGTTAAATAACTGCACATAAACTGTAAAGCTGCAGTATTAAAACCATAAGCAGATAATTTCATTTGTAAAAGGCTGTGATCCACAAGGTCAAAGGCTGCACTAAAATCAAGAAACACAGCTCCTATCAATTGTTTACAGTCAATTTGATGCAACCATTGGTCAGTGAGCTCTGTGAGTGCTGTATTGGTAGAATAACCTTCTTTATAAGCATGTTGGACATCCGATAAAATACAATTCTCATTAAAATAATTTTGAATCTGTTTGCACATAACTCCCTCCATCAGTTTACTCAGAACAGCCAAGATGCTTATGGGTCTACTGTTTTGTCCAGTTAATTATTGTCTAGAATTTTTAACCAATGGAACAACTTTTGATATTTTCCACAGGTGTGGGTACACACATTCCTCAAAACATGCATTGAAAATATAACAAAGAGGCTTGACAATTAATTTAGCAGCAAATTTTAGGAGTTTTCCATCCATGTTATCAATTCCACACGGTTTATTGCAGTTCAAATTCTCAAGAAGCTGTAACATTTCCTCATTTCCTATTGGCCTGAACTCAAAGTTGCATTTTTTTTCCTTCCATTATTTGTTTTTTAATTATTGTTGTTGAAAAATTACCATCTACAGGGGCCATCTCATTTCTGATTGTGCTCACTTTGTTCTGGTAATAGTTGTTGAAGTAACTTGCAACTTCAAAAGGTCTAGTTATGAAGGTTCCATCCTGTTCAACAAAAGAAGACTTTTTACTGATTTTACTCCTACTCATGAGTTCATTTATCGTCTTCCATAACTGTTGACTGTTATTACCACATTGCTCAAATTTAGCTTGATAGTAACATTTTCTTTTTTGCCTATTAATTTTTGTGACTTTATTCCTAAGAGACCTATAAGACTGCCAGTCTGCAGTAGTGCCAGATATTTCAGCATATTTTTTCAGTTTATCCCTCTCCATCATACATTGCTTCAGTTCATCATCTAACTATACCAGGGCTAAACCAGGACTAAACCAAGTCTAAACCAGGACTAAACCAGGGCTAAAGCAGGGCTAAACCAGGTCTAAATCCGGACTAAATCTGGACTAAACCAGGATTAAACCAGGATTAAACCAGGACTAAAACAGGACTAAATCAGGACTAAATCAGGGTGAACAGACAGAGCGATTATCAAAGGAAAGGAGGCGACAGACGAGGCGATAGAGGCGGAAAGGCGATGTTCATATTTTAATCTTTGCAAACGTGAATAATAAAAAGCAATAAACTCGTACTTAAACACGTTACACATGTGATACAAGTATGTCGACCTTTGCCATCACAGTACGCTCGGCTCCAATTTTCCGCACTTTGCGCTGTCGTACCAGCCACAAACAAACTGGTTGTTGCCTCCAGACCTTTAGAGCTCTGAAGGTCTTGTGCTGTATCAGGACTTGGGGAGAAGACCAGGTCGTTGACAATATTGGGATCTCTTACAGCAGCAAAATCGGCGCTGTCACTGAACAAACTTGAACTTGATCTCATACGGATGTTTGTTCATATAACGCTCCTTTTCTTTGGCCTTCAACTTATCTCTGTACAACTGGTCAACTGGATCAGAAGTTTTGGATTCCGATGTGGAAGATTTATCGTGAAATTTTGAGTTTTTCTGCACAGTTTCTTTATAAGCGTGTTTACTTTGAGTGAGCGGTATCGCCAACATGGCCGCACATCCGGGTGTTTATAATAATCTATAGAGTGTTTTCACAAAGTTTTCCTGAGCCAGATTGACATCAATAAACGTAGACTTTATTGATCTACAAGGGAAATTTCTTTACACAGTAGCTACACATCACATTACACTTTAGACTTTTATTATTATACAGTATTACAAAAACAAGGAGTGAAAAATATAAAAATGGTAATAAACTTCTAAATAAGTAGCAGTAAAAAATACCAAGAGACTGGTGTCAAATAATACTAAAACTAAATTCTAAATTGAACAAGTATCTTAAAGATGCATTGTGTAACTTTTTGGTTGGGGCTCCGTCACCTGCTTGTTTCTATGGATGCCATTTCTCTGCTTGGAATGTTCCACAGTGCGACATTAAACAGCTCTACTTTACATTTGTTCAATTCCAGCTGGTTTTCGAGCTCAAAAATACCTCGAAAAACAGACATTCTGACTGTGAGCGGGGTCGCCTCTCCACAGATCTGACCTGTAAATTGGTTTAGTTTGGTCTCCATGAAGACAGAAAGGTTTAAAGCCATACTGTGGAACATTCCAGACAAAGCGTTGGACAAAACCTCCACCAGAAAAGTTACACAAAGCACCTTGAAAATGACATGGAAAAGCACAAATATATTTATTATATTGTCTTGCATTCTCCTGTAGAAATCAGGCCCTTTTCTTAGTATGAAATAAACAAACTGAACCCCGTTAACCACTGCGTGTACTGAAGTCGTGTACTGAAGTCGTGTACTGAAGTCGTGTACTGAAGTCGTGTACTGAAGTCGTGTACTGAAGCCGTGTACTGAAGTCGTGTACTGAAGTCGTGTACTGAAGTCGTGTACTGGGCTGCTCACGTATTTGTGTGTTTGTGTTTTCAGGTGGAGGTGGAGAACTTTGTGCTGAAAATGGCGGCAGAGTTTCCCTCAAGACGAGACCAGCTCATTTTCCTCATCAACAATTATGACATGATGCTCGGTGTGCTCATGGTCAGGCTTTACTTCAGTATTGTGTTGCTACTACTACTACTGCTACTGTTACTGCTACTACACCAAAAATCATTGTATTCTGTACAATCCCTCAGTCGTCCCGGTAGAATCAATGTCAATATCATTGTATTGTATTCTTCCAGGAGAGGGCAGCACTATGCTGCTGCTGCTGCTGCTACTACTGCTACTACAACCAGTACTTCTGCTAGAACTAGTACTACTGCTACTACTATAATTACTACTACTGCTTCTATTACTACAATTACTACTACTACTGTTACTACTACTGGGACTAGACATAATTTCCGGTTTTACACCAGAACGGTTGTGTTGTTTTCTTCCAGGAGAGGGCAGCAGACGACAGCAAAGAGGTGGAGGGTTTTCAGCAGCTTCTTTTAGCCAGAACACAGGTGAGCACTGAGGCATGATGGGAAATGTAGTTGAGGCTGATGTTTGGTTTATATCTTTTTTAAAAAGACTGAAAATTGAAGGCTTTTAGGTGCGCCTTATAGTGCGGAAAATACGGTACATTGAAAGGTTTTAATCATGTTAGAATGTTGTTACCTCCTCAAAAACATAACTGTTGTGTTTTATTTCATTTATTTTGTTAATCTGTCTACATCTCCAAAGCTCAAAATGCTGTTCCACCTTGTGATGTGTCATGAAGCAGGAGTTTTCATCCAAACCCAATCCAACTTTATTTGTATCACACATTTTATAAACAAGACTGTCCGGAACAGAATTACGTTCTGGACAAAAGGAACTAATGGAAACAATGGATAATAAAAATAATAAAATCAATAAATAAAAGCAATTCTAAAAAGAATAAGCTTAAGTTAATAGCTTTGTTTTACCTTTTAGCAGAGAATTCAGTCGAGAGAGGTAATTCCAGGGCTGAAATCTTCCAAATGATTCTCGTGAAGGTGTTTAAACGTTTAAAAACACACTGGAGCATTTGGCATCACAAGGTAGAACGAAGTGTTTTCTGTTGGCGAGAAGAACTCCGGGTGTTTGTGACGAGGACACGACATTAGAACATCAGAAAAATATTGTAGGATTATTGTAGCACTAATCTAGGACTAAACCAGGTCTAAACCAGGACTTTTGTAGGTCTAATCTAGGACTAAACCAGGTCTTTAACAGGACTTTTGTAGCACCAATCTAGGACTAAACCAGGTCTAAACCAGGATTATTTTAGGTTTAAACTAGGACTAAACCAGGACTTTTGTAGGTCTAATCTAGGACTAAACCAGAATTTTTGTGCACTAAACTAGGACTAAACCAGGATTATTGTAGGTTTAAACTAGGACTAAACTAGGATTTTTGTAGTTCTACTCTAGGACTAAACCAGGATTATTGCAGGTTTAATGTAGGACTAAACCAGGACTTTTGTAGTTCTAATCTAGGACTAAACCAGAACTTTTGTGCACAATTTAGGATTAAACCAGGTCTAAACCAGGATTATTGTAGGTTTAAACTAGGACTAAACCAGGACTTTTGTAGTTCTAATCTAGGACTAAACCAGGATTATTTATTTATTTATTTGTTTATTTCAGGGACAGTGCATATTAATCAACATTTGCATGTAAATATGCCAGTATTGTAGGTTTAAACTAGGACTTAACCAGGACTTTTGTAGTTCTAATCTAGGACTAAACCAGGACTTTTGTGCACTAATCTAGAACTAAACCAGGCCTAAACCAGGATTATTGTAAATCTAATCTAGGACTAGGAGGAGAACATCAGAAAACGATTGAAAATGATTGCCGTTATCACATTATCAGTTGCTGTAGTTTCTCTGAGGCTGTGTTTGGGTTTGCAGGAGTTCATCGAGGAGATCCTGTCCGCTCCGTTCGGGGGGATGATCTCGTTTGTGAAGGAGGCCGAGGCGCTGATGGAGAAAGGGCAGCTGGAGCGACTGAAGAACGAAGAGGGTGAGTCACGTTTCAGTCCGTCTGTTGGAAATAAGGTTCAGGTTGAGACGCTAAAGTAATAACATCTCTGCAAAAATGTAAGAATTCTGGGGCTTTTCACATCAAGTACCACCAAAGAAAAGATTTGGTTCAATTTAGGACTAAACCAGGTCTAAACCAGGACTACTGCACTAATTTAGGACTAAACCAGGTCTATAACAGGACTATTGTAGGTTTAAACTAGGACTAAACCAGGTCTTTAACCAGAATATTGAGGTCTAACCTAGGATTAAACCAGGTCTAAACCAGGATTATTGTAGGTTTAATTTAGGACTAAAACAGGTCTATAACAGGACTACTGTAGGTGTAAACTAGGACTAAACCAGGACTTTTGTAGCACTAATCTAGGACTAAACCAGGTCTAAACCAGGACTTTTGTAGGTCTAATCTAAGACTAAACCAAGTCTAAACAAGGATTATTATAGCACTAATTTAGGACTAAACCAGGATTTGTGTAGTCCTAATCTAGGTCTAAACCTGGTCTAACCCAGGATTTTTGTAGTCCTAATCTAGGACTAAACTAGGTCTAAACCGGGTCTAAACCAGGACTTTTGTAGTTCTAATCTAGGACTAAACTAGGACTTTTGTGCACTAATCTAGGACTAAACCAGGTCTAAACCAGGACTACTACACTAATCTAGGACTAAACCAGGTCTATAACAGGACTATTGTAGGTTTAAACTAGGACTAAACCAGGACTATTGTAGGTTTAATCTAGGACTAAACCAGGATTATTGTAGGTTTAAACTAGGATTAAACCAGGACTTTTGTAGCACTAATCTAAGACTAAACCAGAATTTGTGTAGTCTTAATCTAGGTCTAAACTGGGTCTAAACCAGGATTTTTGTAGTCCTAATCTAGGACTAAGATAGGTCTAAACCAGGTCTAAACCAGGACTTTTGTAGTTCTAATCTAGGACTAAACCAGGTCTAAACCAGGACTTTTGTGCACTAATCTAGGACTAAACCAGGTCTTTAACAGGACTATTGTAGTCCTAATCTAGGACTAAACCAGGTCTAAACCAGAGGGGTATTCCACGAACGCGGATAAGCACAAAGCCCGGCTTTATTCGACAGTTCGCGCTAGTTTTAGTGAGAGTTCAGTTCCATGACTCTCGCTAAGCTTAGTCCCCGCTGAGTTACTGGGGCAACATGGTCCTCGGAGCTAGTCTGGTCCAGGGCAGGCTAAAGATGAAGCTTAATCAGGCCGCGTCTCAGAGAATACATACCTGACATAAACAGTGTCAAACAAACAGTTCCGCACACCTCCCGCATGACCCTGTGTTGTCCGAAAACAATATCAGCAAAAAAATTAATTACCTTACGTTCTTGGTTCTTGACTAATTTAAAAATATGCTTTTGAACGTCTTTACGACATTATCAGATAGAAGAATTCCAGGGCCGTCACCGAGAAACACTTTGGTTGAGTGCTTAAGTCCTGCGTCTTTCATGTGGGCGTCCCGGGTTCGATTCCTGTTACGTATTCATTACTATGAATGTAGTACGTCCCTTTAACGAGGAAACAACATTAGAACATAGAGAACGTGTAGTACGTCCCTTTAACAAGGAAACGGCATTAGAACGTAGAAAACGGTGTAGTACGTCCCTTTAACGAGGAAACGGCATTAGACCGTAGAGAACGGTGTAGTACGTCCCTTTATCGAGGAAACGGCATTAGAACGTAGAAAACGGTGTAGTACGTCCCTTTAACAAGGAAACGGCATTAGAACGTAGAAAACCGTGTAGTACGTCCCTTTAACGAGGAAACAGCATTAGACCGTAGAGAACCGTGTAGTACGTCCCTTTATCGAGGAAACAGCATTAGAACGTAGAGAACGGTGTAGTACGTCCCTTTATCGAGGAAACGGCATTAGAACGTAGAGAACGGTGTAGTACGTCCCTTTATCGAGGAAACGGCATTAGAACGTAGAAAACGGTGTAGTACGTCCCTTTAACGAGGAAACGGCATTAGACCGTAGAGAACGGTGTAGTACGTCCCTTTATCGAGGAAACAGCATTAGAACGTAGAGAACGGTGTAGTACGTCCCTTTAACGAGGAAACGACATTAGAACGTAGAGAACCGTGTAGTACGTCCCTTTATCGAGGAAACGGCATTAGAACGTAGAGAACCATGTAGTACGTCCCTTTATCGAGGAAACGGCATTAGAACGTAGAGAACGTTGTAGTACGTCCCTTTAACGAGGAAACGGCATTAGAACGTAGAGAACAGTGTAGTACGTCCCTTTAACGAGGAAACGACATTAGAACGTAGAGAACCGTGTAGTACGTCCCTTTAACGAGGAAACATTAGAATGTAGAGAATGGTGTAGTATGTCCCTTTATCGAGGAAACGGCATTAGAACGTAGAGAACGTTGTAGTACGTCCCTTTAACGAGGAAACGACATTAGAACGTAGAGAACCGTGTAGTACGTCCCTTTAACGAGGAAACATTAGAATGTAGAGAATGGTGTAGTATGTCCCTTTATCGAGGAAACGGCATTAGAACGTAGAGAACCTTGTAGTACGTCCCTTTAACAAGGAAACGGCATTAGAACGTAGAGAACGGTGTAGTACATCCCTTTAACGGTCCGCGGCTGTGTCCCTGTGTCCAGCTCGGATCACTCAGCTGGTGCGTGGGTTCTCCTCCTCCTGGAAACAGTCCGTGGAGGCCATGAGTCAGGAGGTCATGAGGTCCTTCACCAATTTCAAGAACGGCACCAGCATCATCCAGGTCAGTGCTCCTCTCTGCTCCTCCGGGGAGTGTGTCCTTGGGCAAGACACACTCCCATGTGCTCTTTAGTGTTGAAGAACGACACGGCTGACATTAGCAGATATCCGTACCCACGTTCTAGTGTTAAAGCTGCACTGTGTAACTTTTCTAGTGAAGGGTCCTTCAAACGCTTTTCTCCATGGAGATGTTATTGCTTTGTCTGGAATGTTCCGCAGTATGGTATTACACCTTTCTATCTTCATGGACACCAAACCAGACCAAGTTACAGGTCAGATCTGTGGAGAGGCGACCCCGCTTGCAGTCAGAAAGCCTGTTCCATCCATCCATTTTCTTCCTCTTATCCGGGGTCCGGTCGCGGGGGCAACAGTCTAAGCAGGGAATCCCAGACTTCCTTCACCCCGGACACTTCCTCCAGCTCCTCCGGGGGGACCCCAAGGCGTTCCCAGCACAACGGTTCAGTACAACGACCGCATCACTGCCGACGCTGCACCGATCCACTTGTCAATCTCACGCTCCATCCTCCCCTCACTCGAGAACAAGACCCCGAGATACTCCCCGAGAACTCCTCCACTTGAGGCAAGGACTCTCCACCTGGAGAGGGTAAGCCACGTTTTTCCGGTCGAGAACCATGGCCTCGGATTTGGAAGAGCTGATCCTCATCCCAGCCGCTTCACACTCGGCTGCAAACCGCCCCAGTGAATGTTGGAAGTCCCGGTCCAATGAAGCCATCAGGACAACATCATCTGCAAACAGCAGAGATGAGATCCTGTGGTTCCCAAATCGGATCCCCTCCAGCCCCTGACTGCGCCTAGAAATTCTGTCCATAAATATAATGAACAGAACCGGTGACAAAGGGCAGCCCTGGAGTCCAACCTGCACCGGGAACAGGTCCGACCTACTACCGGCAATGCGAACGCAGCTCCTGCTCCGGTCATACAGGGACCGAACAGCCCTTAGCAAAGAGCCCCAAACCCCGTACTCCCAGAGCACTCTCCACAGGACCCCACGAGGGACACGGTCGAATTCTCCAGATCCACAAAGCACATGTGTACTGGTTGGGCAAACTCTCATGCACCCTCGAGCACCCAATGGAGAGTATAGAGCTGGTCCAGTGTTCCGCGGCCGGGACGAAAACCACACTGCTCCTCCTGAATCTGAGGTTCGACTATCAGACGAATTCTCCTCTCCAGCACCTGGGATAGACCTTACCGGGAAGGCTGCGGAGTGTGATTCCCCGATATTTGGAACATAACCTCTGGTCCCAGAATGTCTGTTTTTCTTGGTATTTTTCAGCTCTAAAAGTAGAGAAGAATCTAGGACTAAACCAGCTCTTTAACAGGACTTTTGTATGTCTAATCTCGGGCTAAACCAGGTCTTTAACAGGACTTTTGTATGTCTAATCTCGGGCTAAACCAGGTCTTTAACAGGACTTTTGTAGCACTAATCTAGGACTAAATAAGGTCTAAACCAGGATTTTTGTAGTCCTAATTTAGGTCTAAACCGGGCCTAAACCAGGACTTTTGTAGTTCTAATCTAGGACTAAACCAGGTCTAAACCAGGACTTTTGTCGTTCTAATCTAGGACTAAACCAGGTCTTTAACAGGACTATTGTAGGTCTAATGTAGGAATAAACCAGGTCTATAACCATAATATTGAGGTCTAACCTAGGACTAAACCAGGTTTAAACCAGGATTATTGTAGGTTTAATCTAGGACTAAACCATGACTTTTGTAGTTCTAATCTAGAACTAAACCAGGACTTTCGTGCACTAATCTAGGACTAAACCACGTCTAAACCAGGATTATTGTAGGTCTAATCTAGGACTAAACCAGGTCTAAACCTGGTTTAGTCCTAGAGCTGTTTAATGTCACACTGTGGAAAATTCCAGGCAGAGCAATGACATCTCCATAGAAACAACCATAAAGTTACACAGTGCACCTTTAAGCAAAGGAACGTGTAATTCGATATATTATGAGACTATTGACAAAACAATATCACAATATTTCGATTATTGTTACGTCCCTCGTTATGTTTGGTCATTGTAAAATACGTTTGATTTAGGGATGGGACGAAACGCACCACGAGAACGAGACAAGACGAGATTTTGATGTAATAAAGTTTTTATTTTTTTAGTTTTATTTATTGTGTGTCGTACTTTAGTGGTCCTTGTAAACTGCCTTTCTGAACTACAGATTCTTAAACTGTACCAGCTCTTTACTCTGTCCAAGCCAAAGGTGAATTCAGGAGGAAAAAATCTGACTTGTCTTGTCCCATGCGTGGTTTGAATAAATAAGTGTGTTGGTGTGTCCAGGGCGCTCTGACCCAGCTGATCCAGTACTACCACGGATTCCACAAGATCCTGAACCAGCCCAGCTTCAGGGCCCTGACGGTCCGATCAGAACTCATCAACCTGCACCACCTCATGGTCGAAGTGAAGAAGCACAAGCCCAACTTCTGAGGGAGAGAGGAGAGAGGAGAGAGGAAAGGAGATGAGAGGAGAGGAGATGAGCGGAGAGGAGATGAGCGGAGAGAAGACGAGAGGAGAGGAGACGAGAGGAGAGGACACGAGAGGAGAGGAGTCGAGAGGAGAGAAGACGAGAGGAGAGGAGACGAGAGGAGAGGAGATGAGCGGAGGGAGAGAGGAGACGAGAGGAGAGGAGACGAGAGGAGAGTAGGAGAGGGGAGAAGAGAGGAGGGAGGAGACGAGAGGAGAGGAGACAGGGATGAAAGAGTTCCGCCTTTTAGTGTGTATCCGCTTTTTTTTTTCAACCGCGGGGTCATTTTTATATATTTATATATATATATATATACACACACACACACATATATATATATGTATATATATATATAGTTGTCTTTAGGGTCGCCAACCGTCCCTTGAAAAATGGAATCGTCCCATATTCAGAAACAAAAGTACATGTCTCGTACTTCTACCGGTGTGCGGGCCGCTCGTGCTCGTCTGGAGCCGCGGACAGCGCACGTCATCAAGCGAGCGAGCGCAGCTCTTTCGCAACAGCGTGTACCTTTGCGTACCAGCGTGTATCACAGAGCAGGTTAAACTTTATCAAACATCCTACCAGCCCGTGCCTCACTTAGCGCACTGCTCCTCGCCTTTTCAGGCTCTCTCCTCCTGCTCAAAGCGCACATAAGCTCCTCATCAATGCCTCTGATTAGAAGAGCAAGACTAAGTGCAAAGCAAAAACTCATCAAAATTTATGTTTAAATATATACTTCTAGTACCTGTTAATAAAATGTGGGTTTTTTATACTTTGATTTACAGTTTTACTTTATTGCAAACATATAGCATCTAGAATTCCAATTTTGACTTTCCGCTTTTTTTATAACTGATGACTTTCATCCCTGAGAGGAGAGTAGGAGAGGAGACGAAAGGAGAGGAGACGAAAGGAGAGGAGGGAGAGAGGAGAGGAGGAGACGAGACGAGAGGAGAGAAGGAAACGAGAGGAGAGGAGGAGACGAGAGGAGACGAGAGGAGAGGAGGGAGAGAGGAGGAGAGGAGAGGAGGGAGGAGACGAGAGGAGAGGAGAGGATTTTCTGACTGGTCTCAAAGTACTTTTCTTAGTTTTCTTAGTACTAAGAAAGCCGACAGCACTTTGAGGTAACTGTGGTCATTATGTTACACAGAATCAAGTCTTTATTTCAAACGCTTTTACATAAAACAAAAGTTAAAACAAGAAAAACATGTTTGACAGGAAGTAGAAGTATTTTCCTTTGACGGTAACGTGGCCTGACCCAGTACGGTGACGGGTCTGTTATGGTAAGAGGATTGTAAAGTGTAAAGTTCTGTACAAAGACGTGTGGACCACTGTAAATGTTTGAATTTCGTTTAACTTTTTCTTATGTTAAAATGTCGTTTCCTCGTCACAAACAGACCTGGAGTTGTGTTTTGTTTTGTTTCTTTCACACGTTTAACTCACAAACTCTGCACATTTAGGCTGAGTTCTTCTCCTAAAACCAAACACACTCTGTTCCACCTTGTGATGTCATCATGTGGTGCTACAGGAAGGTGCTCCACTGTGTTTTTAAACTCCACACACCTTCACTAGAATCACTTGGATCATTTCAGCTCTGGAAAAGTCAAGCTCAATGAACAAAGAGTGAGAATGTTAACTTGAAAACCTACCACTTCATGACATCACAAGGTGGAGCGGAGTGTTTTGAGCTTTGGAAATGTGTGTGTGAATGAAACAAAACATAACTCCTGTTTTAACGAGGTAACAACATCATAATGTGGCTGAACGCTCACAAGAGTCCATGTTGTGTATATAGGACCTTTATGTGGTGGATGTAAACGGCTCAAAATGAAGAAATCCTGTTTTGCTCTTGAATAAAGAGTTCAAATGTGTCTGTGTTTTTAAGACAATAGTGGGGTTAAGTGTCTTGCCCAAGGACACAACGGCAGCGCTCATCTGTGGGAGCTGGGATCACATGCGGTCAACCCGTCAAGAGCGGGATTTGCCAACCCCTGGATCACTAGACAAACGCTCTACCAGCTGCGCCAAGCCCTGCGCCCATATGTCGATGTTTGCGACCACAATACGCCACAATGGCGCCCTCTGCAGCGGGTTCAAATCCCGTCTGAACTCTGGCTAAAAAGAACTTTCTATTAATAATATAACATTTTGGACTAGGTGGCTAACTTGGAAAGACGTGATATTGATAGGAAATGTTCGCAATTATCTTAAAATAGTAATATAACAATGTATTTCGGTATACTGCAGCAATATGCTTTCTTATTAATTACCATACCTACCATTTTTGTAATCATTCAGGAGTAGCTCCAGATTCTACCATTTTTCTTAAAATTCAGGAGTGGCTCCAGATTCGTTTTAAGACATTTAGCTTCCAATAAATTAATTCAATGGCCATTTCAGAAAATGTGTAAAATTAATAATGATTATATATATATATATATATATATATATATATAATTTATGTGTATATATATACATACATATATATATATATATATATATATATATATATATATATATAATTTATGTGTATATATATACATACATATATACATATATATATATATTTTTTTTTTAGGGGTGGTACGGTTCACAAAATTCACAGTTCAGTTCGTATCATGGTTTAAGGGTCATGGTTTTCCGTTCTGTACGGTTCTTATTGGTTTCTATTGGTTTCTTTCAAAATACACCTTATATCCATTTATCTTAATAATCCACAATAACAGTATAACGTGTTACGTGTATCACAGGGCAGGTTAAACTTTATAAAACATCTGTCCGTGTCTCTCTCACCGACTTTTCATGCTCTCTCCTCCTGTTAGCTTCCCTGATAGCGCATAAGCTCTTCCTCAATGCCTCTGATTAGAGTGAATTTCGGCGGCGGCGTGGGTGGGGGGGCATATATATGCATATATATATATATATATATATATATATACACACACACACACACACACATATACATACATACATACATACATACACACACATACATACATACATACATACACATACATACATACATACATACACATACATACATACATACACACACACACATACATACACACACATATTCACACACATATACACACATATACATACATACATACAGGAGGGGTGGACCTGGACCCGGTATTATAAATGCCAGCCTCCTCTTCACCTTTGCTGTGCCAGCTGTGTTTACCTGTCTCTGCCAGGAGCTAATGTGGAAAGTAAATTTCTCCTATGTGAGATTAATAAAGTCTTATCTTATCTTAGTCACACTATATATATCTACTCACCACTGTGCCAAAGTCGCTGTGTTCACCTCGGGCAGATGGATGGTGGTCTCCTCCATCACTAATGCATTATTTAAAATGCATTGATGGATGTTACAATAGGCATGGATAACCTGAGTCCACCGGCTCTCACTTTTGCCCTCAGGAGTCTTCTTCCGGCCAGAGATGGCCATACAGAGCTGGATAAAGATGGCCTCCTCCAGCTGGTTGCAGTCTGGCCACTGGGCTGGAACGTGTGATCAGCAAAACTCCTGACAAATGAACACAGAACAAAACATCACAATCGCAATTACAGTCACACTAATTATACACTAAACAAAGGTAGAAATAATCAAAGGAACATACTGCTTGGTAGACTCCAGGTACCCTCCATACCCCAGAGCATTCTCTAACACCCACTTGAAGGTGTGCCCCTTGAAGTTGCCAAACTGCAGCGTATGGCAGCCCAGCACACAGGTGTTATTGTTTGGGTCGAGGCCCTGTGCCACTGCCGCTCGCCTCGCCGACTTCAACACCTCCTCTGGGGACAACGCGGGTGTCCACGTCTGACCCATGCTTCTGATCCATGCTTCTGATCCATGCTTCTGATCCATGCTTCTGATCCATGCTTCTGATCCATGCTTCTGACCCACGCTTCTGACCCATGCTTCTGACCCATGCTTCTGACCCATGCTTCTGGCCTTGCATCGGTCCACATCGTGTGTGTTATTCAGGTTGATCAGCCTTCTTGCGAAACACTGGCTCCATGTCTGTCAGAAAAAGAAAGCCAGTTAAATGTTATAAATGAGACAAAAAAAATCCCCTACTTACACACACACACACACATACACAAAGTGGGCTACTCTCCCTTTAAACATTTATTCTTCTGTCTTATCCTACAGACAGATCCCTAAACTTAATAAAATACAACCTAACAAATATAAACATAAAATAGCCTGGTGCTATGATATTCACACAGGCACACTAGGGATGGGCGATACCAGTTATTTTTGTTTCGATACGATACCAATAATACCAGGGTTAGAATCGCGATATCGATACCGATACTTTCATACATTTTTTAATACTACAGAAAAACACTAACCTGGCTCTAACTAGATACCTTGGCTTCGCAAAGCTCCACCAGGGGGCTTAGCTCCACACATTCTAACACCAGATATCTGAAATAAAATTCTTTGATGAAATGAAAATGGCAATGCAGACATCAAATGTGACCACTAGACTTTTGTTTGTGCTGCTTGTATTGTATGTTGTATTTTTATATATTTGCCTGTCTAGGGACTGCGGATGAAAACTAGCTTTGTAGCTAAAATTCTGCATATTTACATTTGTTTTATACTTATGTTCATTAATGTGCATTCTCCCTATCAAATAAATAAATCGATTGTAAGTTGGGCACTGGCAGCTTATGAAAAAAGACAACAAATTAAGTATCACTATTCTCACTCTCACATACATACATTCTCCTCTCACATACACTACTCTTAGTCTTCTACATGGTTGATGGTTACCTGGATTCTCCCTCTCTCAAACGCCTCGGCAACTGACCTCTGTCGTACTGCTGTTGCTGCTGTGCTGGAGGGAGCTCCTGTTGTCGTTTGGTCAGTAGCATTTTGTCATGCTGAGGTTTATGATTTATGATCAAGTGTTTATTTAAATTTGTGGTATTGCCACAATATTGGATCATTTTTTGGCACACATTGCACTTCGCAACATTGTCGTCCACGGTGTGGAAGTAACTCCACACCACACTTCACTTGCAGTCTCCCATGGCTCCCGCAGCCCCGCGCCGCTTTGACTGAAATCTCACAGCAGTGAGTCTATCGCGGGATGACGTACTACCCCACGTTTGGTGAGAACGCGGAAGGAAAAGTAGTGCCTGACAAGTGGCAATGGTTGAATAATGAACAAAACACATATGAATTTGAACTAAATAAACTGAAAGTTAAGTCAGTAAGAAAAAATGACTTGGTATCGGTAATTTAATACCAGGATCAATGCATATTAAATACCCCATCAGGATCGATATATCGATACTTTGGTATCGATCCGCCTATCACTAAGGCACACACACACACACACACAAACAAAGTTATCACACACAGCTATTCCTCACACAGATTTCTCCTCAGTATAGTATAATAAAATATAATATAATATAATATAATATAATATAATATAATATAATATAATATAATATAATAGCGCTAAAATGGAATAGTGATATGAAAAACACATTTCATGACATGACTTACCAAAAACAAAGATGAGATGCTGTCCAGCAAATCCGAAAAGAAGCTCCGAAATGAAGCGTTGTCCGGGATAAGTAATTCACGTCGCCTATCTATTGAAAATGCCAATCGCGTATCTCTACAAAGTCCCATGTAAAGTGTGTCTTTGTACGTTGTATTCATAGTAAATACCACGGAGGGTGAACGATCGATTTAAAACTGATTAAATGTTGCATTATTATAACTTCGTTTACTATTGTCTTCTGTAGTTTCCGTGTTCCCGATGCGAGCGGTTCTTGGTAGGAGCTCGTGCTGTCATTGGTCAATTCTTGACAGCATATCGTGGTAGCAACTCCGGCCGTGTGATTGGTCAATTCCTGGTAGCAACTAGTGCCGTGATTGGCCAATTCTTGGTAATTCTTGGTAGCAACTCGGACAGACATTGGTCAAATCGTGGTAGTGCGAGCTCGACTCACAGCCGGCCACAGGCGCCACTGCCGCCCCAAACATGTTTTTATTCAATATTCATAGTTCATATTTAGCTTTATTGTTGAAAAACCATATGTACACGCAGTAGTCGAGTTGTAAAATGAACCCAGGGGGGATGGTGAAATTTGTCTTTTTTTTATGTGACACACACACACACACACAGAGATTTTTTTTTTACTTGAGGTAGCCAGACAGAAGAAAAAATAAGATAACTGTAGAAAGATGGACTAGTCAAAAGGGCTATGTAGATAGTTGAATAGATGAAGATTGAATAGATGATAGATGAAGCCAATACAGAAAAATATATACAGAGGTAGGTAGATAGCTCCAGTTGCAGCATGTTGCTGCGGACTGTCAGCTGTAGAAAACAGCAGTGGTCAAGTCAGTTTTATTTCTATAGCACAGACAAATACAGATTAGCCTTGATCAGTGAGGGATTGGGACTTAAAAAAAAAAAAAACGCAAAAAACTGCGGCTACTTCCCGATGCGCATTAACCTCCCGGAGAAGTGTGTGCGCGGACACGGTGCACCTGCTCACCGTACCGGCGCGAGGCCGCGCGTCTCACCTGGGGCTTCGAGTATGAGACCTCGGGACCACGGCCACGGCTAACGACCGCGGCAATGCAAGATCTCCTTACTGCAGTAGCATTAGTCAAGGATTCCTCTGTTCAATAACACAAATGTTCGCGTCGTTTAGATACTTCACTACCTAGCATCAACCGGTTTCATTTCAGCCTTTCAGTCTTGCTAGATAGAAAGTGTAAGATAGACTCCAAACTAGCATTCATTATTAGCTATGTGTTGTTATCGCTATGTCGGTCCACAAATTAAATGAGCTTACATTGGTTGTATGCTCATAAAAAGCGTGACTGATGACTCTTGACTTACCTTCTGAATCGTTGTTCCTTGCTATCTTAAAACAGAAGTTCCTTAGGTCCAGCTGTCCACTCCGCTTGGCCATGATGCTGTTCCATTCATCTGGCGCGAGCAAGGTTATGAATAAAACTCCTCGCGGGTCCCGCGCGCGCCGTCCCGACTGAACAGCCTCGCTCACGGTAACCTACTATCACATAGGTAATAGGCTGATTATCACAAAGCCCCCTAAATGTCGAATGGTAATTCTATTTCCAGTGTTAAATAGAAGTCATTTTCCACATGCACTGATAAAATGCCACAAGGGATGGAAGAAGGGATGATCGTTTTATAAGAGGGATGATTTTGACTACTTTCACCACCAGGGGGGATGCCACCCCCCCCCCTCAACTCGAGTACTGTGTACACGACACATAGTGAAGTGAAATTTCGTTTCTCCCTGGCCAAGCACAGGCCACAACGCATGTGCACGCCGCCAACTTGGAGATAAGAAGAATAAATTATTTCTCTGCATTTGACCCATCCTTTTTTTTTTAAGGAGCAGTGGGCAGCTCATCTTTCAGGCGCCCGGGGACCTACGGATTGTTCCAGGATTTTGACCTATGGTGCATGTTTTGGGACACGGGCAGAACATGCAAACTCCACACAGAACACACACAGAACGGCTGTGAAGCGTGAGTGCTAGCCACTCAGCCACCGTGCCGCCTCAACAGAGTAGAAAAAGATGCTGTGCAAACAATAACAATATTCACAAACGTATTACGACAAAAACAATGGGACAGGTAACACACGGTGTCTTTTTGGTTGGTAAACAAACGGTAGGGTAGGGAGGGGGAGCAGACCACAATATTGATTAAATTGATTGAAAACTGAAGCTTAGGCGAACATTACTAAGTAAACAGGGCAGAGTGTTTACAGAATACATGTTCAGAGTGTTCCAGCCGAATAGATATGTCCTTTGTTTATAGTGTGCCGTGATAAAACTGCAGCTGTGACCTTGGAAGTGTTTGTGCAGGAGGAGCAGTCAAAACAAAGAGTCCTGTTGATTCAGATTTTCAAGGAGAATTAATTACACCAAAGAGGGGATAATTTAACATAATTGATACATTTTTAGAACTCAGGTGAACAAACAATTAGCCAGAACCCTGGTTCTGCCAGGCCCCCAACTTCGTCACCAAGCAGGGCTGTGCGACTCCCAGTCCTACCTCCTGGCATGTATGAATGCGGACTGAGCCGCTGTTCCGCACAAACATTGTCCATGATGGTATCCGAGCGTCAGGGGGGTTTCCACAGATTGGAGATGGTACAGTTCAATCTGTGCCTCCTTCTGATGTAGACCTTCCCTCGTCTGCAACAGCTCCACTGTGGTGTAAAATGACAGCTGACAGCTCAGGGGCTCTTTGACCGCTGCCGGCATTCCAATTCTCCGATGGGTCAGAAAACATCCCCCAGGCTAATTCAGATGTCCTGCCATCAAAACTCCAAATAGTAAATCGTTCCGCGTCCTCTAGGAACAGCGGTGCCAGACACACAACATTCCACTTGTTCCAAGCGTCCCTTGTGTATCCGGCAGCGATTTCCGTCGGGACAGTCCGGTTCTCTGGACTGGCATTCCTCTGTGAAAAAAGAAGTGTGTCAGTTGCTTTGAGGGACCACCTTATCAATTTCATAATTTAGGAGTTTGAAAATCTGTTCCAAACAGGAGAAAAAGAGATGAGACGAGAGAAAAACACACACACACACAGAGCAAGATAAGGGAGGAAGAAGAAACACGTTCGCTCTCCACAGCTAGAACATTATTATTTTTATTTTTGATCGAGAGCAATTCCTCACCAGGATGAGAGGCTGGCATCTGACACAGTTATACAGGAGAATGGGAGGGCATCTGACGCATCAGTGTGGCCTGTCTACGTGGGGGGTGGGGTTACAGGTGAGGTTGTGGTCTGATTGGTTGGAGCCGGGTGTGAGAGTGACACAGCAGAGGACGTTTGAAGACTCTTCTCCACACTGAGCACACGGACTGTTCCATTGAGCTTCTCTTGGAAAAACTGGAACAGAGAAACATGAGAACCTGGAATCAAACTCCCCTTTACCCTGGACAGTAAAGCTCTGCGGTGCAGCTCTGTTGGTATGATTTTGTATCAGCTGTTTTTAATGATTCATTCTACATTTTAGTTCCATTTAATTTGTGCAAACTTCCCTTTTGCATGAGAGGGGTGTGTAGGGGTTAGAACATTTTTCCAATGGTCATATGACAATTCATCCATCCATTTTCTTCCTCTTATCCGGGGTCGGGTCACGGGGGCAACAGTCTAAGCGGGGACTCCCAGACTTCCCTCACCCCGGACACTTCCTCCAGCTCCTCCGGGGGGACCCCAAGGCGTTCCCAGGCCAGCCGGGAGACATAGTCCCTCCAGCGTGTCCTGGGTCTTCCCCGGGGCCTCCTCCTGGTGGAACGTGCCCGGAACACCTCCCGAGAGAGGCGTCTGGAACAGATGCCCGAGCCACCTCAGCTGGAGCAGTGGCTCTACTCCGAGCTGCTCCTGTGTGACTGAGCTCCTCACCCTATCTCTAAGGGGGCGCCCAGCCACTCTGCGGAGGAAACTCCTTTCAGCCGCTTGTATCCGTGATCTCATCCTTTCGGTCATTACCTAGAGCTCATGACCATAGGTGAGGGGAGGAACGTAGATCGACTTTGCCTTTCGGCTCCCTCTTCACCACAACAGTCTGGCACAGCGACCGCATCACTGCCGGCGCTGCACTGATCTGCCTGTCAATCTCACGCTCCATCCTCCCCTCACTCATGAACAAGACCCCGAGATACTTGAACTCCTCCACCTGAGGTAAGGACTCTCCACCACCCGGAGGCGGCAAACCTCCTTTTTCCGGTCAAGAACCATGGTCTCGGATTTGACCACAGAATTTTTATTTTGCATTTTATTAACTGTTGTCTTAATTTCACTTTCTGTATATTTAATAAAGATCTCTTCACTTTACAAAGAAATTGTGCTCAAATATATTGTTCCAGCTTTCATATGTGGTTTTCAAATTCTAGAATGTGATTAGATCATTCTCCCAGGTGGGGGCAAGAGACCGTTTTTCCTGTTGATTACATCGTACCATGAAATATCCAAAAAGTAAATTCACAAATGTTGAACATAATGATTTCTATTAGAGACAAGACCCATTAACTTTTTGTAAAAGTAGTAAATATGGTGCCAGGCTCTGTGGTGTCTGACTGTTGCTCCTCATTCCAGCTCAGATAAAAAGGTGAATGTGGACTTTACCTGTGTGATTGTGTCGCTGACAGAGCTGCTGTTGGCAGATGAAACTATCGTCATTTGAAGAAAGGCGATTCTGATTCCTGATGAACCTGTTACAATATAAACACACATGAATGAAAAACTATCATTTAAAACAGACTTAAGACTTAAACTTAGACAAAGGAGAAATTGTTCTCTGCATTTGACCCGGGGACCATCCCCATGATTTCTCCCCAGATACGGGGAGAACATGCAAACTCCACACAGAAAGGCCCGGGCGACCCGAACCTTCTTGCTGTGAAGCATGAGTGCTAGCCAACAAGAGAAAAAAAAAATGCAATCAAAGGCCAGGCTAAACAGGTGAGTCTTGAACCCACTCTTAAAAACATGAACGTTCTCTGCAGCCCTGAGGTCCTCAGGTGACAAATGTCTCCAGCTCACAGCCAATCACGTGATCAGCTTTATGGATCAGTTTGTCAATCCGTCCAGTGTCCCTTTTACTGGTGCTGCTCCCCCAGCAGACCACAGCGAAGTCCAGGGTGCTGGCCTCCACAGGCCCCGTTTACACGTACACTGATATTTTTTAAAATGGAGATATTTCCCTTCAATTGTACTCATCTTTTACGCGCAAACAGTGAATTCACCTCTGATAACGAATCTTTCTAAAAACTCCAGCTACAGTTTTTAGGCAGCTGACGCACCAAAAGTATGATTCTGATTGGCTTCAGAGCGTTCTCCTTCGTTTTCAGAGGCGAATTCGCCGTTTGCGTGTAAAAGTTGGGTACAAACGAAGGGAAATGTCTCCGTTTTTAAAAATACCAGTGTACATGTTATTTTGGAAAACGGAGGGAGAGAAATTTCTTAACATACCCGGCTACATGTAAACGTAGCCACGAATTGGTAGAAGACAAAAAAAAAAAAGAACAATACACATGAGGATTTGTTTTGTTTTTTGAGCTCAGTTTTTGACATAATTTCTTGGGATTTCAGCACGTGCAGGTCAAACGACATAAGCAACACTTGGATCGTGTCAAATGAGCTGTTTGCTTTTCTTGTATCCATGGATATCGTGCTAGAGGCTAATGAGCGAATTAAGGACCTTTGAGGTTGTTGGGGATTTGGGGATTTTTTTTAGCGAAGTCCCTGAGCCTCATCTATTGGGTTTATTTACTTAAAGGTCCCATGGCATGAAATTTTCTCTTTCTGAGGTTTTTGAACGTTAATGTGAGCTCCCCTACCCTGTTTAGGCCCCCCCCATGGCTAAAAGTTGCGAAATGTCTAAACTGAGCATTTGCGGTCCTTTTCTGCGTTACACAAAACCAGTGTTCAAACGGGCGAGTTCGGACAAGGCACCTTTTTGACGTCAGATCGGCAAATGCAGCTCCAGCCCCTCCCTCTGTCTCCACTCAGCGTCCCTGTATATCCCACCCATAGAGTTTGGACTGTGAATGCGCTACGCAATGCGAAATGCGTTTTTTTATTTGCCTGGAGTCCGAGTGTTTCTAGGCTCGGATGTCCTTTATCTGAGCCTCTGGACCTTTGAACAGCAGTGGTTTAATTTTATTTTATGTGAAAATGTGTTTATTTTTCAATGGAACTCTTCAACTCTCTCCCCCCGTGCAAAAACAAGGAAATGGATCAGAGAGCACTCAGAGCAGACAGCGGAGCGTTTAGCCACGCCCCCACCTTCTACTATTGGCCAGCTTTTTTCTCCTCATTTGCATTCAAGCAACAACGCCCATTATAGAGTGTTCTGAGTGAGAAAAATTACTCTTTCTCAGCTTATCTCTGTTTCTCATGCACTGAGTGTTGAATTTGAAGAAGGATTCATTTACAGTATTAGGGAACCATTAAGGAGCCATATAAAAGCATCAAGAAGTACCATGTCATGGGATCTTTAAACTGCTACTGAACATTGTAAATACATTGAATCAATCATTAAAGGAGCAGCGACCTATTTAGCCAGTCCTGTATTTAGAGGAACTGTCCTATCATCTTACCTTTTATGCCTAATGAGGCTATAAAAATATAAAATAATAAAATAAAAAACAATCTATAAAAAGAATATAGCAGATAACAAAATGCTTATTGAGCTAGTTTATTTGTATCTTTTGATATTGTGAATGCTGCGTAATATTCAGTACTGCTCTTAAATGCATTTCTTCTATTTTTTCAGATATTATGTGTAATTTTTATATTCAATCAATCAATCAATCAATCAATCTTTATTTATATAGCCCTTTACAACACCAATGGTGTTGCCCAAGTGGGCGTTGAAGTCCCCCAGTAGAACCCCCGGTTGTTGCACTGTCTACTACCCCTCCCCCTCCAAGAAGGCCATTTACTCTGCACTGCTGTTCGGCCCATAGGCCTACACTACAGTGAGAGACCTGCCCCTGATGCGAAGGCGCAGGGACACGACAATCTCCCTCACTAGGGTGAACTCCAACACGTGGCGGCTGAGCTGTGGGGCTATAACCAAACACACACCAGCCCGCCACCGCTTCCCATGTGCAACACCAGAAAAATTGAGGGTCCAACCCCTCCCAAAAAGTCTGGTACCAGAGCCCAAGCTGTGCGTGGAGGTGAGCCCGACTATATGTGGGTGGTACCTCTCAACCTCCTGTACAAGCTCAGCCCCCCCCCAGTCCTCTTTGCACCGCACCCTTATTAATCCTTCTGCGGGTGGTGATCCCACAGGAGGTTGGACCCACATCATTGGCTGAGCCACCAGGTGCTCGCCTTCGAGCCCTAGCCCCAGCCCTAGCTTCAGGTTGAGGCCCCAGCAGCACCATACAGAACAACGTCATGATCCTTGATATCAGAATATTCATAGGGGTTCATGAACTGCTCTTAGTCTGACCCGTCACCTAGGACCACTAGACCCAATCGGGCATAATGCCCCTGGCAACAGCTCCTAGGATCATTTGGATATGCAAACTCCCCCTCCATGGTAAGGTGACAGTTCAAGGGGGAAACAGGCAAACTGGTGGAACACCAGCAGTGATGCGATTGCTGTACCAGCCCATAGTGGTGAAGAGGGAGCTGAGCCGAAAGGCAAAGCTCTCGATTTATCGTCGCTCTACGTTCCTCCCCTCACCTATAGTCATGAGCTTTGGGTAATGACCGAAAGGACGAGATTGCGGATACAAGCGGCCGAAATTAGTTTCCTCCGCAGAGTGGCTGGGCGCAACCCAACCTGAGGAGCTCAGTCACATGGGAGGGGCTGGGAGTAGAGCCGCTGCTCCTCCATGTCGAGAGGAGCAGCTGAGGTGGCTCCTCCTCCTGGATGCCTCCCTCTGGAGGTGTTCCGGGCACGTTCCACCGGGAGGAGGCCCCAGGGAAGACTCAGGACACGCTGGAGGGACTATGTCTCTCCGCTTGCCTGGGAACGCCTCGGGATCCCCTAAGAAGAGCTGGGGAAGTGTGTGTGGAGAGGGAAGTCTTGGCCTCCCTGCTTAGACAATTGCGCCCGCGATCCAGCCCCGGATAGAGTGGAAGAAAATGGATGGATGGAAATGTGTTATTGCCTCACCTGATGGAGTACTGGAGGTTGGTGGTGACGTAGTTGTTGGGGATGTAGTAGTAGTAGTAGCTGGTGCTGTAGTAGTAGTAGCTGGGGCTGTAGTAGTTGGGGCTGCAGTAGTAGAAGTAGTTGGAGCTGCAGTAGTAGTAGTAGCTGGGGCTGTAGTAGTTGGGGCTGCAGTAGTAGAAGTAGTTGGAGCTGCAGTAGTAGTAGTAGTTGGGGCTGCAGTAGTAGTAGTAGTTGGAGCTGCAGTAGTAGTAGTAGTTGGGGCTGCAGTAGTAGTAGTAGTTGGGGCTGCAGTAGTAGTAGTAGTTGGTGCTGCAGTAGTAGTAGTTGGGGCTGCAGTAAGAGTAGTAGTTGGTGCTGCAGTAGTAGTAGTGGGTGCTGCAGTAGTAGTAGTAGTTGGAGCAGCTGATAATATATCTGCAGCAGACTCAATGGTTTGGTTTGTTGAATTATTGGCATCTTTAACTGAATCAATTGCTTCATCTGAGAGACGGTTTGCCTCTTCTGTTGTGTTTGCTTTTAAGGATGCAGCGGCCTTTTCTACTGCAGTTACAGATTTATTTGCAGTTTGTGCAGCATTCTCAGCCACTGATGACACATATCCTTCTAATTTGGGGTCAAGGGGTACAGTCATATTTTGTTGTACTGCAGATAGTAATGCTGTGAGGGCTTTTTCTGCTGCAATTGCTGATTCGGTCATGGCTGTGGCTGCTGCATCCAGACTTTCAGGAGTTATTGTAGATACATATTTTGCTGCCAGGGCTGCTTTGAGAGCTGCTTCTGTTGAATTGGCAGACGCTTGAAGAATTCTCTCAGTAAATGGTGCCATTGAATCTGGGAGAGCCTCTGCTGCTTCCTTTGCTGCCAAAGATGCCTTCTGTGCTTTTTGTGCTGCAATTTGAGCTGCTCGTATGGCTTCATCGGATGAAACAATTTCGTTGAGTACAGCTTCAGCCATTTTCGCTGCCTCTTCAGCAGCCTTGATTGCTTCTTCTGCAGCGGCCCTTGCTGTATCAGCATGTGGTCCAGTGGAACCTGATGCGACTGTGGCTGATGCGGCTGCTGCTGCTGCAGCAGCATTTGATGCTGTAGATGCTGCCGCTGCTGTCGCTGCTGCCGCAGCTGCGGTTGCCTTTCTCTCTGCAGGGGATTTTGTTGGTGGTGGAGAGGTTGTTTTCGTAGGTGATGGTGTGGTCATTGTGGTAGCTGGATGAGCTGTAGTTGTCATTGTGGTAGTTGGAGGAGTTTTAGTTGTCATGATAGTTGGCAGAGGGGTGGTTGTGGCAGTTGGAGGAGCTGTAGTTGTAGTTAGCAGAGGGGTTGTTGTCATTGTATTTGGGAGAGCAGTGGTTGTTGTAGTTGGCAAAGGTGTAGTTGTCTTTATTGGCAGAGAGGTCGTTGTGGTAGTTGGAGAAGTTGGAGTTGTCATTGTAGTTGGCAGAGGGGTCATTGCAGTAGTTGGAAGAGCTGTTGTTGTCCTTGTAGTTGGCAGAGGGGTTATTGCGGTAGTTGGAAGAGCTGTTGTCCTTGTAGTTGGCAGAGGGGTCGTTATGGTAATTGGAGGAGCTGTTGTTTTTGTGGTTGGCACTGCTGTAGTTGGAAGAGCTGTAGTGGTTGTTGGCAAAGGAGTGGTTGTTGTGATAGTTGGAATAGCTCTTGTCGTGGTTCGCGTTGCTTTAGTTGTGGTAGTTGCAGGATCTGTAGTTGTTATGGTTGGTGCTACTGTAGTTGTAGTACCAACTACAGTAGGAGGACCAGTTGGAGGTTCAACTGGTCCTCCTACTGTAGTTGGACCAGGACTAGTTCCAGGAGCAGTAATTGTGGTAGTTGGAATAGCTGTAGTTGTTGTGGTTGGCAGAGAGGTAATTATTGTAGATGGAGGAGCTGCAGTTGTCGTTGTAGTTGGCAGAGGGTTGGTTATGGTAGTTGTAGGAGCTGTAGTTGTAGGTGACAGAGGAGTCGTAGTAGTTAGAGAAGCTGTAGTTGTGGTTGGCAGAGGAGTCGTGGTAATTGGAACAGCTGTAGTTGTGGTTGCCAGAGGAGTCGTGGTTGTCGGAGCAGCTGGAGTTGTAGTTGGCAGAGGAGTCGTGGTTGTTGGAGCAGCTGGAGTTGTGGTTGGCAGAGGAGTCGTGGTTGTCGGAGCAGCTGGAGTTGTAGTTGGCAGAGGGATTATTGCGGTGGTTGGAAAAGCTGTTGACCTTGTAGTTGGCAGAGGGGTCGTTATGGTAATTGGAGGAGCTGTTGTTATTTTGGTAGGCACTGCTGTAGTTGGACCAGGGCTAATACCAGGAGCAGTAATTGTGGAAGTTGGAATAGCTGTAGTTGTTGTGGTTAGCAGAGAGGTAATTACTGTAGATGGAGGGGTGGTTATGGTAGTTCGAGGAGCTGTATTTGTAGGTGGCAGAGGAGTCGTAGGAGTTGGAACAGCTGTAGTTGTGGTTGGCAGAGGAGTCATGGTAGTTGGAACAGCTGTAGTTGTGGTTGGCAGAGGAGTCGTGGTTGTCGGAGCAGCTGGAGTTGTAGTTGGCAGAGGAGTCGTGGTTGTTGGAGCAGCTGGAGTTGTGGTAGTTGGAGCAGCTGTAGTTGTAGTTGGCAGAGGAGTCGTGGTAGTTGGAGCAGCTGTAGTTGTAGTTGACAGAGGAGTTGTGATAGTTGGAGCAGCTGTCGTTGTAGTTGGCAGAGGATTCGTGGTAGTTGGAGCAGCTGTAGTTGTAGTTGGCAGAGGAGTCGTGGTAGTTGGAGCAGCTGTCGTTGTGGTTGGCAGAGGATTCGTGGTAGTTGGAGCAGCTGTAGATGTGGTTGGAATAGGAGTCGTGAGAGTTGGAGCAGCTGCAGCTGTAGTTGTGGTTGGCTGAGGAATAGTGGCAGTTGGAGGAGCTGTAGTTGTAGTTGGCAAAGGGCTGGTTGTGGTAGTTGGAGGAGCTGTAGTTGTAGTTGGCAGAGGAGTCATGGTTGTTGGAGCAGCTGGAGTTGTAGTTGGCAGAGGAGTCGTGGTTGTTGGAGCAGCTGGAGTTGTGGTTGGCAGAGGAGTCGTGGTAGTTGGAGAAGCTGTAGTTGTGGTTGGTAGAGGGGTGGTTGTGGTAGTTGGAGGAGCTGTAGTTGTAGTTGGCACAGGGGTGGTTGTGGTAGTTGGAGCAGCTGTAGTTGTAGTTGGCAAAGGGCTGGTTGTGGTAGTTGGAGGAGCTGTAGTTGTAGTTGGCAGAGGAGTCGTGGTTGTTGGAGCAACTGGAGTTGTGGTTGGCAGAGGGGTGGTTGTGGTAGTTGGAGGAGCTGTAGTTGTAGTTGGCAAAGGGCTGGTTGTGGTAGTTGGAGGAGCTGTAGTTGTAGTTGGCAGAAGGGTGGTTGTGATAGTTGGGGGAGCTGTAGTTGTCAGAGAGGTTGTTGTGGTAGCTGGGGAAGCTGTAATTGTAGTTGGCAGAGCGGTGGTTGTAGTTGCGGGAGCTGTAGTTGTCAGAGAGGTGGTTGTGGTAGTTGGAGCAGCTGTAGTTGTAGTTGGCAAAGGGGTGGTTGTGGTAGGTGGAGGAGCTGTAGTTGGCAAAGGGGTGGTTGTTGTAGTTGGAGGAGCTGTAGTTGTAGTTGGCAGAGGGGTGGTTGTGGTAGTTGGAGGAGCTGTAGTTGTAGTTGGCAGAGGGGTGGTTGTGGTAGTTGGGGGAGCTGTAGTTGTGGTTGGCAAAGGAGTCGTGGTAGTTGGAGCAACTGTACTTGTAGTTGGCAGAGGGGTGGTTGTGGTAGTTGGAGCAGCTGTAGTTGTAGTTGGTAAAGGGGTGGTTGTGGTAGTTGGAGGAGCTGTAGTTGTAGTTGGCAGAGGGGTGGTTGTGGTAGTTGGAGCAGCTGTAGTTGTAGTTGGTAAAGGGCTGGTTGTGGTAGTTGGAGCAGCTGTAGTTGTAGTTGGTAGAGGGGTGGTTGTGGTAGTTGGAGGAGCTATAGTTGTAGTTAGCAGAGGGGTGGTTGTGGTAGTTGGAGCAGCTGTAGTTGTAGTTGGTAAAGGGCTGGTTGTGGTAGTTGGAGGAGCTGTAGTTGTAGTTGGCAGAGGGGTGGTTGTGGTAGTTGGGGGAGCTGTAGTTATAGTTGGCAGAGGGGTGGTTGTGGTAGCTGGAGGAGCTGTAGTTGTGGTTGGCAAAGGAGTCGTGGTAGTTGGAGCAACTGTAGTTGTGGTTGGCAGAGGGGTGGTTGTGGTAGTTGGAGCAGCCGTAGTTGTGGTTGGTAGAGAGGTGGTTGTGGTAGTTGGGGGAGCTGTAATTATAGTTGGCAGAGAGGTGGTTGTGGTAGTTGGAGCAGCTGTAGTTGTAGTTGGCAGAGAGGTGGTTGTGGTAGTTGGAGGAGCTGTAGTTGTAGTTGGCAGAGGGGTGGTTGTGGTAGTTGGGGGAACTGTAGTTGTCAGAGAGGTGGTTGTGGTAGTTGGGGGAGCTGTAGTTGTCAGAGAGGTGGTTGTGGTAGTTGGAGGAGCTGTAGTTGTAGTTGGCAGAGGGGTGGTTGTGGTAGTTGGAGGAGCTGTAGTTGTAGTTGGTAGAGGGGTGGTTGTGGTAGTTGGAGCAGCTGTAGTTGTGGTTGGCAAAGGTGTTGTAGTTGGAGCAACTGTAGTTGTGGTTGGCAGAGGGGTGGTTGTGGTAGTTGGAGCAGCTGTAGTTGTAGTTGGCAGAGGGGTGGTTGTGGTAGTTGGAGGAGCTGTAGTTGTAGTTGGCAGAGGGGTGGTTGTGGTAGTTGGAGCAGCTGTAGTTGTAGTTGGCAAAGGGGTGGTTGTTGGAGCAGCTGTAGTTGTGGTTGGCAGAGGGGTGGTTGTGGTAGTTGGAGCAGCTGTAGTTGTAGTTGACAGAGGGGTGGTTGTGGTAGTTGGAGCAGCTGTAGTTGTAGTTGGCAAAGGGGTGGTTGTTGGAGCAGCTGTAGTTGTGGTTGGCAGAGGGGTGGTTGTGGTAGTTGGAGCAGCTGTAGTTGTAGTTGGTAAAGGGGTGGTTGTGGTAGTTGGAGGAGCTGTAGTTGTAGTTGGCAGAGGGGTGGTTGTGGTTGTTGGAGCAGCTGTAGTTGTGGTTGGCAGAGGGGTGGTTGTGGTAGTTGGAGCAGCTGTAGTTGTAGTTGACAGAGGGGTGGTTGTGGTAGTTGGAGCAGCTGTAGTTGTAGTTGGCAAAGGGGTGGTTGTTGGAGCAGCTGTAGTTGTGGTTGGCAGAGGGGTGGTTGTGGTAGTTGGAGCAGCTGTAGTTGTAGTTGGCAAAGGGGTGGTTGTGGTAGTTGGAGCAGCTGTAGTTGTAGTTGGCAAAGGGGTGGCTGTGGTAGTTGGAGCAGCTGTAGTTGTAGTTGGCAGAGGAGTGGTTGTGACAGTTGGAGCAGCTGTAGTTGTAGTTGGCAGAGGGGTGGTTGTGGTAGTTGTGTAATCAGGACATCTCATCACCAGTGTCTCCTCAGATTGGGCGTTCATTACTGGCATGATCAGAGTGTCAGAGTCAGTGTCAACATCATCAGTGTCACATAAAGCGGAGAATAATTTAATCACGACCACTTACCTACTGGTAGTAACACCAGGAGAAGCAACCTGATAATCATCGTGAACTCTGAGTCTGTCTTTCCTTTGCGGTCTTGTCCACTTACAAGCTTGAAAATAAACTTAAAAGAAAAGAAAAGAGAAGAAAAGAGAAGAGAAGAGAAGAAAAAAAATACAATGGACTTTTTAAAAATGTATTCATTTTGAGGGTGAATATTTAAATTACAATTTACTGTAATTGTATTTCAGTATTTACAGATATTTTTGTCTTTTTCTTTTGTCATGACTTGGAATAAGCTCCTGGATTTTACTGTCATTTCTTGACAGGGATAAATATCAACCAATATACCATGACTGAATAAATAATGCATGTTTTTGATTTGGTAAATTAGTTTTCACAAGGATGACATACAGTGATGATCTTGTAGTGGCAAATAGGGCTGCAATGATTAACTTGTTATAATAATAATTATAACAAGTAAACTTAACTAAACTTCACTAAATCTATTAAATCAAAATGATCTACAATCTATTCTATATCTATATCTTTCAACCTTTATTTCAATGTACAATTTATTTGACTCAATGACTAAACAAAAATACAAAAAATCAAACACTAAAAACAGTTTTTGCAGCTGTATTGGCAACATTTTTTTTAAAATACTGCATCAAGCGCAGAATACAAATTGTAATAATCTATTTCTCTTTGATATTTCCAATAAAATCTTATTTCAATCCAATCCAATACAACTTTATTTATAAAGCACTTTAAAATGGCAAATATGCTAAAAAAACAACCTGATGACGCTGTAGAAGCAAAACGTGTTGTTCGCTCTAAGGAATAAGAGTAAAGTCAAGCGAGTGTGTGGTAAACTTCTTCTTTTTTGGAATTATTCAATGTTCCTGTTGTTACCAGCACCTGGAAGCTCTGCATGGAGTTTTGAACTTTTGAATGCTAAAAAATTACTTTTATTTGGTGCTCATAACAACTTGACAAAGCCTGATCTCATCAGATCTCAGAAGCTCAGCAGGGCAAGAAATGACTATGCACCGACAAATGACAAACCAAAAATAAGAAATAATCACTTTTTGGATCTCACCATAATCTAATCCATTCCCCTGGCCTAATGTTGAAATAGAAAGAGTTGATGAATTCATATTTCTTGGCGTGACACTTGATCATAAATTGAATTGGAAGTCTCACATCTCAAACATCAAATCAAATGTGGCCAGAAATGTTTCAAAGCAAGATTATTTCTAGACCCTCAATCTCTCCATATTTTATACAGCCCATTGATTGTCCCCTACTTGAGCTACAAGTGTGGGGAAACACATATAGAACGAATACATATTCATTATTCAAAATACAAAAAAAGGCAGTGAGAATTCTACATGGGGTAGAATAAAGAGATCATATAAATATGTTGATTTATACATCCAAAATTTTAAAGTTTGAAGTTTTGGTTAAATTTAAAACCTTGAAAATTATGCATCAAGCCTGGTATAAACAACTACCAGGAAATATTCAAATATTATTTAGCAACAGAGAAGGAAATTATAATTTATAATTTTTCTGTACAACATGGATTTGTGGAATAATTTATAGGACGAAGTTAAGAGTTGCCCAAATAAATATCATTTTAAATATCTGATCAAATTTCAATTTACTGAGTTTATATTTCCACCTGCTCCATTTTGAGCAAAAGGAACTGCAGAGTTATGTGACATAAGTTTGTATTTGTAGAATTCATGAGTTTGTATTTGTCAAATTTCATTTAAATGGAACCTGCAAGTTGCTCAAATAAATAAACCTAAAAAAAACCCTTCACCTTCAGTTCAGTGATGGGTCCAGGATGATTCAAACTGAATCTATCGAATATATTCGAACTTTGAACCTCATATTGATTATGTCATCAAAAGAACATGTGTTTCATTAACTCCTCTATACCGGTCAGCGAACTGTTTCACTCAAGAATTCAGGAAAATAATTATTACTCAGTCAGTTTTACCCATCATTGACTATGCTAATTCAATTTATCAAAATACACGTGGTATTTATCTCAAACCACTGAATGATCTTTTTGACAATCGCGTCATGACGCGCGTGATGGCGCACGGTTGGTTGGGCTCCGTGCTCCTCTCATATTTGTCTTTTACATCTGGCAAACCAGCGCATTCTACCCGAAATTCAGCAAATCCCGAAAACAACAACCTACAGGAATGTGTCATGAAAGTAAAATTACACATATATGCCGAGAAGAAGCTAAAGCAGAAACAACCGCCTGGCTCAAACAAACATTGCCACGGAGAACAGCACCTGCTTACCTGCTTGGCGTGGCTTCTCCTTTTGCTGATATTTGGATCTCTCCTCCTTTGGACTCCCAGTAGGGATGGGCGATACCAGTTATTTTTGTTTCGATACGATACCAAGTAATACCAGGGTTAGAATCGCGATATCGATACCGATACCGATACTTTCATACATTTTTTAATACTACAGAAAAACACTAACCTGGCTCTAACTAGATACCTTGGCTTCGCAAAGCTCCACCAGGGGGCTTAGCTCCACACATTCTAACACCAGATATCTGAAATAAAATTCTTTGATGAAATGAAAATGGCAATGCAGACATCAAATGTGACCACTAGACTTTTGTTTGTGCTGCTTGTATTGTATGTTGTATTTTTATGTATTTGCCTGTCTAGGGACTGCGGATGAAAACTAGCTTTGTAGCTAAAATTCGGCATATTTACATTTGTTTTATACTTATGTTCATTAATGTGCATTGTCCCTATCAAATAAATAAATAAATAAAATAAAATAAATAAATCTATTGTAAGTTGGGCACTTGCAGCCTATGAAAAAAGACAACAAATGAAGTATCACTATTCTCACTCTCACATACATTCTCCTCTCACATACACTACTCTTAGTCTTCTACATGGTTGATGGTTCCCTGGATTCTCCCTCTCTCAAACGGCTCGGCAGCTGACCTCTGTCGTACTGCTGTTGCTGCTGTGCTGGAGGGAGCTGCCTGACTAGCCTCCTGTCGTCGTTTGGTCAGTAGCATTTCGTCATGCTAAGGTTTATGATTTATGATCAAGTGTTTATTTAAAATTTGTGGTATTGCCACAATATCGGATATTTTTTGGCACACTGCACTTCGCAACATTGTCGTCCACGGTGTGGAAGTAACTCCACACCACACTTCACTTGCAGTCTCCCATGGCTCCCGCAGCCCCGCGCCGCTTTGACTGAACTCTCACAGCAGTGAGTGTATCGCGGGATGACGTACTACCCCACGTTTGGTGAGAACGCGGAAGGAAAAGTAGTGCCTGACAAGTGGCAATGGTTGAATAATGAACAAAACACATATGAATTTGAACTGAATAAACTGAAAGTTACAGTAAGTCAGTAAGAAAACATGACTTGGTATCGATATTTTAATACCAGGATCGATGCATATTCAATACTCCATCAGGATCGATATATCGATACTTTGGTATCGATCCGCCCATCACTAACTCCCAGAGAACACCCAATAAACGAGCAGAGTAGCCTTCATTACGCCTCACCGCACCTAAACAACTTTGGATACGGTCGATTAACAATCTACCATTCTCTTTTGAAGTTTGGAAAAGCCCGCGGAATTTTACGCACGGACGCTGACCTGGATAACAGGAAAAATGACCGTATGCGCGCTACCATCTACCTCTCTCTGATCGTCCTCTTAGCGGGTGATGTTCAGCTAAATCCAGGCCCAAATGCCGTTGCGGTCACGAACATTCTGACTGCCAAGGCGGCGGAGGGGCGCTGTGCAGCGGCGATGGAGCTGGGTCGGCTCAGCGAACTAGCGGAGTCTTCCGCGGCTGAACTGCTACAATGCACGCAACCACACGTGGAGTCGGAAGGACCCGGACTTGTTGGCGGTTTGAAAGCAACGGGTTTGTCGCTGCCGCTGGCGTCTAGCAGATCTCAATCGCTGACACCGAAGGACACCCGGAAAACAACACAGCCCGATGCGCACGCCTGCTGCTCCGAGGAGCGGATTGTGCCAACGCGGCGCCTGACCCACTCGGATCACCACCGGACCCAGGAGGACGCCGGTCCCGCGGTGGACTACACTAAGAGAGAGAACGTGAAGGCTACCTAGATTTGTCTCAGATGCAGAGACCTAGAGTCACTTCGAACAGTAAGATGCAATTCACCAACACATCTGCAAATAAAACGTTGAACAAAAAACACCGGAACAAATACAATTCTGACTATATAAAGAGTATGCCTGCCCAAGTCTCACAAAAACAAAAGAAACACTTATTTTTCCAGACAGTGAATCATGCTAAAGTGGTGTGGGATCCTACAATAAAACCAAAAGGCATTTTTGGGGGCCATCTAAATATCAGAAGTCTTCTTCCAAAATGTGAGGAAATTAGGATTCTCCTCCTCGAATCAAATCTTGACTATCTATGTATTAGTGAAACGTGGCTACATAGTGGAATTCCAACTTCAATGATTGATGTTCCTGGATACAAACGTTATCGAAAGGATAGAGCAACTGGTAGAGGAGGAGGTGTATTGATTTATTTTAAAAACTGTTTTAATACTATAGAAACCCAATTAGATGAAATCATACCAACTGAGAGTTTGTGTATAAGTGTTAAATTATCCCCACGAATGGAGTTTAAAATTCTTGTTCTGTATAAACCCCCATCAAGTTGTCCACAATTTTTTTATGAATGTGTTTCAAGAATTTTAAAAAGTTTCAAACCAAATAATGAAGTAATAATACTAGGTGATTTTAATGTAAACTGGATGGTTAAATCTGACAGGAAACAACTAAAAGAAGTTACATCAAAACATGACTTTACGCAACTTATAAAAGGCCCAACCCGTATCACTAAAACATCTCAGACAGCTATTGATTTGATTTTCACTAATAAACCAGACAGAGCATTAAAAACATATAATCTGGTCTGTGGTCTCTCAGATCACAACATGATCCTAATCTCCAGGAAACTAACCAAAAAACATCTAAATGAGCACAGAAACCAGGAGACAGGGAGATTAAGGATCCCCCCAAAGGACCAAACTGCATTTGAAAATGAATTGAAAAATACAGATTGGGATGAAGTGATACAACAAAGTCAAATTAATGACAGTTGTGATATATTTATGACTAAAATGCAAAAACTTTTGAAGTATTTAAAACAATGTAAAAGGCCACAAAGAAAAGTGCAACTTCCATGGGCGAATGATGCAATACGACAGCTGATGAAAAAGAGAGACCTTGCTCTTAAAACCTTTTATAAAACCAACTACAATACAGATTCACTTTTATTTTAAAAAACTGAGGAATCAAGTTGTGAATGAGCTGCATCGCTCAAGATCCGACTATTATATCAAAATGTTTACTGAAGCTAGTGGAAATAGTAAGTTAATATGGAAGCAAATTAATAATCTAACCAAATTCAATGTTAATAAAAATCATAAATATGAATTAAAAATAGGAGAAGATCATATTTCGGATCCTGCCAAAGTTGCTAATGCATTTAACAATTTTTTCATCCAATCAGTGCAGGATCTTGCCTCCAAATTTGCAGAAGATGAAATTAATAGAAGCCATTTAAATACAACTTATGAAACAAATTAAAATTCTTTTGTTATCACTGAAGTTCATTCAACATCTGTCCTAAAGGCAATTTCCGACCTAAATACTACTCTTTCTAGAGACACATACAATATGGATGTTGCTTTTCTAAAACAATATGCTGAAGTGCTGATCCAGCCCTTGACCCACATTATAAATATATCAATTAGGAGTGGAACATTTCCAAATACATGGAAGAAAACACTGGTAAGGCCTATTGTTAAGTCTGGGAATACTGCAGATGCCAGCAACTATAGACCAATAAGTTTAGTTCCTGTAATGTCTAAAATACTGGAAAGAATTGTTTCAGAACAATTAATTGATCACTTGGAAACCTTTCATTATTCAAACCCACAACAGTATGGTTTTAGGCGGAACTATTCAACCGAATCTGTCATCTGCTCACTTCTGGAGAATATCGTTCACCCACTTGATAAGGGTAATATGGTGGGTGCAGTGTTTCTGGACTTAAAAAAGGCATTTGATACAGTAAACCATAATCTTCTTTCAAAACTGTCTTCTTTTAATTTTTCAAAGCAAGCAGTTACATGGTTTGAATCTTATTTGCACGGTCGAGAACAATGTGTGGTCATTGACAATGTAAAGTCTGCCTCATTTGAAATTAAGACAGGCATTCCCCAGGGTACAATCCTGGGGCCAATCCTTTTTTGTCTTTATGTGAATGACCTGCCTGAAGTGTGTCCTGAGTTGGGCCTTCAGATGTACGCCGATGACACAGTGGTTTATGTGTCCGGCAAAACCCCGGCTGTCATCGGTGCTAAATTAACCCAAAGTCTGGAGAAAGTGTCAGATTGGCTAAAAAAATCGTGCCTGACACTAAACACAAAGAAAACTAAATCTATATGCTTCTCTATAAAAAGGACACAATCAGAAAACAAACTAAACATCACTATGAACAATGAACTCATAGAACAGGTAGAGCAAGAGAAATACCTCGGTGTGACACTAGACGCTCAATTAAATTTTAAAAAGCATGTCAAAAATATATCATAAAAAATGAAAGCAAGCATTAACTGTTTCAAAATTATTAGAGACTGTTTGTCTTTTGAAAGCGCCTGTGTCTTTGTAAATTCAATTATTCTTTCTCAGCTGTCGTACTGCACTACTGTTTGGTCTCAAACCAACCCGACCACTCTAAAGCCTCTCGAACGACTTTATAACCGTGTTTATACAATTTTAGACAAAAAACCAATCAGATTTCATCACTGTCTAATTTTATCCAAATATAAGTTATTACATTTTACAAATTTTTGCAATTTTAGCTATGTAAAGCTTGTTTTTAAATGTTTGAATAGACTTGCACCTGAACCTCTCAGCAGATGTGTAAACAGACTCTCCACAAGGTCCACAAGAGCCACCACACATGGGGACTGCACAGTTCCCTTTTGCAAGACCTCATTTGCACAGACTGTATTTTCAGTGAAAGGAGCAAACCTTTGGAACTTTTTACCTGCTCATATAAAAACTATAACCAGACTGTCCACTTTTAAGAAACAGACTAAGTCCTGGTTTATTCAGCAGCAGCAGTGTGATCATGTGTAACTGCTGTATGTTTGTGTGTGTTTGTGAGGGGAATGACAGTGCAAGTGTGTTTTATGTGCCTATGTTTAGGGTGATATTGTTGTTTTAGCTTATCTTATCATTATCTTATCATTATTTTAACTTATTGTTGTTTTAGATTATCCATCTCTTTTATTCTTCATTATCAATACATTTTAACTGTTTTACTTACTGAAATGTGTTTAAAAGCCCTCCTAGGGACTGGTGTTGCGAATTAGCCATTGGCTAAAACACTGTGGTACCTGCATCAGATGTTAATCTATGTTTGTTGTATCTGTCCCTATCAAATAAACAATAAAGTAAAGTAAAGTAAAGTAATGTTCTCTTCAACTCTCTTTGTATATTTATTCTTAAATGCCCAATGATCTGCGTCAAACCTTTCACTGTATTTTATTTGTAAAACTCAACTGGCTACAACCATAAAACTGACGTCAATTTCATTGGATTCAACAATTTAAAAATGTATTTACTATAACTGTCCCCATTATCTACAGTGTACTTCCTATTTTGTTTGTTAAGTGTCTTTGAGTGTCCAAAAAAGCGCTATACAAATCAAATGTATTATTATTATTATTATTATTATTATTATTATTATTATTAATATTGGTAGTAGTAGTAGTAGTAGTAGTAGTAGTAGTAGTAGTAGTAGTAGTAGTAGTAGTAGTAGTAGTAGTAGTAGTAGTAGTAGTAGTAGTAGTAGTAGTAATAGTGGTAGTAGTACATCAATATTTAGTCTCAGTAACATCATCACATCGCCACTTCACTTAGAAGCACCCAGTGTCCACACCCTTCAGAACTTTAACATCTTTCAATTCATTTAAATCATCCTTGTTTTCATGTCTCAAAATGCCTTGTTCATGTTTGTAGTTTGTCTTTTTTATTTTTCAGTTTATTATTACATTTGTTTATTGTTTGTATTCTATTCAGTCTGTTGTTTTGTATTAACAGGGTTAGGCATTATAAGTACTTTTTACTTCAGCCTAAACCATTTCAGTCATGATCCAAATGGGGTTGTAGTCTACGTTTTTGTAGTGCTGCAAAATAAACTACTACTACAAAACCACATAATACTTTTTGAAAATATATTCCTTCTCAAATCCAGCAAATAGTATTGTGTACTTACTGTGATAATGAAGGATTCCTCAGCTTGTGTTCTCACTGTTAGTCCAGTGTCTTGTGTCTTAAATATGATCTCAGTGCTTGAGTTTTGTATTTATATATATATATCTTGTGTTCAGCCAAAGTAATTATTAATTAATAATAATCATTAGGATTGGTCACCTGGCGTCTCCTCCCTGGTGATTAGGTACCCAGGTAATAAAAGAAAAGAACAGTACATGTGTTTTAATGGAACACACCCCACCTTTATTTTACATAGCAAAGATTCTTTTCTTTCATGTTCTGTTGATTCTGAAATTATATTTTAATGTTTTACAATCAGATGTGTGTAGAACAGTGGCTCTCAACCTGGGGTCCGTGCTCCCCCTAGTGGGGCGCTAGAGATCGCAGGGGGTGTGTACAGTTTCATCTGCGTTGAGGTTGTGACTTTACCAAAATTATATTTGTGCACATTGAAAGATAGAATCCCAACAATGAGCCATTATTTTTCCTGTTCTAATGGGGTATACTTATTCTGTTTGGCTGTCAAAAATTAAACTATGTGTATTTGACACACCTGATAACAGTTAAGGAAGAACTTTTGCAAATAAAAGTTTGTAGTTATTTACTTTTTTTTTTCTTTTATTGTGTATATGCAGGTAGGATTTGGGATTGGGGGGGCCTGGCTTGTCTTGGACACAGGCAAGTGATGACTGAAGTGTAGAATACCTCAGTCATCCAGGTAGAATCCACGGCAAAAGGAAAAATTAAATTGTCAACTGGACAAAAGTTTATTTGGTCAAATACATTTCGCAGCTCATCCAAGCTGCTTCTTCAGTTCAGTCAGATGTCGTCATACAGAAGCTGCTGATCAGACGGTCCTGTGCTTCGCATTAGAAATGAAGATCTGTTTTCATCTTAAAGTTGTTTGCTGCAGAGCTCTCACTGAGATTCAAGATTCAAGATTGTTTATTTGTCATATGCAGAATCAACACAGTCAACAATGCAATGAAATACTTAGGATCAGAAGAACCGTTGACTCGCTAAGATAATCAGAAGTACTAATAACAGCAGTAATAGTACATGGTAAAAAAAAGTGTTGCAAAAGTGCAGGGGAAGAAGTAAACAATATAATAAACAATATAATAAAATATGTAATAAAATGTAATTTAAAAAATACAAGGTACAATGTACAAGGTGCAGGTAGGATTAAATCAAGATCAAATAAGGTGTAAGTATTTCACAGATTGCACATAATATGGTGTGGTGTAGGTGTTGCATGTGGATTTCGTATTGCACATAGTATGATATAAATATTGCACATAGGTTATTGCACTGATTATTGCACATGTAACAGTAATTTACAGTGAGGTAGTGACAAACATGATACATTCATACAGAGCAGCAGCAGTAAACATAATTATGCATAATGAAAGGTAGTTTAGTGCAGTATTATTGAGAGTTCAGTATTATTTAGAGTATTACCCAGAGTTCAGTAGTCTGACAGCTTGGGGGTAATAGCTGTCTTTGAGTCTTTTTGTGCGTGCTGGCAGGCTCCTGTATCGTCTACCAGAGGGTAGCAGACAGAAGAGTCCTTGGGCCGGATGAGTATGGTCCTTAGTGATGCTGTGTGTCTTACGCAGACCCCTGCTGTGGTAAATGTCCTGGCTGGAGGGGAGACTGCTGCCAGTGATGTCCTCTGAGGTTATTTTCCTGACACCAGCTGGTCAGTGATTTCACCTCGTCTCTGTAGGCGCTCTCATCGTTGTTGGTGATGAGGCCTAGGATGGTGGTGTCGTCAGCAAACTTGATGATGATGTTGGAGCTGTGCCTGGCGGTACAGTCGTAGGTTAACAGGGAGTACAGGAGAGGGCTGAGAACACAGCGCTGGGGTGCCCCAGTGCTGAGGACACGTGTGGAGGATTACAGAGCTAAAATCTCTAGGCAGATAGAAGGGTCTGACTTTGATGGTTAGCAGCTCTAGGGTTGGAGTGCAGTGAGTTGTTAAAATATGTGCGTCTGTTGCCCACAAGGAGTTAACCATAAAGCACACACCCCCTCCACAAGACTTGCCTGAGTCCTCCGTTCTGTCCTGCCTGTATATAGTGAAATTGTCCGGGGTAACGGCGCTGTCGGGAATGGACGGGTCCAGCCATGTTTCCGTAATAATAATAATAATAATAATACATTTTATTTAAAAGCGCCTTTCAAGACACCCAAGGACACTGTACAAAACAAAGTTAAAACATAAAAATACTTAAAATACAAAGATAAAAACAGAGATACAAAAACTGGAAGATGGTGAAAGTGACTGTTATGTGGTGTAGGATTGTCTGAACAGGTGTGTTTTGAGTCTGTATTTGAAAATAGGAAGAGAGTCAATATTGCGGAGGTCAGGAGGGAGAGAGTTCCAGAGCAGGGGAGCAGAGCGGCTGAAGGCTCTGCCCCCCATGGTGATGAGACGAGCAGAGGGGACAGAGAGCTGGAGAGAGGAGGAGGAGCGGAGGGAGCGAGAAGGAATGGAGATGTGGAGGAGGTCAGTGATGTAAGGTGGGGCCAGGTTATGGATTGCTTTGAATGTGGTTAGGAGAATTTTAAAGTGAATTCTTTGTTTTATGGGAAGCCAGTGTAGTTGTTGGAGGACGGGGGTGATGTGGTGGGAGGAGGGGGTCCTGGTGATGATGCGGGCAGCGGAATTTTGGAGAAGCTGCAGTTTCTGGAGGGATTTATTGGGGAGACCAAAGAGGAGGGAGTTGCAATAGTCAATCCGGGAAGTAACAAGGCTGTGTACGAGTATGGCAGTGGTGTGAGGAGTGAGAGAGGGGCGGAGACGAGAGATATTGCGGAGGTGAAAGTATGCGGAGCGGGTGATGTTATTAATATGGGATTGAAAAGAAAGTGTGCTGTCAAGGATGACACCCAGACTCTTGATCTGAGGGGAAGGAAGGACAGTGGAATCATGGATAGATACAGAGAAACGGCTGGATTTGGAGATAGTGGAGGGGGTGCCTACTAGGAGGACTTCAGTTTTAGAGCTGTTAAGTTTGAGAAAGTTGGAGGAGAACCAGGAATGGATTTCTTGTAGACAGAGGGTAAGAGAGGTTGGAGGGAGAGATGAGGAAGGTTTGGTAGAAATGTAGAGCTGGGTGTCATCCGCATAACAGTGAAAAAGAATGTTGTGTTTACGGAACAGAAAGCCAAGTGGAAGGATGTAAATGATAAAAAGAAGGGGACCTAAGACAGAGCCTTGGGGAACACCAGCAGTGACAGGGAAAGTGTTGGATTTGCAAGATTTGAATTGGATAAATTGACTGCGATCAGAGAGATATGAAATGAACCAGGAGAGAGGAATATGGGAAATACCAATAGACTGAAGTCTGTGAATGAGGATGTTGTGGGAGATTGTGTCAAAAGCTGCTGTCAGATCGAGGAGGATGAGGATAGAAAGTAAACCGGAATCAGAAGCTAACAGGAGGTCGTTGGTGATTTTGAGAAGTGCAGTTCCTGTGCTATGGAGTGGGCGGAAACCGGATTGAAATTGTTCATAGATATTGTTAGTGGTGAGATGAGTGTGGAGTTGAGAGGCAACAGTTTTTTCAAGAATTTTGGCAATGAAGGGCAGGTTGGAAATAGGACGGAGGTTATTGAAGTTGTTGGGATCTAGACCGGGTTTTTTCAGAATGGGAGTAACAGAAGCAGTTTTGAGAGATGAAGGAACCGTACCAGAGACCAGGGAAGAGTGAATGATGTTAGTGATGATGGGGGCAAGGGAGGAGAGACAGGATTTAACAAGGGTTGTAGGGATAGGGTCAAGTTGGGAGGTAGAGGGTTTGGAGTTAAGAATGAGCTCAGAGACGACTTGGACAGAAGGAAGGGAAAAACTTGAAAATGGTGACAGAGGTGAGTGCGGGAAGAAGGTGTCCACTCCAGAGACTGCAGCTCCATTTGTCAGGTGTTGGTGGATGGTTGTGATCTTGGAGACAAAGAAAGACATGAGAGAATTGCAAAAATCAGTGGAATACAGGTGGTTGGGCAGAGAGTCAGGGGGTTTTGTTATGTTAGAGAGAAGTGAGAAAAGGGTCTTGGAGTTGTGTTTGTTGGAGTGAATCAGGCCGGAGTAGTAGGTGGATTTAGCAGTGGATATTGAGTCTTTGTAGTGAATAATGTGGTTATTGTACATGTCCTTGTGAATTGTGAGACCAGTTTTATTTTTGAGTCGATCCAGTTGTCGGCCTTTGGCTTTGAGTTGTCGTAGTGCAGGAGTGAACCAGGGTGCGGAGCGGGAGAAGGAAACTGATCTTGTTATGAGAGGAGCATGAGTGTCCAGGAGTGTGTGTAGGCTGTTGTTGTAGTGAGAGACTAGGTCATCAGGTGGAGTAGTAGGATCTGTACTGAGGAAGTTATTGATATCAAAAGAAAATGTATTGGTGTTAATGTCCTTTATTTTGCGAAATGATATAGTGCGAGGGAGGAGGAGTTTGGCAAGTGTGAGTTTGAGACTGAATGTGATGAGCATGTGGTCGGTGAATGGGAGTGTGTGGGGGTTGCAGTCAGAGGGAATGATACCAGAACAGCATACTAAGTCCAGGGTGTGTCCTTTGCAGTGAGTGGGGAAATGAATATATTGTTGTAAACCAAGGCTGTCCAAACAGGATGAGAAGTCATCCGTAAAGGCAAAAACACAACAGTTCCTCATGTCCCGTTCGAAATAATCCGTGCACGCAGGTCATCCAGTTTATTCCTCAGAGACTGGACGTTTGCAAGCAGGATAGAGGGAAGAGTAGGTCTGTTGTGCCTCTGGCGGGTTCTCCACAGCACACCGGCTCGTTTCCCCCGACGCGTTCTCCTCTTACGCCACCAGATTAAACCAGGGGGCCGATGCCTCGAAAACCGGCTTAAAGTCCGCGCTTACTAACGGACGTAGCTCCAAAAGTGAGCTACGGTCGTACACATAGCGTGGGAGTGCAGTGCAAGTTCAAAAAGTGAAAAAAGTGATTGAAAATAAAATAAAAATAAGGTAGAAGGAGCGAGTACAGAGCGACTGATCAGTGCGTCCATTCTGCAGCGCAACCTGATGACGTTTTTGTGGCCTCAAACAATAAAAACAAATAAAAATCTAATAAAATACAAATAAATTCCAAAATAAAATGCATTTGAGCACATTCACAAGTGTCATCAGAAGAGGGGGAAGATTTGAATGTTTGGGATTATTATGCAGTTGAGGGACACTATCACGGTCCTTTTTCTTTCAGGTTTTATAACAGGAAGTGCTAATATTTGTAAATGTAATTATACTGCACAAAGCATGAAATATTAACAGGGTTCATAGTTCTATGTCTCAAATTCTGTTTCTTAGAACCACACACGTATAAGAACCACACAGGTGTAAGAGAACCACACAAGTGTAAGAGAACCACACACGTATAAGACCCACACAAGTGTATAGGACCCACACAGGTGTATGAGAACCACACAGTTGTAAAAGAACCACACAGGTGTATGAGAACCACATGGGTGCATGAGATCCACACAGGTGTATGGAAACCACACAGGTGTATAGGAACCACATAGGTGTATGAAAACCACACACGTATAAGAACCACATGGGTGTAAGAGAACTACACGGGTGTATAAGAACTACACAGGTGTATGAGAACCACACATGTGTATGAGAACCACACAAGTGTAAGAGAACCACACAGATTTATGAGAACCATACAGGTGTATGAGAACCACACGGGTGTATAAGAACTACACAGGTGTATGAGAACCAAAAGGGTGTATGAGAATCAGACGGGTGTACGAGAACCACACAGGTGTATGAGAACCACACAGGTGTAAGAGAACCACACACGTGTATGAGAACCACACAGGTGTAAGAACCACACAGGTGTATAATAATAATAATAATAATAATAATGCATTTTATTTAAAAGTGCCTTTCAGAACACCCAAGGACACTGCACAAGGTTAAAATGAATAAAAAGCACAAACAAACAATACAATAAAACATATAAAACAAGATAAAAACAAAATCAGAGTGGAGTAATTGGCTATGAGAGGTAGGACAGTCTGAACAGGTGTGTTTTGAGTCTGGATTTAAAGAGTGGGAGAAAGTCTATATTCCGGAGGTATGAGAACCAAAAGGGTGTATGAGAACCAGACGGGTATACGAGAACCACGCAGGTGTATGAGAACCACACAGGTGTAAGAGAACCACACAGGTGTAAGAGAACCACACACGTGTAAGAGAACCACACAGGTGTATGAGAACCACACGGGTGTATAAGAACTACACAGGTGTATGAGAACCATACACGTATAAGAACCACACAGGTGTATGAGAACCAGACGGGTGTAAGAGAACCGCACAGGTGTATAATCATAATAATAATAATGCATTTTATTTAAAAGCGCCTTTCAGAACACCCAAGGACACTGCACAAGGTTAAAATCAATAAAAAGCACAAACAAACAATACAATAAAACATATAAAACAAGATAAAAACAAAATCAGAGTGGAGTGATTGGCTATGAGAGGTAGGACAGTTTGAACAGGTGTGTTTTGAGTCTGGATTTAAAGAGTGGGAGAGAGTCTATGTTACGGAGGTATGAGAACCAAAAGGGTGTATGAGAACCAGACGGGTGTACGAGAACCACGCAGGTGTATGAGAACCACACAGGTGTAAGAGAACCACACAGGTGTATGAGAACCACACAGGTGTAAGAGAACCACACGGGTGTATGAGAACCAGACGGGTGTAAGAGAACCGCACAGGTGTAAGAGAACCACAGGTGTAATAGAACTACACGGGTGTAAAAGAACCACACAAGTGTAAGAGAACCACACAGGTGTATGAGAACCACACGGGTGTATAAGAACTACACAGTTGTATGAGAACCATACACGTATAAGAAACACAGGTGTATGAGAACCAAAAGGGTGTATGAGAACCAGACGGGTGTATGAGAACCACGCAGGTGTATGAGAACCACACAGGTGTAAGAGAACCACACAGGTGTATGAGAACCACACAGGTGTAAGAGAACCACACAGGTGTATGAAAACCACACAGGTGTAAGAGAACCGCACAGGTGTAAGAGAACAACACAGGTGTAAGACCCACACAGGTGTAAGAGAACCACAGAGGTGTAAGAGAACCGCACAGGTGTAAGAGAATTACACAGGTTTATGAGAACCACACAGGTGTAAGAGAACCACACGTGTATGAGAACCACATAGGTGTAAGACCCACAGAGGTGTAAGAGAACCACAGAGGTGTATGAGAACCACACAGGTGTAAGAGAACCGCACAGGTGTAAGAGAACTACACAGACGTAAGAGAACCGCACAGGTGTAAGAGAACCACACGGGTGTAAGAGAACCATACAGGTGTAAGAGAACCACAAGGGTGTAAAAGAACCACACAGCTGTAAAAGAACCACACAGGTGTATGAAAACCACACGGGTGTAAGAGAACCACACAGGTGTAAGAGAACCACAGGTGTAATAGAACTACACGGGTGTAAGAGAACCACACAGGTGTAAGAGAACCACAAGGGTGTAAGAGAACCACACAGGTGTAATAGAACTACACGGGTGTAAGAGAACCACACAGGTGTAAGAGAACAAGGGTGTAAGAGAACCACACATGTGTAAGAGAACCACACATGTGTAAGAGAACCACACAGGTGTAAGAGAACCACACATGTTCACTTTTACCTCTTGGCCAGGCCAAAGGTTAAACAGTGATGTGTTATTTGACAGTATTTTGTGTTGGTAATAGTTTTTGTTTTGTTTGTTTGGAGCGCAGGTTTAAAATAGAAGCCATTCATTAAAGGCTTACACTGAGGAGCATCAACACAATAACAATTAGCGTCACTGGTCATAAAAGAACTGTACGTGTTCCCTGAAGTCATTCACCTCACCTTTCTATTATACAACAAACAGACTTTTTACAACGCAAACTCTTTCTTCAACAAATATATTGTACATATATTTTAATACTACATTTTGTGTTTCGAAAAGCACATGCAATGATAATGAAGCTTTTTAACACATGGTTCATATCGTGTCTTCAAAGTGCACAGGTTAGAATCGTCCACTAAAACACAGTCAAATAAATTATCTGTATAAAGTTGATCATGAGCTTAAGCTTAATCTAGTTTCAAACTGCTAAGCCCGAAGCACTTCAAAGACATGATCAACAATAGATTTCACTTCTAGTTTGAAATGAACTAGCTTTGTGTTGCCTCCCCATACGGAAAAGAATACAACGTATTATTGCCAGCAATATTGTACACCATAAAAGACTTGCATGGCTAGTACTATGAGATACTCTTGAAAGTGGTCACTTTTGCATTTTCCTAATAGAAAATAATAATCAGAATCAAATATGATCCAACTGAATGTCACACATGTCATATATTTATTTATCCATCCATCCATCCATCTTCTTCTGCTTCTCCATTTCTGGGTCACAGTGGCAGCAGTCCAAGCAGATCTGCTCCAGCACCAGCCACCATGAATCCTCACAACTGGCCTTGATGCACTTCTGTCATGGGGGCTACCAGTGTCCGCAGACACTGTTTAAGGGTTAAGTGTCTTGCCCAAGGACACAACAGAAGCACTCATTTGTGAGAACTGGGACCAGTCGTATAGACTACTGTAATGTCTTGCTCTCTGGTCTTCCCAAAAAGAGTATTTCAGGTTTGTAATTATTACAAAACTCAGCAGCACGTGTCCTGACTAGGACCAGAGGGCGGGACCACATTACACGGGTTTTAAAATCTCTGCATTGGCTCCCTGTGAATTTCAGGATAGATTTTAAAGTTCTTTTACTGGTTTTTAAATGTCTTAATGGTCTTGAACTGCTTTTTCCTTACAAACCTTCACGGGCCCTGTGCTTCTCTGGCAGCTCCTGGTCATTCCCAAAGTCAGGACACTCAAGGAGAGGCGTCTTTTCAGGACTACGGCCCTCGTCTATGGAACAGCCGGAGGACCTCAGGGCCAAAGAGAACGTTCATGTTTTTAAGAGTGGCTCAAGGCTCACCTGTTTAGCTTGGCCTTTGATTGAATTTGTTTGTCTTTTTGTTTGTTCTTTCGTTCGTTTGTTCATTTGTTTGTTAGTTTTTGTTGTTGTTGTTGTTGTTGTTGTTGTTGTTTTTTTATTGTTGGCGGCACGGTGGCTGAGTGGCTAGCACTCATGCTTCACAGCAATAAGGTTCGGGTCGCCCGGGAATTTCTGTGTGGAGTTTGCATGTTTTCCCCGTGTCTGGGTGGGTTTCCTCCGGGCACTCCGGTTTCCCCCACCAACCCAAAACATGCACCAGGTAAAATCCTCCAGCTGAGGCCCTGACCAAGACTAAACAAGAAATCATGGAGATGGTCCCCGGGTCAGATGCAGAAAACGATTTCTCCTGTGTAAGATCAATAAAAAGCGCTTTGTGTTACATTTTTTGTATCAAAAGTGCTTTATAAATAATGATTGATTGATCACACACGGCCAACCCGTTGAGAGCGGGATATGAACCTTCAACCCCTGGATCAGTAGACAAACGCTCTACCGAGCTACTGCCACCCCATTATTTATTTATTCTTTATTTAATAGGGACAGTGTATATTAATTAACATCTACAACATTGCAGTGTAAATACGCCTGATTATAGCAAAAATGTTATATTCGTAAAGTGCACAATAACTTAGTGTCTTTCATGTGTAGCAGTATGAGAATGTAAGCAGAGCGCAGTTGCTTAATAGGCACGGGTGTCTATTGGCCGCCAGCGCTAGGTGGCGTCCCATAAAAGTCCTACCTTTCTGCCGCACTCCCCTTTGACCTCTGGCACTGGGCCTGCCCGCCGGCGTTCACTTCCGGGTTTGCTCCGTGCTCGCTCCGTGCATCTCTGCGGGTAAGATGGGCACTTGGTCTCCTTTATTTACATTTCAGACTGTTTCTAATGTATTTATCTAACTTGTAGCATGGACAGTCTACCCGCGCAATAAGGGGATATGCCGGTTGTTTCGGGCCGCTCATGATAACGCTCACGGTAAGGGTTTCCCTGTTTGGTTACTTTCGGCTGTCCTATAGCATAGCTTAGCTTAGCTTACTAGCATGTTACCTCTCTTAGGCGCTGTGATAGTTCTCCCTCGCCTCTCCCTCGGCGGAGCTCAAAGTTTGGCTCTTAAGTGGTAAGTATGTCGGTGTCTTTGGGTTAATGAGCTGTAAATGCTAAGCGTATTTATACCTCCTCCTGTTATGTTTGTGTATACGCTGCCGTTTTGTCCTGCTGCACTTATTTCCACTGTCGCTTGTTGCTTGTATTCTGTGCCAACTCCGCACCAATTCTGCATGTGCTTCGCTTCACGCCGCCGCTTGACTGCCTGCTTCTGGCCTGCGCTGGTCAGGCATTTCCTAACCTGCCGCCTGCTTTTGGGGAAGATTGCTTGGGGTGTTCTGCGGGGGGACCCCCATCCCCTCCCCCTCGCGGTGTGCGCTTCGGTGAACGGGGCGGCGGGAAATTAACCCCTCCTTGGCCTGATATTCCTGGGATTGAACGAGCTGTTGCGAAATACAGCACTGGACCAGCGTTGCGTGTGAACTGGAGCGTTATTGGGTGTTGGTACTATTTTGTAATGTTTTAATTCTGTGTTCCAGGAGCTGATTGGCCAATCTGGTGGCGGGGTCGGTCCTTTTGGTGGTGGTGATAAACTTTGTATATATATTATTTTGCAGTGCACTTTCTTCTTCCGTTGTTGAGTGTGTTTGTAGTGATTTTCTTTGTGTTGGGGTGTTTTTATTTCGTTTTCATCCCATTGTTGTTGGTTCCTCTCTGTCCTCCAGCCTGACCTCAGCTCCCGGACGTCCCCACGTGGTGTGTGTGAGTGTGTGAGTGCTCTAGGCCTTCTGAAAGAAGATTAAATTGAGTTTTATACTGTTTATAATAAGAGGACTTGTTTTAAATATCATTCTAAGAATTTACAATAAAGACTGTGAATTGGAACTGTCTCGTCTGTTTAGTGTAAAATCGTACCTGCGTGCCTTAGTACCTCTTAGTCCCCATTATTGTGGTGGCGTTGTTGTGTAGTGTACATTGCAAGTACACCTTGGGAGCTATCGCTACTGCCACACATGTAAACACGTAAACTTTTTAACTTTTGTTGTGTAATGCGTGTTCTATCAGAGACAACCAAGATTCAAAAGGGTTTAAATTTACCAAAAGTTAATTTCCCTTAACAATATTTCTAATACAGAGCTCTGGGTCCAAATGTCTGCCCTGGTGCGTACGCTTACATACGAGTTAACCAGCGCGTACAAAAAAGTGACTCCTTCCCTGGAGCTTACAGTAGCAAGTCTTATGCCAGGAGCTGCAAACTGACCGCTTGCTCTTCCCTCACACACAGATAAAATACAATATGCAAATATGTTCATTCAGGGTCCGTCTTCTGCTCTGGCCCACATTCTTCTGCTGCATCCGCGCAATCTTCCTTTCCTCCAGTCTTCCTCTATTCCACAGAGCACTCATCGACCGGAACCAGATGCTTCCTGTCGGACATTCCACAGAGAGACAACCTTCAATGTGCAGAACACATTCATCTCCAATTTTCATTCGAATAATACACCAAAAAATGTTTATATGTTGTATGATATAAAAATATGATTATGTATATGCATGCACCTAAAAAAACTTAACTCATTCAACATTTCTTCACTTTCTTATATGCTCTGTTTTAAATGACTCACTGTTACACTAAGGTTTGTGTGTGCATCATACAATGTATATATAAAAGTGTTGAGTTTATTAAGGAATTTTATATGTATAATAATAAAAATATGTAAAAATATTCCTGTGTTGATGAAGTGCAGATTGACATTTTCTCTTTTTGTATGTTGGTTTGCTATAATTAAACTCTTTGTAAATGCTTAAACTGTCCTTCTCCATTGATCCAGGGAATGTGAACTTGACCAAACTGATTTAAAAGTTCAGGCTACAAGAGAAAACAACAGACCACAAAACTGTTCTTGGTCATCTCAGCTCATGTAACTACTGTAAGCTTATGATGTTTTGTGTGTACGTAGAATCCCTCAGTCCTCCAGGTAGAATCAACTTTGGTCCAGTTGACAAATTGAATTTCTCGTTTTTGCCTTTATGATGTTTTATAATATCTTATTTGTTGATGTTTGCTAGAACATTTCAGTGTAAATTAATGCTTGGCAAACTTTGACATTTATTTTCTCAGTATATTGTATGAATATTTAGTGTTAGCTACAGTCCTTATGTTAGAAATTCATGTAAGTTTCATATTATTTGCATTTACTAAGGGCTTTACATCTGATTTAACTCATGTAAGCTGAATATGAGATTATGATAATAATATGCTTATGATAATAAGCATATTTAAATTTTGTAAAATGTATATCTCTTTTCCATATGGGTCTGCTCTGATTGTATATCTTAATTAACAGTTTAAAACATGTCATAAATAAACACAGATTTAAGTATCAGCATACGGACCATCTAAAACTATTGTGGCAAGACCGGTTTGGAGGCCTGGGCTACAGGTGCTCTTACTTTCCGTTCCATGGCGCTGAGCTGGTGGACTATTTAAGCGCTCCTCCTCTACCGCTCCCCCTTTTTGCTCACACGTTCTTCCGGGCTCCGCGTGGTGTCTGCTCTCCTACAGCTCAGGTAAATTCTCTTGCGTTAAACCTCTCTCTGTGTTACGACCAATCCTTATAGACCCTTTTTCTGTTAGTAAACAAAGGCGCGGTTGCGCGCGCAACTGGCAACGGAAGCATGGCAGAACTCCGCTACTCCTCAGTGTATGCAAATGGACTTTCGTCAAAAGATCGCAAATGTTACCTCAACAAGCTGACTTTGGCAAATGGTGTCCGACTGCCAGATCCTAATGCGATCAGTGAGTGGGTGGATGATGTTAGCAAGTGGCCTAATATACAGAGGCCAGATATTTATACTTATTTAATAGAGAAACCCAGTGTGTACACGAGGGAGAAATTACGAGCCTATAAGTCACTGGATGCCTACGAATATGTTGTCTGTGGTCATGTACAGGACGTGAAATACCATGACATAGATTCAGAGTTTTGTGTGCTAAAATCCAAAGTTCTTCCTAGTCAAAGGCAAGGACACAGGACATAGTTATGTAGGAAATGTCTGAGTTGAGCCCTTATGCTATGTCACTATGTTATGTTACTGTTATTTGCCTTACCCATTGTCATTAAATCATATCCCCAATGCTGATTATTATAGATAAATCGTGTCATTGTCTAATGGTAACAACATGTATGGAAAAGGGTGTTAACATCATTAACTAAAATATGGAACAGCCTGAGTGATGAACTAAAACACTGTTCAAACTTTAAGCAGTTTAGTATTCTGAGTCGTTATAGTGATGCAATGTTGTAATGGTTAGTATATTAAATTATTATAAATGGCTTATCTGTGGACATTGTAAATATAAGTTATATAGTAAAACCGGATGTGACGAAGATGGTTCAGAGGAAACCGGACATTATTAATGTTTAAGTGACTGTAAGGAGTGGGATTCAAAAAGTTAACACTTCTTTCCATAACCCTTTGAGATGTGTTTACTTCTGTAAAGAAATTATATTAATATGCCCACACGTACATGTATACGTGTAATGTATTATGTACTGTATATTGACTTTGTGACATACTCAATAAAAATTCATCATTCATTCATTACAAATAAATGAGATACTGTACAGTTTATTACAAGTCATTACATGTTAAGTACTGTACAGCGGTGTAGGAAAATATAGATTTTTGCAGCTCCTCTTTTATCTTTAAATTTTCAGCTCGTAGTGCGTCACACTTCTGTCGCAGGTTGACATAGTCTGCCTGAAGTTGACTCTGTCTCAGGTTCAGATCATCATACACTGTCTTCCTGTTCACCTTTAAGATAGAAAAGTGAATAATTAGTAGGTGGTGCAACCAGTGCAGTAAGTTTAAGCTGTAAGTGCATTCCAGGTAGTTATACGATTTAAGCAAAGAAAGAACATTCTTGGAAGGGATGGGTTTTCAAGAATTTCATCTTACAATCAATAAGTTGATTGTAAGATGAAATATATTCATACCGGGACAATGATCCAGGCTGCATTCTTGTTCTTCTTCTTGGTTTAGAAGAAACAGAACTTGCTGAAGTGTTAGCTCTGTCTGCTCACTTTATTTTCCTATGGTACCTAACAAACAAAATATCAGAAATTAAATTAACAAACATTAAAGTGCAACACAGGACAACATTTATATGCACAAGCAGATTCATACCTAACCATTAAATAACCATAAATAAATAAATGAACAGTACAGTACAGAAAAGTCAAGTCAGAGTGCTAAGATAGCACTAAGATGCTTAGATAGTGTCAGTAATAAAAGCAGCAGATGTGTAGTGCTTATGCAAGAGAAAACAAACTAAAAGGGGAAAAAAATGAGAGGGGGATAACTTTAATTACTCTTAACCTGCCCATCTTTGAATGAGGATTCTGGCTTTGTTTTGTGTACGAAAATACAGAAGGCACGAAATCAGGACTACCTGCAAATGTACATGTTTATTTACTAGCCTAGCCTGCTAGCTGCTAACCAAGCCTAACACCAGCTTATCAAAATTCAGCTACATTTCATTATTAATTTACATCATACAGACAATCACTAATGTAAACTGGGCTTTCCAGCTAAATAGACAACCTTACCTGATATAAAGTGGGCGCTGCAGATGCGAGCATTTCTGAATGTTTTCATTCCAGTCAATGCGTTTGATCGCCTGCAGCCACAGACGGCGCCTGTTGCTTTGAAATGGTCGTGATCCTCTTGGAATCCGGTAAAACTTTAGTCCGCTGGTAGAATATCGATTTGGGCAACCATACACACAACAACTTACCTGGCCAGCCAAATGATATCTCTCTGTATTTCCTATACACCGCGATACCATTTGGACACCCTCCCTCCACTCTCGCTCCTCCGGTTAAAAACGGACTCCGCGATTCTGATTCGTTCAAAGATGGTGACGTCAGTGCACCCGCCTTTGCCCGCAAAGTCACTCTTAGGCAGCGGAAGTTCCTCCTCAGTTTTGAATCAAGATGGTGCAATCTCTGATTGCTTCACTTAGCTGTCTGTCTAAGCGCAACAGCAGCGCATTTTGGACCAAGCGTTACCAGACTCATCCGCTGGTACAGCGATGAGTCATGGATTCTTCCAGGCAACACAACAACCAGACATTTTGCTGAAATTGGAAGCTGGAATGTGTTGGAAAAGTTCGTGTCTCTATCTAAATGAATGGGGAGTAATGGCACTTCCGTTGCCAAATGCGCGCGCAGCTTTTTTGTCACCGGGGGTGTAGTGCGCCAGTCCGTGCGCGGACTAGAATCTGTAGCCGCGGTCTGTACCATATTGCCGCGTGATCCCGTCTGGAACTGCACGCGGTTAATTTCCAAAAGCGGTATGTTTGTCTTGGGCTAAATCCTCTGCTGCAGGCTCACCTTGCAATAAACTTAATTTTTCCAGGTGTCGGAGTGGCCTGCAGCGGCGGAGCGCACCACCAGTGCTGTTTTGCTGTTTTATTGTTCTGTTTCACTGATTATTTTGTTTGTCCCTGCTTAATTATTGTTCACTGTTGGGTTACTTACCCTGTTTTAAGGCGTAGCTGCTTTTACTCAATTGAAATGATTAAAAATAGAAGATAAATAAATCATTGTAATCAAAGGAACCTGGCTCGCTCTATTTCATTATTGATAACTGGACCTGTGTGCCTTACACATTGTGTATGGTGGAGTGTCCTGGTATTTCCACGTGGCGTTGTTGTCTATTTGATTAAATCTATCCACTAAAATTGCACCGCCAGCCTTCTAGGCTAGCCCCCCCCCCCTCTTCGTGCCACACTATCATTATTTTTTGTCACTTATTTCAGAAAGTCAAACCCATACAGTGTTACATGGACTAAAAATATTTAACTTTTTCATGATATTCACATTTTTTTTTACATGTACCTATATGCTATAATCAGGTCAAACTATGTCTGCCATCTGGATCTAGTTATAAAATGTTTTATTATGCTAGTTGTTGTTTAACATTACTTTAACGGGGCTTGAAAGTTGTGAAAAGAGCTTATAAAAATCTGGTAAAAAATTATACAAATCAAATGCAGCACCTTTAAAGGGCCTATATTACACAAAATCTTTAAGTCGTGTTAGAACGTTCCCAAAACCATACCTGGAGATGTGTTTGTTTCATTCACACATATGTGAGTAATTTATTTTTTATTATTATTACTATTCTTCATGGCTCAAAATGTTCTGTGAAGTCATGTAGTGGTTTTCAAGTTAACAAGCTTTTAATATTGTTCAGCACACTTTCTTACAATTCGAGCTCTCTTTAAACGCAGACCAAACTAATGCTATTCACAAAGAAAAAGAGTAATTCCCAGAACATTCCTCCTGTTCTTACTCTTCAAGGGACAAAAATAGAAGCAGTTAAACCATTTAAATATTTAGGTATTTTAATTGACGATAGTCTTTCTTTTAAAGCACACATTGATCAACTGATTAAGAAGCTAAGACTGAAAATTGGCTTTTATTTTAGGAACAAGTTATGCTTCTCTTTTAATACAAAGAGGAGACTTGTTGCAGCGACGTTTTTACCCATTCTAGATTATGGAGATGTTATTTATCTGAATGCCCCCAACCCTCCGTTTACCATGCCTCTCTGTGATTGATCACAAACTGTAAGCCTCGGACACTGTGAACTGTACACTTGTGTTGGTTGGGCAGGACTGGACACTCGCAGGCGAAGTCACTGGTACATGTTCATTTACAAAGGGATTATGGGTCTGCTCCCTCCATATCTATGTACATATATTCAACATAAAACAGATGGACATGATGCTCTGCCATCACAAAACTGCTTCTTTCTGTCCCAAGTGTCTGCACAGAGACCGGTAAAGTGGCATTTCAATATTCTGCACCTTCAACGTGGAATAATTTACAAAACGTCTTGAAATGACAAGAACTGACTTCAATAGTTCAGTTTAAATCTATGTTGAAAGGTTTGGAAACATAGATTTGTTTCCAAACAAATCTATGTTTCCATCTTGAAAATCTTGAAAATCTTGAGATTTTCAAGATGGCGCCGGGGTGCCTGGCACGCCGTCTGGGACTCCCCACCTTGATCTGTTTTAACCTGTTTTTAACCTGTTTTAACCTGTTCTTAACTGTTTTTATAAGAACCACACACTCTGCGCTGGTATATGAAAGATCAGAGCTTCTGAAAATTAAAGAATACACGGACTTACACCCCGATTGTGGCCGCGATGACCCTAAAGCCCCGCACCCCCCTTACCTGGCAGATGTGCCCGAGTTTCTGCGCAGGATCCCGGCACTCCCTTCCAGAAGACGCCGACGCCGCGGGGTGCGCAGCGGGCGGCTCGTCAAGCTGAAAGCTGTGCTAGCGCTTTGCCCTGAACTATTGAGCTCTCCTCAAAAAATCCCGACGGATCTGAGAGCCTGCTTTTATCGTTTCGCCTCCAGACGTAACCTGGCTCCTCTGGGTGCGTCGCTGATCCTCTGTGGCGAACATGGAACGGAGATGACCGTTTGCTCCACGGTGCGTCCTCACCGGCTTTGGCGTCGAGGCCCGCGCGGTGCTAGCCTCGGGAACCTGAAGCAGCTAACTCGAGCTGCCCCGGCGCTGGAGGTTTCTCCACCTTTAAAATGCGGCCTTTTTAACGCCAGATCCGTGGCGAATAAGACTTTCATTCTCCAGGATTACATCGTCACGCATCATCTGGATATGCTATTTCTCACGGAAACCTGGATTAAACCCGGTGAGTCCAGTGTGTTTTCTGAACTTGTTCCTCCCTGCTGCACGTTCATCAATGTCCCTAGAACATCTGGTCGTGGTGGAGGTCTTGCAACTATTTTAAAAAATCGCCTGTGTTTTAAGCCGCTGTCTGAGTTGCGCTTCTCTTCATTTGAGCTAAGCTGCTTTACACTACAGGCAAAGAATCCTGTGCTGTGCGCGGTGATCTACCGCGCCCCTAAGTATAACAGAAACTTTCTTAAGGATTTCTCGGATTTTATTGCTTCTGTTTTAACGGACTACGACAGACTTTTAATTGTTGGTGATTTTAACTTGCCTATTTATTGCCCTTCAAAGCCCCTTGTGAAGGAGTTTTTAGAATTACTTGATGGTTTTAATTTGGAACAGCATGTGACTGGTGCTACGCACTCACATGGTAATACACTGGATCTTGTTTTATCTTACAACTTGCACATAGACAATCTATCCATATGTGACGCAGTTGTCTCTGACCACAGTTTGATTGTGTTTAACTGCACTCTAAATGACTCCGTGAGTGCGCCACAGCCTGCGCGCTTCTGCCGCTCCTTCAAACATGACACAGCAGCTCGGTTTTCGTCTGTGTTTTCCACATTGAACAATGATAGCGCTCCTGCAACACTGGACACAGAGGAATTAATGAACACTTTTAAAGTTACGTCGTGCCAGGCTCTGGACAGTGTGGCTCCGCGCAAAGCCGTGCGCCCTAGAGCCAAACTCGAACCCTGGCTGAATGACACTACGCGCGAAGCTAGGCGCGTGTGTAGGAGAGCGGAGCGCAAATGGAAACAAGACGGGCTCCATGTTTCTTATCAAATTCTTCAGGACAGCTGGCACAATTATCAGAAAGTTGTAAAATGTGAGAAAACTAAATATCTTTCTGACCTGGTGTCAAGAAACTTAAAAAATCCTAGAGCTCTTTTTAAAACCATTGGGGATGTTCTTAACCCCATCCAGTCCACTACTGTAGAGTCCTCATCTGAGGCCTGTGAAAAATTTCTTAATTTTTTCATTGGAAAAGTTGCTCACATTAGGGCTAATATTGTGACTACATCTGTTCACCTATGTCCAAACATGGTTTGCTCTAACACACTATTGCACTTTGAGCCTGTATCCATGGACTGTATTTCAAATGTGGTCAGTAAGCTTAAGCCTTCTTCCTGCCCAACTGACCCTATCCCGTCACATCTTTATAAGGAAGCTTGGACAACTGTTGGCTGCAGTGTTTTAAAAATTGTTAACAGCAGCCTTGTTTCTGGTGTTGTGCCCACATTCTGTAAAGAAGCTGTGGTTGTTCCCCTCTTAAAAAAACCCAGTCTTGACACGTCCGTAGTCGCCAATTATAGACCTATCTCCAAGCTTCCTTTTGTGGCCAAAATTCTGGAGAAATGTGTCCTCCTGCAGCTCCAGTCTTTTCTAGAAGCACATGGCACTTTTGACATCTTCCAATCAGGCTATAAGGCATTGCACAGCACAGAGTCTGCACTTTTAAAGGTTTTTAATGACCTGTTTTTAGTGACTGATTCTGGTGATTCTGCCATTTTAGTGCTTTTAGACTTGACTGCTGCCTTTGACACAGTGGACCATGCAACTCTTTTAAATCGGTTGGATAACTATGTTGGTGTCAGGGGGACTGCACTTGAGTGGTTCAGGTCCTTCCTCAGTGGGAGATGCTGCTCAGTCAGACTGGGGGACTCCACCTCGTCCACTGCTCCTCTTAACTGTGGAGTCCCCCAGGGTTCCATTCTCGCGCCTATTCTGTTCGCTTTGTACCTTCTCCCACTGAGTGAAATTTTTAAAAAACACAATATGCAATATCACTTTTATGCAGATGACTGCCAAATTTACCTGCCACTCAAAAAACGTTCTTCCGGTCCCCTGACACCTCTCCTTGCTTGTCTGAGTGACGTCAAGGCTTGGCTGGCCCACAATTTCTTAAGTCTCAATGAGGGTAAAACTGAAGTTGTGTTGTTTGGTAAAATTGACCCCCTCTTGGACTTGGGCCCACTTAAACAGCAAGTGAAATCTTCTGTTACCAACCTTGGCGTCACTATTGACAATGATTTTAAGCTTGATAAGCACGTGAATGCGGTCGTCAAATCTGGCTTTTATCATTTAAGGCTTTTATCCAAAATCAAATCCTTTTTATCTTTTAAATCTTTCGAACAAGTCGTGCACGCTTTTATCTCTTCTCGTTTAGACTACTGTAATGCACTTTTCTCTGGCATTAGCCACCACGCACTTTCTCGTCTACAGCTAGTCCAAAACTCCGCTGCGCGCCTTTTAACCGGTACCAAAAAACGAGAGCACATAACTCCGATTTTAGCATCTTTGCACTGGCTCCCCGTTCGTTTTAGAGTTGATTTTAAAATTTTATTGTTTGTTTTTAAAGCTTTGAATGGACTGGCCCCGGATTACATCTCGGACCTCATCCAGATTTACACCCCCGCCCGCGCTCTGAGGTCCGAGGGCCAGCTCCAGCTCGTGGTTCCTAAGACGAGACTTAAAGGGACAGTGTGTAAGATTTTTACCTGTTAATTACTGAAATTGAAGATACCCATTCAAAAATACATTGTTTTCCAAGCCTTTTCACTTCCATCATGAAATCAAAGTATTCTTTTGGACTTAGATATAGTCACATAAAAGGGGGATCTTCCCCATATAGAGGCAGCCATTTTGAATACGAGAGCCGCAGAAGGACATTTGGGCTCATCCTTTGCCTCGGCTCCTGCTAACAGCTGCTTAGCCGCGCTGCAGATGGCTTCCCCCTTCCCCCCTCCCCTTCCCCTTCTCTCCTTCGTTCCTCTGCTCCCATATGCAGCCAGGAGCGAAGGAGAGAAGGGGAAGGGGAGGGGGGGAGGGGGAGCATGCTGCCGGATCACACATCGTAATGGATCTAACACGTATTTTGGACTAAATTGTTTTACTGGATTTTATTCGCTGGATCCTTATGGACAGATTGAGACCAAGTTTATGATGAAATACAGAGTTTGACCTGTGCAAAGCCTTCAAAGGTAAGCTAAGTAAGCTAAGTTTTGTGCTTTTCTGTATAAAAGCCCCATGTGCTCGGGGAGTGATTGTTTTGCAGGGAAATGAATTGCATAGTCAAAAAGAGGAGACTGTAAGGTTTCATTTGATGTGTAGATTGTCATGAATCATGATCGGGATTGTGTGTTTTCATGCGAAAAGAAAAAAAAAGTGAACGGGGGACCGTTTTATGTATACAGCGGTGCGCGGTTCGTGCGCGGGCACGCGAGATTTCGGCGCTACGTCGCGCCCGGGTGACCCTCGAGGTCTGCCGTAGCCAAAAGAGGAAGTGGAATAGCTAGTAACCACCTATGCGCCACGAATCCTACACACTGTCCCTTTAAAACCAGAGGAGACAGAGCCTTTTCTGTGGCTGGACCAAAGCTGTGGAACGCTCTGCCTCCTCACATCAAAACAGCTCCCACTGTGGAGTGTTTTAAGTCTCGTCTTAAGACCCACTTTTATTCTCTGGCTTTTAATCCCGCATGAGTTGTGTGGTCCTCTGTGTTTTTATTGTTTTTAGTTATTTTATTATTATCACTTTATTTATTGCTTTTTTTTAGTAATGTTTTTATAATTGCTTTTGTTTTTAGTGATTGTATTATTAGCACTTTATTTATTGCTATTTTAGTAATGTTATTAAGTTCTATTAATTTTATGTGCAGCACTTTGGAAACTGTCTCTGTTTATAAAATGTGCTATAGAAATAAAGTTGGAGGTGGAGGTGGAGGAAATGAATTCTATGATTTGTAATTGCTTTTAAGAATCCATTTTGTGATGTGTTCAAATGTCTGTGTGTACCTTTACCCTTTTTTTTTTTTTTTTTTACTAGAGATTGGTAATTCCAGGACTGAAATTATGTAAATAATTCTAGTGAAGGTGTATAGAGTTTAAAAACACACTTCATGTATTATCACATGACATTACAACTCGCAAGTGTTTGCAGTTTGAGAGGAGAACTCAGCCTTAATTTACAGAGTTTGTGTGTTAAACATGTGTAAATGAAACAAAACACCACTCCGGGTATGATTGTGATGAGCAATGCAAAACAATGAAATGGGAATGTGTTTTTAGCCATTTCAGAAATAGCTCCTGCTCCATAATGGTACAATAGGTGCGTCAGTGTAATTAAATATGATCAACAGGTCAAAGGAACCTGTAATTATGTTTGTGTCACTTATTGCACTTATTACATGGTGCATACCTGGAGCACTCACTTCATTGTGCTTTACAGACCAGCCCCTACAGTCAGTGTGGTTCTGTTGTACTCAGTGACAGTCAGGGGAGGCAGGTGAGGCCGTGCATCACCTGTCATCAGAGAAAAAAAAGTAAAATGAAAAAATAAATGGTTATATTTATCCAATGATTTGTACTATAAAGTTATTTTCTATTCAACTTTACCATTTTAATTCTTTTTTTTGTTCAAAATTGCTGAATTTCACTTTTCCCGTTCAAAGAGTGGTCTTTAGACGTGCAGCTCTGCACCAGCCGTTGGTGCCTCACATGGACTGACTGTGCTGTCGCTCAGCAGTGACAGATTCTGCGGTAAAGCGGCGGTGAAAAGGCGCCGGGTGTGGAAAAAGTGTGTCCAAACCATTGCCTGGTACTTTAATTTGATTTAATAAGACTGTTTACTGCTTGTAGTTGTCCCAGAAAGTCATAGAATGTTTGAACATTTATTTATACAAAGTTGTTCTCTAGTTATTTAAATGATAAATAACACATATGGATCCCTAGCCCAGATTATATCCGAGTATGAGTAGTGTTTACACTGTCTGCATAATTATAAGGCAAGTTGTATTTATGAGGATTCATTTTATAATTGAACTACTAAAGTTCTCTGGGTGACTCCCAAAGGTTAATAAACCTCAAACCTGATGAAGTTTTGGCTTTCTTAGGAGAAAATCTATCCGTGAACAATTATTTGGCAACTATTAATGTGCAGAATTGTTACACAACTAGTTGAAAAATAAACATTTTCCATTCTCACATTTATTTTCATCTGTAAGAATAATAAGCAACTCAAAATGTACAAATACACATTTCTGACATAAAAAAAAAAAAAAAAAAAATCAGTGACCAGTGCAGCCACACTTCTTCTCAATAATGGTCATAGGCCTTCCATTCATGGAGTCTGTCAGTTCCTTGGTCTGTTGACGATCAACTTTTTGTGCGGCAGCAACCGCTTTAAAAAGGCCTCAGAAGTTCTTAATCAAGTTTAGGTCAGGTGAGGAAGGGGAGCCAGGTCATTATTTTGTCAAAGGTCTTTACTGGCAGTGAAGTACTTCGATGCATGCAGTGGAGCATTGTCCTGTATTAAAATCATGGTCCTCTTGAAAGATGCAGACCTTTTTCCATACTGCTGCTTGAAAATGTGTCTTCTAAAAACTGGCAATAGGTTTTGAAATTCATTTTGAGTCCATCTTCAATCCGAAAAGGTCCAACAAGCTCATCTTCAATAATACCAGCCCATACCACTACCCCACCACCACCTTGCTGGCATCTGAGTCAAAGTAGATCTCTGTGTCTATTACTGATCCACGGGCCCATCCATCTGCTCCATCAAGAGTCGCTCTCATCTCATCAGTCCATAAAACCTTGGAAAAATCTGTCTTCAGACATTTCTTGGCCCAGTCTTGATGTTTCAGCTTATATTTTTTGCTTTTGTCAGTTTGAGACTTACACACAGTTGGAAGAGGAACCAAATGAGTACTGTATTCTGTCAATCTCACGCTCCATCCTGCTCAAAAATCACAGGGGTCAAACTGAGGGAGCTGCATTCTCTGTGGGAGGAGCGGGTACTGAGCAAAGCCAAGTGTCTCCAGGCTCAGCCCCTCCATCCTCTGGCTCCTGACTTCATCATGATGCCATCAGCGCGTCGGTTTTATGCTCCGGTCCGGAAGACTATTTTGTGCCCTCAGCTGTTAAACTGCTTAATTCAAAGGGTGGCGTTTTTTAAAGTTTTTTTTTTAAGTTTTTAAAGTTTGCACTGTAATAAGTTAATTGAGTTTTACTTGTGGTCTGTATAGGACTGACGCACTGTGTGTGTGTGTGTGTTTGGGTGTGTGTGTGTGTGTGTGTTGTGTGTTGAGAACTGCTCTGAGAATGCTGCAAATGAATTGCCCTATGGGATCAATAAAGTTTTCTGAATCTGAATCCTCCCCTCACTCATGAACAAGACCCCGAGATACTTGAACTCCTCCACTTGAGGCAAAGACTCTCCACCACCCGGAGAGGGCAAGACACCTTTTTCCGGTCGATGAAGCCATCAGGACAACATCATCTGCAAACAGCAGAGATGAGATCCTGTGGTTCCCAAACCGGATCCCCTCCGGCCCCTGACTGCGCCTACAAATTCTGTGCATAAATATAATGAAGAGAACCGGTGACAAAGGGTTCACCGGTTCATTATTACTCAAGTAGAAGGAAAAGTAGTGTCCAGAAACGACTCAGAGAAGCAGAATTCTATTAAAAAGCTGGATTTTATGTTGTGTAGTAAAAATGAAAACGTATTTGCCTAAATGTACTTCTGGCCGTGTTATTGTTTATATGTCCTTGTTTACTTACAGCATGTATGACAAACATTAGGAACTTGTGATAGACACTGAACTGAAGAAAAACACTGATCAGCGCCATCTAGTGATCAATATGAGATCTGCTGATGTAGCAAGTAAACCCACTTTGCTTTATCATCTATTTAATTTATTATTTACTGTTAATTATTATTTATTATCTTATGTTTATTTTCACAACTCACTAGTATGTGCAGTAAATTGATGAATTGTACTTTCCTTTCGGGTGTCTATAGAATTGTAATTCAGATTAAAGTGAGACATTGTAAACAAGAAAAATGTGACACTTTGTCTCTATATAGATAAGATAGATAAGTAAGAAAAAGAAGAAAAAACATTACAAGTTTTTCTCCGTTAAATGTTTTCATATACAAATGAGACTATTTATTTGTGTTGTGTTGTGTCCTTGGGCAAGACACTTAACCCACTGGTACACTGGTAGAGCCTATGACAAGAAATACATCAAGGCCCGTTGCCCGAAGGAGCGACGTAGGGCCATCCTCCCTTAGACCCACCACCCGCAGGACGATCCATGGGGGCTGGGGCGGGGAGATCTGGGTGGCAGATCTGTTTGGACTGCTGGCCCCGCGACCCGGACCACGAATTAAGCGGATGAAAAAGAACAAACAATCTTTGTGTAAAATGGCCAAAAATTGCACATTTTTGCTACAGAACTCCCTCTATTCACCACATCACCCCGGTCCTGCAGCAGCTTCACTGGCTCCTCATTCACTATCGCGTTCAGTACAAAATCCTACTCCTCACATTCAAGTCCATCCAGAACCTGGCTCCCACTTATCTCACAGAACTCCTTCATGTCACCACACACACCCGCTCACTCAGCTCCTCCTCCTCCGTCCACCTCACAGTCCCTCCTGCTCGTCTCAGCACCATGGGGAGCAGGGCCTTCAGCCGCTCTGCTCCCCATCTATGGAACTCACTCCCCCCAGACCTCCGGAACGTTCAATCACTACCAATTTTTAAATCCAGACTCAAGACCAATCTTTTCAAAATAGCTTACCCCACTTAATCATCTATCTCCCTGCTGACTGTTTCATTTTACTTGTATTGCTTTGTCTATTCTCTTTGTTTTATTTTGTATATACTGCCTGTTCTTAACTGTTTTTTAATTGTTTTTAATTGAATGTCTTTGTTCAGTGTCCTTGAGTGTCTAGAAACGCGCCTTGAAATAAAATGTATTATTATTATTACATATTTAAAGGGCTGATCTTTATGTCCCTGCCTTTGAAGTTTCAAAATAATAGATAGATTTAGATCTGGATGTAATCGCACAGTTGTAGCGTATCATATGAAATCATACATACAAAAAAAAAAAAACTTAATCAGTGATGTAACTTACAGCGATGTAGCACTGCCCTCTAGTGACAATAACTAAAAATAATCTGAAAATAAAATATGTCTGTTTATGTCTAACTTCTTAAGAGCAGGTCTCCTGGTGACCACTAGATGGCGCTGTCCAACAACTGATTTGGCCACCTCAAACGCAAGCCCCATAGGCTACACATACACACACCATGTTTAAAGACTACAAGTTTTTTTGTTTTTTTGTTCCCTTGTTTTGAAAAAAATAAATAAATAAAAATAATCAGTCAGTCAGCATTTCAAATATCTGAACAGGGGCTCAGGTGGTCATGTCATCTGGTACATTTCTCCTGAGTTCACAACAGTTCTCAGACTAACACAAGAATTCCAGTCTTCGGTGACTTCGGTTGTGTTTGTGTGGGGCGAGGCGACAGTCCCAGACCGGCTCAACGTTTGCAGTTCATTCTGTGTTCTGATCACACACATTTTACTTACAACAACTGCAACTATTGGGTGTAAAATTCCTACTTGATTTGAATGCTTTTTACGTCATATCAGCAAAATTTGAGAACTGATAGGGTGTGGGATTAAATAAGTTAAATTTAATATAAGTTAATAAAATAAATACAAATTACAACATATACAACATAATAATAATAATAATAATAATAATAATAATAATAACAATGCTGTATTATTATTATTATTATTATTATTATTAGTATTAATAATAATAATAATAATAATAATAATAATAATAATAATAAATAATAATAATAATATTTTACTACTGTTGTACTGTTGTTTACTCCTGTTATTGCACTAGAATTACTACTGTTGCACATTTATTTTTATCTTAACTTCAATGCACATTCTATTGCACGTTACCATTTCACTGCTGTATCTTCCATTGCACATTTTGATGCACACTGCACATTTTTGGACATCTGTATATAGGTATTTATTTATTATGTTGCACTGCTTTCAGATTTTAGATCTTAGACTTTAGTTTAGATTTAGATTTCTGTCTTAGATAGTTTTTGTTGTGTTTTGTCTTTATATTTTATTTTGTACACTGTCTTTTTTGCACTACCTGGCCAGAGAGAAACGAAATTTCGATTCACTGTATGTTGAACACATATGGCAGAATTGACAATAAAGCTGACTTTGATCATCTTGATCTTTGATTAAAAGTGGTAGTATGAATGAGCAGGTCATGGTAGTATATAACATCCACCATCACCATCACCGACCGCACACAGTACATTCATTTCGAGTCACACACATCCAACACCTTTCCTGTCTGCGCGGGGGTGCCCCAGGGCTCTGTCCTGGGGCCCCTCCTCTTTATCATCTACATACTCCCTCTTGGTCATATCTTCTGTAAGCACAACATTCATTTTCATTGCTATGCTCAATAGTTCTTAAACAGAAGTCCTCCTAATAGGCACTCCATCCACACTCTCCAAATCTAACAGCTTCTCCATTGACATTAATAACTCAAATGTCCATCCTTCTCCTCAGGTCAAGAGTCTGGGTGTCATCCTCGGCAGCACACTTTCATTTCACTCTCACATCAATAATGTCACCCGGTCTGCATACTTCCACTTACGCAACATCTCTCATCTCCGCCCCTCCCTCACTCCTCACACCACTGCCATCTTAGTCCACAGCCTTGTCACCTCTCGCATCGATTACTGTAACTCTCTTCTTTTTGGTCTCCCCAACAAATCCCTTCAGAAACTGCAGCTCCTACAGAACTCTGCAGCCCGGATCATCACTCGGACCCCCACTATTCATCACATCATCCCCGTGCTACAAGAACTCCACTGGCTCCCCATAAAACAGCGAATTAACTTCAAAATAGTCATTACCACCTTCAGAGCATTACACAACCTGGCCTCACCATATATATCTGACCTCGTTCACATCGCCACTCCCTCCTGCACCCTCCTCCGCTCTTCCTCCTCTCTTCAGCTCTCTGTCCCCTCTGCCCGTCTCGTCACCATGGGGAGCAGAGCCTTCAGCCGCTCTGCTCCTCAGCTCTGGAACTCTCTCCCTCCTGACCTCCGTAACATAGACTCTCTCCCACTCTTTAAATCCAGACTCAAACCCACCTGTTCAGACTGTCCTACCTCTCATAGCCAATCAATCTGATTTTGTTTTTTATTGTTTTATATGTTTTATTGTATTGTTTGTCTGTGCTTTTTATTCGTTTTTAACCTTGTGCAGTGTCCCTGGGTGTTCTGAAAGGCGCTTTTAAATAAAATGCATTATTATTATTATTATTATTATTATTATTATTATTATTAATAATAATTATCCACCTCAATGTAACTTAGGGCCACTGCACCGGATCATCGGCTCCACCGGTCCAATCAGGACAAGGCTGTGTGCCAAAGCACTCTGACTGTATAATTAACTGTCAGATATTGCCCAGGTTAGCCGGATTAGACCAGCCGTGAAGCCATTGCTGCCTTTTTACAGTTGAAATCAGTGAAAATGAATTCTATGTCAAGTGCCATGTCCATTTACCCTCAAGAACAGTGGTTTGTTTTGGAGTCATATACAACAAGAAGAGCATGAACTCAGGTCTTTCAATGTGTGCAGGAAGTTACTGGAGATCTTCTCCCAGTCTGTGGAGGCCAGCGCCCTGGACTTCGCTGTGGTTCTGCTGGGGGAGCAGCACCAGTAAAAAGGACATTGGGTGGATTGACAAACTGATCCATAAAGCTGGTCACCTGATCGGCTGTGAGCTGGAGACATTTGTCACACTGAGGGACAGGGGGACACTGGACAAACTGCTCTCCATCATGGACACTCCTGCTCACCCACTGCACCAGACCAGCATTTCAAGGCCCGGGGGCCAAATATGGCCCGCAAGCCAACTCTGACCGGCCCGCTAAAGGTTGCTTGGAATTAAGAAAATAAAACCTACTTTCAAAATTGTACATAATGCATTTGTACTGATGCATTTGTACTGATGATCATCTGTCGGACTTCTCATCTCCACCTCAAACATGAACCTGACTTTGATGCACTTAAAGCTCAAAAGAGGCCAGATTTCTCTCACTAATGAAGAAAAAAAAACACTAAACATGCTAAATTTGACTTTTTTTCTACACAGTTTGGCAGTTGGACAAAAATGTTGTATATCTTGTATTATATTATTTGGCAAACAAAGACATTGTGGTGTCTTAATAGAAAAGTTAAGAAAGTTAAACTCAGAAAACATTGCGGGGTTAATGTGACTGAAAAAGAGTTACAAATGTTTCACGTTTACCATTGTTTTGAATTATTTTTGTAAAACCTCACTCTCTCATTACTTATAATAACACAACTTAGCAGCTTCTGTAAACAATGCCATTTACGGATTTTAACGTAGAAATAAAAATTAATAACCAGAGTAGACTTCAAACATTTGGCCCTCCACAATATTTTCTGCTTCTCATTTGGCCCCTGGGGAAAAATAATTGCCCACCCCTGATATAGGCCAAACGTGCAATATATTTTCCCATACTCTCCTAGCTACTGTTTTATTATTATTATTACTTATCTCAGGGCTCTCAAGTCTCACGCATTGAGAGTGTGACACACGCAATTCGACATGTTCACACGCTCACACGCCACACATGGTATTTCTCACGCTGAAATTTTTTTAAGCAATTCAAAACTGTAGCCACTGTTCACAGCGCTTCTGTGCCCAGAAAATCGGTAAGTTAATGCAGGCACCGCGCGTTTTCAGCAAAAAAAAGTCACTCACACACCAGTACTCGAGTTGAGCGATCAGCTGTGAGGCCGATCGCGCACAGCTGATCGGCCTGTTCGCCGATCAGCTGTGCGCGAGCCGCGTGAATGTTTACACGGCATTTCCAAGAGAAGAAGAATCCTTAACTTGCTACGTTAATGCTACGTAAGAAGGAACTCTCGTCTCGGGACACGGGATAAGTTCGGGATATGTCCTTTTCTCCGGAGCTCCGGATTATTAAAGACCGTGACACGTGCATACATGGATACGTGACCGCGTTTTTATGGGTGAGTCATATCAGATTATTTCTGGATCTATTTTGGCACTAAACCAGAACTAAACCAGGACTAAACCAGGACTAAACCAGAACTAAACCAGAACTAAACCAGGACTAAACCAGAACTAAACCAGGACTAAACCAAGACTAAACCAGGTCTAAACCAGGACTAAACCAGAACTAAACCAGGACTAGACCAGGACTAAACCAGGACCTAGCCAGGACTAAACCAGAACTAAACCAGGACTAAACCAGAACTAAACCAAGATTAAACCAGGTCTAAACCGGGTCTAAACCAGGATTCAACTGGGACTAAACCAGGACTAAACCAGAACTAAACCAGGACTAAACCAAGACTAAACCAGGTCTAAACTGGGTCTAAACCAGGATTCAACTGGGACTAAACCAGGATTAAACCAAGACTAAACCAGGTCTAAACCAGAACTAAACCGGGACTAACCCGGCACTAAACCAGGACTAAACCAGGTCTAAACCAGGACTAAACCAGGACTAAGCCAAGACTAAACCAGATCTAAACCAGGACTAAACCAGGACTAAACCAGGACTTAACCAAAACTAAACCAGGTTTAAACCAAGACTAAGCCAAGACTAAACCAGGTCTAAACCAGGACTAAGCCAAGACTAAACCAGATCTAAACCGGGTCTAAACCAGCACTAAACCAGGACTAAACCAGGTCTTAACTAGGACTAAACCAGGTCTAAACCAGGACTAAGCCAAGACTAAACCAGATCTAAACCGGGTCTAAACCAGGACTAAACCGGGACTAAACCAGGTCTAAACCAGGACTTAACCAAAACTAAACCAGGTCTAAACCAAGACTAAGCCAGGACTAAACCAGGTCTAAACCAGGACTAAGCCAAGACTAAACCAGATCTAAACCGGGTCTAAACTAGCACTAAACCAGGACTAAAACAGGTCTAAACTAGGACTAAACCAGGTCTAAACCAGGACTAAGCCTAGACTAAACCAGATCTAAACCGGGTCTAAACCAGGACTAAACCAGGACTAAACCAAAACTAAACCAGGTCTAAACCAAGACTAAGCCAGGACTAAAACAGGTCTAAAACAGGTCTAAACCAGGACTAAACCAGGACTAAACCAAGACTAAACCAAGACTGTGTGTGTGATAACATATGTATTATCCTGAATGATAATATGGACTTTTAGTTATAAAAGCATTTCCATATTAACAAAGTACCTTCTAATTCTGCCCTGCCCTTCCACCATCCCCCCTGGTCCATTTTATAACTCGACTACTGCCCCCCCCCGCTCCTCAGGAAAAAATGTCACTCCCCCCCTCCGTCCTCGCACCCCCCCCCCCTTCCCCCGCTCCGCAGAAATCTCACTCCTAGCAATCTTCAAAACTTGAGAGCCCTGCTTATCTTATTGTTACTTATTTTATTTTATTCTTGCCTGCATGCACTTTTCTTTCTTGTTCAAACTGTCTCTGCCAGGAGCTAATGTGACAAGTAAATTTCTCCTATGTGAGATTAATAAAGTCTTATCTTATCTTAGTCACACTATATATATCTACTCACCACTGTGCCAAAGTCGCTGTGTTCACCTCGGGCAGATGGATGGTGGTCTCCTCCATCACTAATGCATTATTTAAAATGCATTGACAGATGTTACCATAGGCATGGATAACCTGAGTCCACTGGGTCTCACTTTTACCCTCAGGAGTCTTCTTCCGGCCAGAGATGGCCATACAGAGCTGGATAAAGATGGCCTCCTCCAGCTGGTTGCAGTCTGGCCACTGGGGTGGAACGTGTGATCAGCAAAACTCCTGACAAATGAACACAGAACAAAACATCACAATTACAGTCACACTAATTATACACTAAACAAAGGTAGAAATAATCAAAGGAACATACCATTTGATAGACTTCAGGTACCCTCCATACCCCAGAGCATTCTCTAGCACCCACTTGAAGGTGTGCCCCTTGAAGTTGCCAAACTGCAGCGTATAGCAGCCCAGCACACAGGTGTTATTGTTTGGGTCGAGGCCCTGTGCCACTGCCGCTTGCCTCGCCGACTTCAACACCTCCTCTGGGGACAACGCGGGTGTCCACGTCTGACCCATGCTTCTGACCCATGCTTCTGATCCATGTTTCTGACCCACACTTCTGACCCATGCTTCTGACCCATGCTTCTGACCCATGCTTCTGACCCATGCTTCTGGCCTTGCATCGGTCCACATCGTGTGTGTTATTCAGGTTGATGGTACATCAGCCTTCTTGCGAAACACTGGCTCCATGTCTGTAAGAAAAAGAAAGCCAGTTAAATGTTATAAATGAGACAAAAAAATCCCCTACCTACACACACACACACATACACATACACACACACACACACACAAAGTGGGCTACTCTCCCCTTAAACATTTATTCTTCTTCTCTCTTATCCTACAGATTGACCTAAACTTAATAAAATACAACCTAACAAATATAAACATAAAATAGCCTGGTGCTATGATATACACACACAGGCACACACACACACACACAAACAAAAAGTTATCACACACAGCTATTCCTCACTTTCCTCACACAGATTTCTCCTCAGTATAATACAGTGGTACCTCACCTTACGAATGACCCAACAAACGGAAATTTCAAGTTACGAAACGCCTTCACGGTAAATTTTTGTCTCTAGATACGAATGAAATTTCAAGTTACGAAACGCGAAATCTCAAAAATTCAAATAATGCGCGCTCAGTCACACATTATACGCTTTTCTCAGACTGGATTTAAACTTTTCTCACATTTGTCTCTCGTTTAAACACTCAAATTTTCATAGATTTTCAACAAAATTATTAATAGTGAAGCGTGTGGGGGGAAGGAGGAGGGGGGAGAAGAGTACGCTCTGACACGTGTCCCGGCGCGGACCCGGCGCGGAGCTGACAGCAGGTCCAGACCAAGGTCTAAACCAGGTCTAGACCAAGGTCTAAACCAGGATTAACCAGGACTAAACCAGGACTAGCCCAGGTGGATTAAAGCGCTGCGTGTGGGTCTATTTCCTGGTTCCGGCGCGGAGCTGACAGCAGGTCTACACCAAGGTCTAAACCAGGACTAAACCAGGACTAAACCAGGACTAGACCAGGACTAGACCAGGTGGATTAAACCGCCGCGTGTGGCTCTATTTCCTGGTTTCGTTTTGAGTCACAGCTGAGGCGAGCCGCTGCTCTAGACCTGCCCGCGTAAGGTGCTCACAGAGCGGCATGGACAGAACCGTGAGGTCGGCCTCTTCAAGACCTCTAGGCCGGTGACCGGGACAATCCCCGGACCCATGCCCGCTTAGGGAGCTCTTAAGGCGGGCTGGCAGTGTCCCCCTGGGTCCCTGGATGTCTGGGGCTCCGTGCCTGGAGTGGCCCTGGAGAGCAGGTCTAGACCGCGGCTCTTGCAGGTCTAGAGCAGCGGCAATGTTACACTATAAAAAAAAGTTACACTTTTTCCATTGAAATAGCTACTCAACTTACAAATTTTTCACGTTACGAAACCACTTCTGGAACGAATTAATTTCGTAAGGTGAGGTACCACTGTACAATATAATATAATATAATATAATATAATATAATATAATATAATATAATATAATATAATATAATATAATATAATAGCGCTAAAATGGAATAGTGATATGACAAACACATTTCATGACATGACTTACCAAAAGCAAAGATGAGATACTGTCCAGCAAATCCGAAAAGAAGCTCCGACATGAAGTGTTTGTTGTCCGTCATAAGTAATTCACGTCGCCTATCTATTGAAAATGCCAATTGCGTATCTCTACAAAGTCCCATGTAAAGTGTGTCTTTGTACGTTGTATTCATAGTAAATACCACGGAGGGTGAACGATCGATTTAAAACTGATTAAATGTTGCGTTATTCTAACTTCGTTTACTATTGTCTTCTGTAGTTTCCGTGTTCCCGATGCGAGCGCGAGCGGTTCTTGGTAGGAGCTGATGCTGTCATTGGTCAATTCTTGACAGCATATCGTGGTAGCAACTCCTCCCGTGTGATTGGTCAATTCCTGGTAGCAACTAGTGCCGTGATTGGTCAATTCTTGGTAATTCTTGGTAGCAACTCAGACAGACATTGGTCAAATCGTGGTAGTGCGAGCTCGACTCACAGCCGGCCGCAGGCACCACTGCCGCCCCAAACATGTTTTTATTCAATATTCATAGTTCATATTTAGCTTTATTGTCGAAAAACCATATGTACACGACACATATTGAATTGAAATTTCGTTTCTCCCTGGCCAAGCACAGGCCACAACGCATGTGCACGCCGCCAACTTGGAGATAAGAAGAAGAAATTATTTCTCTGCATTTGACCCATCCTTTTTTTTTAAGGAGCAGTGGGCAGCTCATCTTTCAGGCGCCCGGGGACCTACGGATTGCTCCAGGATTTTACCTATGGTGCATGTTTTGGGTTAGTGGGGGAAACCGGAGTGCCCGAAGGAAACCCACCCAGACACGGGCAGAACATGCAAACTCCACACAGAACACACACAGAACGGCTGTGAAGCGTGAGTGCTAGCCACTCACAGAGTAGAAAAAGATGCTGTGCAAACAATAACAATATTCACAAACATATTATGACAAAAACAATGGGACAGGTAACACACGGTGTCTTTTTGGTTGGAAAACAAACGGTAGGGTAGGGAGGGGGAGCAGACCACAATATTGATGAAATTGATTGAAAACTGAAGCTTAGGCGAACATTACTAAGTAAACAGGGCAGAGTGTTTACAGAATACATGTTCAGAGTGTTCCAGCCGAATAGATATGTCCTTTGTTTATAGTGTGCCGTGATAAAACTGCAGCTGTGACCTTGGAAGTGTTTGTGCAGGAGGAGCAGTCAAAACAAAGAGTCCTGTTGATTCAGATTTTCAAGGAGAATTAATTACACCAAAGGGGGGATAATTTAACATAATTGATACATTTTTAGAACTCAGGTGAACAAACAATTAGCCAGAACCCTGGTTCTGCCAGGCCCCCAACTTCGTCACCAAGCAGGGCTGTGCGACTCCCAGTCCTCCCTCCCGGCATGTATGAATGCGGACTGAGCCGCTGTTCCACACAAACATTGTCCATGATGGTATCCATGATGGTGTCCATGATGGTATCAGGGGGGTTTCCACAGATTGGAGATGGTACAGTTCAATCTGTGCCTCCTTCTGATGTAGACCTTCCCTGGTCTGCACCAGCTCCACTGTGGTGTAAAATGACAGCTGACAGCTCAGGGGCTCTTTGTCCGCTGCCGGCATTCCAATTCTCCGATGGGTCAGAAAACATCCCCCAGGCTAATTCAGATGTCCTGCCATCAAAACTCCAAATAGTAAATCGTTCCGCGTCCTCTAGGAACAGCGGTGCCAGACACACAACATTCCACTTGTTCCAAGCGTCCCTTGTGTATCCAGCAGCGATTTCCATCGGGACAGTCTGGTTCTCTGGACTGGCATTCCTCTGTGAAAAAAGAAGTGTGTCAGTTGCTTTGAGGGACCACCTTATCAATTTCATAATTTAGGAGTTTGAAAATCTGTTCCAAACAGGAGAAAAAGAGATGAGACGAGAGAAAAAAACACACACACACAGAGCAGGATAAGGGAGGAAGAAGAAACACGTTCGCTCTCCACAGCTAGAACATTATTATTTTTATTTTTGATCGAGAGCAATTCCTCACCAGGATGAGAGGCTGGCATCTGACACAGTTATACAGGAGAATGGGAGGGCATCTGACGCATCAGTGTGGCCTGTCTACGTGGGGGGTGGGGTTACAGGTGAGGTTGTGGTCTGATTGGTTGGAGCCGGGTGTGAGAGTGACACAGCAGAGGACGTTTGAAGACTCTTCTCCACACTGAGCACACTGACTGTTCCATTGAGCTTCTCTTGGAAAAACTGGAACAGAGAAACATGAGAACCTGGAATCAAACTCCCCTTTACCCTGGACAGATTGCATGCGGTGCAGCTCTGTTGGTATGATTTTGTATCAGCTGTTTTTAATGATTCATTCTACATTTTAGTTCCATTTAATTTGTGCAAACTTCCCTTTTGCATGAGAGGGGTGTGTAGGGGTTAGAATATTTTTCCAATGTTCATATGACAATTCATCCATCCATTTTCTTCCTCTTATCCGGGGTCGGGTCACGGGGGCAACAGTCTAAGTGGGGACTCCCAGACTTCCCTCACCCCGGACACTTCCTCCAGCTCCTCCGGGGGGACCTCAAGGCATTCCCAGGCCAGCCGGGAGACATAGTCCCTCCAGCATGTCCTGGGTCTTCCCCGGGGCCTCCTCCCGGTGGAACGTGCCCGGAACACCTCCCGAGAGAGGTGTCTGGAACAGATGCCCGAGCCACCTCAGCTGGAGCAGTGGCTCTACTCCGAGCTGCTCCTGTGTGACTGAGCTCCTCACCCTATCTCTAAGGGGGCGCCCAGCCACTCTGCGGCGGAAACTCCTTTCAGCCGCTTGTATCCGTGATCTCGTCCTTTCGGTCATTACCCAGAGCTCATGACCATAGGTGAGGGGAGGAACGTAGATCGACTTTGCCTTTCGGCTCCCTCTTCACCACAACAGTCTGGCACAGCGACCGCATCACTGCCGGCGCTGCACTGATCCGCCTGTCAATCTCACGCTCCATCCTCCCCTCACTCATGAACAAGACCCCGAGATACTTGAACTCCTCCACCTGAGGTAAGGACTCTCCACCACCCGGAGGCGGCAAACCTCCTTTTTCCGGTCAAGAACCATGGTCTCGGATTTGACCACAGAATTTTTATTTAGCATTTTATTAACTGTTGTCTTAATTTCACTTTCTGTATATTTTTATAAATATCTCCTCACTTTACAAAGAAATTGTGCTCAAATATATTGTTCCAGCTTTCATATGTGGTTTTCAAATTCTAGAATGTGATTAGATCATTCTCCCAGGTGGGGGCAAGAGACCGTTTTTCCTGTTGATTACATCGTACCATGAAATATCCAAAAAAGTAAATTCACAAATGTTGAACCTAATGATTTCTATTAGAGACAAGACCCATTAACTTTTTGTAAAAGTAGTAAATATGGTGCCAGGCTCTGTGGTGTCTGACTGTTGCTCCTCATTCCAGCTCAGATAAAAAGGTGAATGTGGACTTTACCTGTGTGATTGTGTCGCTGACAGAGCTGCTGTTGGCAGATGAAACTATCGTCATTTGAAGAAAGGCGATTCTGATTCCTGATGAACCTGTTACAATATAAACACACATGAATGAAAAACTATCATTTAAAACAGACTTAAGACTTAAACTTAGACAAAGGAGAAATTGTTCTCTGCATTTGACCCGGGGACCATCCCCATGATTTCTCCCCAGATACGGGGAGAACATGCAAACTCTACACAGAAAGGCCCGGGCAACCCGAACCTTTTTGCTGTGAAGCATGAGTGCTAGCCAACAAGAGAAAAAAAAAATGCAATCAAAGGCCAGGCTAAACAGGTGAGTCTTGAGCCCACTCTTAAAAACATGAACGTTCTCTGCAGCCCTGAGGTCCTCAGGTGACAAATGTCTCCAGCTCACAGTCGATCACGTGATCAGCTTTATGGATCAGTTTGTCAATCCGTCCAGTGTCCCTTTTACTGGTGCTGCTCCCCCAGCAGACCACAGCGAAGTCCAGGGTGCTGGCCTCCACAGGCCCCGTTTACACGTACACTGATTTTTTTTAAAATGGAGACATTTCCCTTCAATTGTACTCATCTTTTACGCGCAAACGGTGAATTCACCTCTGATAACGAATCTTTCTAAAAACTCCAGCTACAGTTTTTAGGCAGCTGACGCACCAAAAGTATGATTCTGATTGGCTTCAGAGCGTTCTCCTTCGTTTTCAGAGGCGAATTCGCCGTTTACGTGTAAAAGTTGGGTACAAACGAAGGGAAATGTCTCCGTTTTTAAAAATACCAGTGTACATGTTATTTTGGAAAACGGAGGGAGAGAAATTTCTCAACATACATGTAAACGTAGCCACGAATTGGTAGAAGACAAAAAAAAAAGAACAATACACATGACGATTTGTTTTGTTTTTTTGAGCTCAGTTTTTGACATAATTTCTTGGGATTTCAGCACGTGCAGGTCAAATGACATAAGCAACACTTGGATCGTGTCAAATGAGCTGTTTGCTTTTCTTGTATCCATGGATATCGTGCTAGAGGCTAATGAGCGAATTAAGGACCTTTGAGGTTGTTGGGGATTTGGGGATTTTTTTTAGCGAAGTCCCTGAGCCTCATCTATTGGGTTTATTTACTTAAAGGTCCCATGGCATGAAATTTTCTCTTTCTGAGGTTTTTGAACGTTAATGTGAGCTCCCCTACCCTGTTTAGCCCCCCCCCCATGGCTAAAAGTTGCGAAATGTCTAAACTGAGCATTTGCGGTCCTTTTCTGCGTTACACAAAACCAGTGTTCAAACGGGCGAGTTCGGACAAGGCACCTTTTTGACGTCAGATCGGCAAATGCAGCTCCAGCCCCTCCCTCTGTCTCCACTCAGCGTCCCTGTATATCCCGCCCATAGAGTTTGGACTGTGAATGCGCTACGCAATGCGAAATGCGTTTTTTTATTTGCCTGGAGTCCGAGTGTTTCTAGGCTCGGATGTCCTTTATCTGAGCCTCTGGACCTTTGAACAGCAGTGGTTTAATTTTATTTTATGTGAAAATGTGTTTATTTTTCAATGGAACTCTTCAACTCTCTCCCCCCGTGCAAAAACAAGGAAATGGATCAGAGAGCACTCAGAGCAGACAGCGGAGCGTTTAGCCACGCCCCCACCTTCTACTATTGGCCAGCTTTTTTCTCCTCATTTGCATTCAAGCAACAACGCCCATTATAGAGTGTTCTGAGTGAGAAAAATTACTCTTTCTCAGCTTATCTCTGTTTCTCATGCACTGAGTGTTGAATTTGAAGAAGGATTCATTTACAGTATTAGGGAACCATTAAGGAGCCATATAAAAGCATCAAGAAGTACCATGTCATGGGATCTTTAAACTGCTACTGAACATTGTAAATACATTGAATCAATCATTAAAGGAGCAGCGACCTATTTAGCCAGTCCTGTATTTAGAGGAACTGTCCTATCATCTTACCTTTTATGCCTAATGAGGCTATAAAAATATAAAATAATAAAATAAAAAACAATCTATAAAAAGAATATAGCAGATAACAAAATGCTTATTGAGCTAGTTTATTTTTATCTTTTGATATTGTGAATGCTGCGTAATATTCAGTACTGCTCTTAAATGCATTTCTTCTATTTTTTCAGATATTATGTGTAATTTTTATATTCAATCAATCAATCAATCTTTATTTATATAGCCCTTTACAACATCAATGGTGTTGCCCAAGTGGGCGTTGAAGTCCCCCAGTAGAACCCCCGGTTGTTGCACTGTCTACTACCCCTCCCCCTCCAAGAAGGCCAGTTACTCTGCACTGCTGTTCGGCCCATAGGCCTACACTACAGTGAGAGACCTGCCCCTGATGCGAAGGCGCAGGGACACGACAATCTCCCTCACTAGGGTGAACTCCAACACGTGGCGACTGAGCTGTGGGGCTATAACCAAACACACACCAGCCCGCCACCGCTTCCCATGGGCAACACCAGAAAAATTGAGGGTCCAACCCCTCCCAAAAAGTCTGGTACCAGAGCCCAAGCTGTGCGTGGAGGTGAGCCCGACTATATGTGGATGGTACCTCTCAACCTCCTGCACAAGCTCAGCCCCCCCCCAGTCCTCTTTGCACCGCACCCTTATTAATCCTTCTGCGGGTGGTGATCCCACAGGAGGTTGGACCCACATCATTGGCTGAGCCACCAGGTGCTCGCCTTCGAGCCCTAGCCCCAGCCCTAGCTTCAGGTTGAGGCCCCGGCAGCACCATACAGAACAACGTCATGATCCTTGATATCAGAATATTCATAGGGGTTCATGAACTGCTCTTAGTCTGACCCGTCACCTAGGACCACTAGACCCAATCGGGCATAATGCCCCTGGCAACAGCTCCTAGGATAATTTGGGTATGCAAACTCCCCCTCCATGGTAAGGTGGCAGTTCAAGGGGGAAACAGGCAAACTGGTGGAACACCAGCAGTGATGCGATTGCTGTACCAGCCCATAGTGGTGAAGAGGGAGCTGAGCCGAAAGGCAAAGCTCTCGATTTATTGTCGCTCTACGTTCCTCCCCTCACCTATAGTCATGAGCTTTGGGTAATGACCGAAAGGACGAGATTGCGGATACAAGCGGCCGAAATTAGTTTCCTCCGCAGAGTGGCTGGGCGCAACCCAACCTGAGGAGCTCAGTCACATGGGAGGGGCTGGGAGTAGAGCCGCTGCTCCTCCATGTCGAGAGGAGCAGCTGAGGTGGCTCCTCCTCCTGGATGCCTCCCTCTGGAGGTGTTCCGGGCACGTTCCACCGGGGGAGGCCCCAGGGAAGACTCAGGACACGCTGGAGGGACTATATCTCTCCGCTTGCCTGGGAACGCCTCGGGATCCCCCAAGAAGAGCTGGGGAAGTGTGTGTGGAGAGGAAAGTCTGGACCTCCCTGCTCAGACAATTGCGCCCGCGATCCAGCCCCGGATAGAGTGGAAGAAAATGGATGGATGGAAACAGAGGCGGTTCTTGGGGGGGGCGAGTGGGGCAATTGCCCAGGGCGCAACTTCGTGAGGGGCGCCATGCTGAGCGCTTGAAAAAAAAAAAAATCTATCATATCACTGTGTAGGAAATTGGCAAATTGGCGCCCCCTCTGGCTGCAAGCGCCCGCGCAATACATTCCCTTCCACGTGGGCCAATGCGCAGCGCAGAGACCTGCTGGAGCCTACAGCGGCGCGAGAGGAAAGGAAGAGAGAAAGAAAGAGAAGACAGAGAGAGGAGTCACCCCCTCCCTCTCTGCGGCCGGTAACTGACAAAGCGTCTCAATCTGACAGTACACCGGCCGCGAGTCCAGCGCACACTACCACGATTTGATCAATGTCACGGCACTAGTTGCTAAGAGGAATTGACCAATGATACTACTCCTACTAGCTCCTGCCAAGAATCACTCGCATCGGGAACACAGAAACTACAGAAGACAATAGTAAAAGAAGTTAGAATAACGCAACATTTATCACTTTTAAATCGATCGTTCACCCTCCGTGGTATTTACTATGAATACAACGTACAAAGACACACTTTACACGGGACTTTGTAGAGATACACGATCGGCATTTTCAATAGAGGCGACGTGAATTACTTAACGCGGACAACACTTCAGCTGGGAGCTCTTTCGGATTTACTGGACAGTGTCTCATCTTTGCTTTTGGTAAGTCATGTCATGAAATGTGTGTTTGTCATATCACTATTCTATTTTAGCACTATTATATTATATGATATTATATTATATTATATTAATTATATATGTTATATTATGTTATATTATGTTATATTTATTATATTATATTAATTATATATGTTATATTATATTATATTATATTATATTATATTATATTATATTATATTATATTATACTGAGGAGAAATCTGTGTGAGGAAAGTGAGGAATAGCTGTGTGATAACTTTTTGTTTGTGTGTGTGCCTGTGCAATCTGTAGAATAAGACAGAAGAAGAATAAATGTTTAAGGTGAGAGTAGCCCACTGTGTGTGTGTGTGTGTGTGTGTATGTGTGTGTGTGTGTGTGTGTGTGTGTGTGTGTGTGTGAGTGTGTGTGTGTGTGTAGGGGATTTTGAAAACATCGTTTGAATGATTGTGATTTCAATATTGACTGAGATAATCGTGATTATGATTTTTTTCCATAATCGAGCAGCCGATGGTTCTATTTATATATCTGATTGTATATATTTTTGCCACTTTTATGTGTAGAGTTTCTTTATTATTTTTTATTTATGTTATTTTTTTGAAAGTTGTGATACAACTGATGCGCGAGACTTCCCGCGCTCAGAGGGGGTCTCGCCCAGGGAGTAATTCAATGTAGAACCGCCACTGGATGGAAATGTGTTATTGCCTCACCTGACGGTGTACTGGAGGTTGGTGGTGACGTAGTTGATGGGGATGTAGTAGTAGTAGTTGGTACTGTAGTTGTAGTAGTTGGTGCTGTAGTAGTAGCTGGGGCTGTAGTAATAGTTGGAGCTGCAGTAGTAGTAGTGGTTGGTGCTGCAGTAGTAGTAGTACTTAGGGCTGCAGTAGTAGTAGTAGTAGTTGGAACTGCAGTTGTAGTAGTTGGTGCTGCAGTAGTAGTAGTTAGAGTTGCAGTAGTAGTAGTTGGAGCTGCAGTAGTAGTAGTTGGGGCTGCAGTAGTAGTAGTTGGTGCTGCCGTAGTAGTAGTTGGGGCTGCAGTTGTAGTAGTTGGTGCTGCAGTAGTAGTTGGTGCCGCAGTAGTAGTAGTTGGTACTGCAGTAGTAGTAGTTGGGGCTGCAGTAATAGAAGTTGGTGCTGCAGTTGTAGTAGTTGGTGCTGCAGTAGTAGTAGTTGGTGCTGCCGTAGTAGTAGTTGGTGCTGCAGTTGTAGTAGTTGGTGCTGCAGTAGTAGTAGTTGGTGCTGCAGTACTAGTAGTTGGTGCTGCCGTAGTAGTAGTTGGGGCTGCAGTAATAGAAGTTGGTGCTGCAGTTGTAGTAGTTGGTGCTGCAGTAGTAGTAGTTGGTGCTGCCGTAGTAGTAGTTGGTGCTGCAGTTGTAGTAGTTGGTGCTGCAGTTGTAGTAGTTGGTGCTGCAGTAGTAGTAGTTGGTGCTGCAGTACTAGTAGTTGGTGCTGCAGTAGTAGTAGTTGGTGCTGCCGTAGTAGTAGTTGGGGCTGCAGTAGTAGTAGATGGTGCTGCAGTAGTAGTAGTTGGTGCTGCAGTAGTAGTAGTTGGTGCTGCCGTAGTAGTAGTTGGGACTGCAGTAGTAGTTGGTGCTGCAGTAGTAGTAGTTGGTGCTGCCGTAGTAGTAGTTGGGGCTGCAGTAGTAGTTGGAGCTGCAGTAGTAGTAGTAGTTGGAGCTGCAGTAGTAGTAGTCGTTGGAGCTGCAGTAGTAGTAGTCGTTGGAGCTGCAGTAGTAGTAGTAGTTGGAGCTGCAGTAGTAGTAGTAGTTGGTGCTGCAGTAGTAGTAGTTGGAGCTGCAGTAGTAGTAGTAGTTGGAGCTGCAGTAGTAGTAGTTGTTGGGGCTGCAGTAGCAGTAGTAGTTGGTGCTGCAGTAGTAGTAGTTGGAGCTGCAGTAGTAGTTGGGGCTGCAGTAGTAGTAGTAGTTGGTGCTGCAGTAGTAGTAGTTGGAGCTGCAGTAGTAGTAGTTGTTGGAGCTGCAGTAGTAGTAGTACTTGGGGCTGCAGTAGTAGTAGAAGTTGGTGCTGCAGTTGTAGTAGTTGGGGCTGCAATAGTAGTAGTTGGTGCTGCAGTAGTAGTAGTTAGAGCTGCAGTAGTAGTAGTTGGGGTTACAGTTGTAGTAGTTGGTGCTGCAGTAGTAGTAGTTGGTGCTGCAGTAGTAGTAGTTGGTGCTGCAGTACTAGTAGATGGTGCTGCCGTAGTAGTAGTTGGGGCTGCAGTAGTAGTAGTTGGTGCTGCAGTAGTAGTAGTTGGGGCTGCAGTAGTAGTAGTTGGTGCTGCCGTAGTAGTAGTTAGTGCTGCAGTTGTAGTAGTTGGTGCTACAGTAGTAGTAGTTGGTGCTGCAGTTGTAGTAGTTGGTGTTGCAGTAGTAGTAGTAGTAGTTAGAGCTGCAATAGTAGTAGTTGGGGCTGCAGTAGTAGTAGTTGGGGCTGCAGTAGTAGTAGTTGGTGCTGCAGTTGTAGTAGTTGGTGCTGCAGTAGTAGTAGTTAGAGCTGCAGTAGTAGTAGTTGGTACTGCAGTAGTAGTAGTTGGGGCTGCAGTAGTAGTAGTTGGTGCTGCAGTTGTAGTAGTTGGGGCTGCAGTAGTAGTAGTAGTAGTTAGAGCTGCAATAGTAGTAGTTGGTACTGCAGTAGTAGTAGTTGGGGCTGCAGTTGTAGTAGTTGGTGTTGCAGTAGTAGTAGTAGTAGTTAGAGCTGCAATAGTAGTAGTTGGTACTGCAGTAGTAGTAGTTGGGGCTGCAGTAGTAGTAGTTGGTGCTGCAGTTGTAGTAGTTGGGGCTGCAGTAGTAGAAGTTGGTGCTGCAGTTGTAGTAGTTGGTGCTGCAGTAGTAGTAGTTAGAGCTGCAGTAGTAGTTGGTGCTGCAGTAGTAGTAGTTGGGGCTGCAGTAGTAGTTGGTGCTGCAGTAGTAGTTGGTGCTGCAGTAGTAGTAGTAGATGGGGCTGCAGTAGTAGTTGGGGCTGCAGTAGTAGTAGTAGTTGGTGCTGCAGTAGTAGTAGTTGGGGCTGCAGTTGTAGTAGTTGGGACTGCAGTAGTAGTTGGTGCTGCAGTTGTAGTAGTTGGTGTTGCAGTAGTAGTAGTAGTTAGAGCTGCAATAGTAGTAGTTGGGGCTGCAGTAGTAGTAGTTGGGGCTGCAGTAGTAGTAGTTGGTGCTGCAGTAGTAGTAGTTGGGGCTGCAGTAGTAGTAGTTGGTGCTGCAGTTGTAGTAGTTGGGGCTGCAGTAGTAGTAGTTGGGGCTGCAGTAGTAGTTGGTGCTGCAGTAGTAGTAGTTGGGGCTGCAGTAGTAGAAGTTGGTGCTGCAGTAGTAGTAGTTGGTGCTGCAGTAGTAGTAGTTAGAGCTGCAGTAGTAGTTGGTGCTGCAGTAGTAGTAGTAGTTTGTGCTGCAGTAGTAGTAGTTGGGGCTGCAGTAGTAGTTGGTGCTGCAGTAGTAGTAGTTGGTGCTGCAGTAGTAGTAGTAGTTGGGGCTGCAGTAGTAGTAGTTGGGGCTGCAGTAGTAGTTGGTGCTGCAGTAGTAGTAGTTGGTGCTGCAGTAGTAGTAGTAGTTGGGGCTGCAGTAGTAGTAGTAGTTGGTGCTGCAGTAGTAGTAGTTGGTGCTGCAGTAGTAGTAGTAGTTGGTGCTGCAGTAGTAGTAGTTGGGGCTGCAGTAGTAGTTGGTGCTGCAGTAGTAGTAGTTGGTGCTGCAGTAGTAGTTGGGGCTGCAGTAGTAGTTGGTGCTGCAGTAGTAGTAGTAGTTGGTGCTGCAGTAGTAGTAGTAGTTGGTCCTGCAGTAGTAGTAGTTGGTACTGCAGTAGTAGTAGTTGGTGCTGCAGTAGTAGTTGTTGCTGCAGTAGTAGTAGTTGGTGCTGCAGTAGTAGTAGTAGTAGTTGGGGCTGCAGTAGTAGTTGGGGCTGCAGTAGTAGTTGGGGCTGCAGTAGTAGTAGTTAGTGCTGCAGTAGTAGTAGTAGTAGTTGGTAGTGCAGTAATAGTAGTAGTTGGTGCTGCAGTAGTAGTAGTTGGTGCTGCAGTAGTAGTAGTTGGTATTGCAGTAATAGTAGTAGTTGGTGCTGCAGTTGTAGTAGTTGGTGCTGCAGTAGTAGTAGTTGGTGCTGCAGTAGTAGTAGTAGTTGGTCCTGCAGTATTAGTAGTTGGTACTGCAGTAGTAGTAGTTGGGGCTGCAGTAGTAGTAGTTGGTACTGCAGTAGTAGTAGTTGGTGCTGCAGTAGTAGTAGTTGGGGCTGCAGTTGTAGTAGTTGGTGCTGCAGTAGTAGTAGTTGGTGCTGCAGTAGTAGTAGTAGTTGGGGCTGCAGTAGTAGTTGGTGCTGCAGTAGTAGTAGTTGGTGCTGCAGTAGTAGTAGTAGTTGGGGCTGCAGTAGTAGTTGGTGCTGCAGTAGTAGTAGTTGGTGCTGCAGTAGTAGTAGTAGTTGGGGCTGCAGTAGTAGTTGGTGCTGCAGTAGTAGTAGTAGTTGGGGCTGCAGTAGTAGTTAGTGCTGCAGTAGTAGTAGTAGTTGGTATTGCAGTAGTAGTAGTAGTAGTTGGTGCTGCAGTAGTAGTAGTTGGGGCTGCAGTTGTAGTAGTTGGTGCTGCAGTAGTAGTAGTTGGGGCTGCAGTAGTAGTTGGTGCTGCAGTAGTAGTAGTTGGGGCTGCAGTAGTAGTAGTTGGTACTGCAGTATTAGTAGTTGGTACTGCAGTAGTAGTAGTTGGGGCTGCAGTAGTAGTAGTTGGTACTGCAGTAGTAGTAGTTGGTGCTGCAGTAGTAGTAGTTGGGGCTGCAGTTGTAGTAGTTGGTGCTGCAGTAGTAGTAGTTGGTGCTGCAGTAGTAGTAGTAGTTGGGGCTGCAGTAGTAGTTGGTGCTGCAGTAGTAGTAGTTGGTGCTGCAGTAGTAGTAGTTGGTGCTGCAGTAGTAGTAGTTGGGGCTGCAGTAGTAGTTGGGGCTGCAGTAGTAGTTGGTGCTGCAGTAGTAGTAGTAGTTGGTACTGCAGTAGTAGTAGTTGGTGCTGCAGTAGTAGTTGGGGCTGCAGTAGTAGTAGTTGGTACTGCAGTAGTAGTAGTTGGTGCTGCAGTAGTAGTAGTTGGTACTGTAGTAGTAGTTGGTGATGCTGCAGTAGTAGTAGTAGTTGGTGCTGCAGTAGTAGTAGTTGGTACTGCAGTAGTAGTAGTTGGTGCTGCAGTAGTAGTAGTTGGTACTGCAGTAGTAGTAGTTGAGGCTGCAGTAGTAGTAGTTGGTGCTGCAGTAGTAGTAGTTGGGGCTGCAGTAGTAAGTAGTAGAAGTTGGTGCTGCAGTTGTAGTAGTTGGTGCTGCAGTAGTAGTAGTTAGAGCTGCAGTAGTAGTTGGTGCTGCAGTAGTAGTAGTTGGGGCTGCAGTAGTAGTTGGTGCTGCAGTAGTAGTAGTTGGTGCTGCAGTAGTAGTAGTAGTTGGGGCTGCAGTAGTAGTTGGGGCTGCAGTAGTAGTTGGGGCTGCAGTAGTAGTTGGTGCTGCAGTAGTAGTAGTAGTTGGTGCTGCAGTAGTAGTAGTTGGGGCTGCAGTTGTAGTAGTTGGGGCTGCAGTAGTAGTTGGTGCTGCAGTAGTAGTAGTTGGTGCTGCAGTAGTAGTAGTAGTTGGTACTGCAGTAGTAGTAGTTGGTACTGCAGTAGTAGTAGTTGGTGCTGCAGTAGTAGTTGGGGCTGCAGTAGTAGTAGTTGGTACTGCAGTAGTAGTAGTTGGTGCTGCAGTAGTAGTAGTTGGTACTGTAGTAGTAGTTGGTGCTGCAGTAGTAGTTGTTGCTGCAGTAGTAGTAGTAGTAGTTGGTGCTGCAGTAGTAGTAGTAGTAGTAGTTGGGGCTGCAGTAGTAGTTGGGGCTGCAGTAGTAGTTGGTGCTGCAGTAGTAGTAGTTAGTGCTGCAGTAGTAGTAGTAGTTGGTATTGCAGTAGTAGTAGTAGTTGGTGCTGCAGTAGTAGTAGTTGGGGCTGCAGTTGTAGTAGTTGGTGCTGCAGTAGTAATAGTTGGGGCTGCAGTAGTAGTTGGTGCTGCAGTAGTAGTAGTTGGTGCTGCAGTAGTAGTAGTAGTTGGTCCTGCAGTATTAGTAGTTGGTACTGCAGTAGTAGTAGTTGGGGCTGCAGTAGTAGTAGTTGGTACTGCAGTAGTAGTAGTTGGTGCTGCAGTAGTAGTAGTTGGGGCTGCAGTTGTAGTAGTTGGTGCTGCAGTAGTAGTAGTTGGTGCTGCAGTAGTAGTAGTTGGGGCTGCAGTAGTAGTTGGTGCTGCAGTAGTAGTAGTTGGTGCTGCAGTAGTAGTAGTAGTTGGGGCTGCAGTAGTAGTTGGGGCTGCAGTAGTAGTTGGTGCTGCAGTAGTAGTAGTTGGTGCTGCAGTAGTAGTAGTAGTTGGTGCTGCAGTAGTAGTAGTTGGGGCTGCAGTAGTAGTTGGGGCTGCAGTAGTAGTAGTAGTTGGGGCTGCAGTTGTAGTAGTTGGTGCTGCAGTAGTAGTAGTTGGGGCTGCAGTTGTAGTAGTTGGTGCTGCAGTAGTAGTTGTTGCTGCAGTAGTAGTAGTTGGTGCTGCAGTAGTAGTAGTAGTAGTTGGTGCTGCAGTAGTAGTTGGGGCTGCAGTTGTAGTAGTTGGGGCTGCAGTTGTAGTAGTTGGTGCTGCAGTAGTAGTAGTTGGGGCTGCAGTAGTAGTTGGTGCTGCAGTAGTAGTAGTTGGTGCTGCAGTAGTAGTAGTAGTTGGTCCTGCAGTAGTAGTAGTTGGTACTGCAGTAGTAGTAGTTGGGGCTGCAGTAGTAGTAGTTGGTACTGCAGTAGTAGTAGTTGGTGCTGCAGTAGTAGTAGTTGGGGCTGCAGTTGTAGTAGTTGGTGCTGCAGTAGTAGTTGTTGCTGCAGTAGTAGTAGTTGGGGCTGCAGTAGTAGTAGTTGGTGCTGCAGTAGTAGTAGTTGGGGTCGCAGTAGTAGTAGTTGGGGCTGCAGTAGTAGTAGTAGTTGGGGCCACAGTAGTAGTAGTTGGGGCCACAGTAGTAGTAGTTGGGGCCGCAGTAGTAGTAGTTGGGGCCACAGTAGTAGTAGTTGGGGCCGCAGTAGTAGTAGTTGGTGCTGCAGTACTAGTAGCCTTTACACCTGTGTTGGGGTTTCACAATGATCACAAATTAGCACTGTTGCCACATCATGATAACAGACAGATAAGACTTTATTGATCTCACACAGGAGAAATTTACTTGTCACAGTAGCTCCAGGTAGGGACAGTTTGAACAAGAAGACAAGTGCATGCAGGCAAAAAAAGGCATAAAGATAGGTGATAATAATAATTAAAAAAAAAATAAGTAATAAATCAAATAATAATAATACTAGTGATAATAATAAAAAACAGTGACCGGGAGAGTATTGGAAAAAAATTGGAAAAACTATATTGCACGATAGGAGTATTGAAAAAAAAAAAACAATATTGCACATTGGGAAAACGATATTGCACGGTAGGACTATACAGTAGAATTATACAGTCTGATGGCGGTGGGGATGAAGGATCTGCGGTAGCGCTCCTTCTTGCACTGGGGGTGCCTCAGTCGGCTGCTGAAGGAGCTGCTCAGCTCCTCCACAGTCCGGTGCAGAGGGTGAGAGGTGTCGTCCATGATGGACGTGAATTTGGCCAGTACCCTCCTCTCAGCCACCTCCTCTACAGAGTCCAGAGGACAGCCCAGGACAGAGCTGGCCCTCTTGACCAGCTTGTTGAGTCTTTTTCTGTCCCGTTCTGTGCTGCTCGGGGCCCAGCAGACGACAGCGTAGAGGAGAGCAGAGGCCACCACAGAGTCATAAAAAGTCTTGAGCAGAGGCCTGCTCACTCCAAAGGAACTCAGTCTCCTCAGGAGGTGGAGGCGACTTTGGCCCTTCTTGTACAGGGCGTTGGTGTTGTGGGACCAGTCCAGTTTATTGTTGAGGTGAACACCCAGGTACTTGAAACTGTCCACAGTCTCTATGTCCTGCCCCTGGATGTTCACCGGTGAGTGAGGTAGTGGTCTCCTCCTGAAGTCGATCACCAGCTCCTTTGTTTTACTGGTGTTGAGGCTCAGGTGGTTGCGCCCACACCAGTCCACAAAGTCACTGATGACCGAGCGGTACTCCAGCTCGTTCCCCTCTGACACACAGCCCACAATGGCCGAGTCGTCAGAGAACTTCTGGAGATGGCAGCTGTCCATGTTATATGTGAAGTCCGAGGTGTATATGGTGAAGAGGAAGGGTGAGAGGACAGTTCCCTGGGGAGCCCCAGTGCTGCAGACTACCACCTCTGACTCACAGCCGCGCAGCCGCACGTACTGTGGACGGTCAGTGAGGTAGTCGATGGTCCAGGCAGCGAGATGTCCATCCACTCCCGCGTCCTCCAGCTTCCCCCGCAGCAGCGCCGGCCTGATGGTGTTGAAGGCGCTGGAGAAGTCAAAGAACATGACTCTCACAGCACTCCCGGCGGTCTCTAGGTGGGTGAGCGCCCGCTGCAGCAAGTAGATGACGGCGTCCTCTACTCCTACGTTTGGCTTGTAGGCAAACTGCAGCAGGTCCAGGGTGGGGCTCACCACAGAGCGGAGGTGGCTGAGGATCACCCTCTCCATGGTCTTCATGAGGTGGGAGGTCAAGGCGACTGGTCTGTAGTGGGCCGGTTCCCTGGCGTTTGTTGTTTTGGGGACCGGGACCACACAGGAGGTCTTCCACAGGACGGGGACCTTCTCCAGGCTGAGGCTCAGGTTGAACATGTAGCAGAGAACCTCACAGAGCTGGTCTGCACAGGTTCTCAGCAGCCTGGGGCAGATACCATCAGGACCTGTGGACTTCCTCTGGTTGAGCCGCCTAAGTTCCCTCCTCACCTCGTCTGGTGTGATGGAGAGGGGGGAGTGAGGGGGGGACTGGGGTGGACTGCAGGGGCTGGTGGAGGTGGGGGGTGGAGGGGGGCTGGTGCTGGGTTGGGTCCGTGTGAAGGGGAAGGGGGATGTGGCTACTGGCCCGGGGAGGTGTGAAGAGGAGGGGGGAGTCGGCAGAGGGGCAGAGGGGGTGGGGGGCGAGTCAAACCTGTTGAAGTAACGGTTTAATTCGTCCGCCCAGCGCTGATCGCCATCAGCTGTCCCTCTGCCACTCTGTCCGAAACCAGACATGTTCCTCAGTCCTCTCCACACGCCCCGTGCGTTGTTTTGGGCCAGCTGCTCTTCCATCTTCCTCCCATAGTCCTTTTTGGCCCGTCGTATCCTCCATTGAAGCTCCCTCTGGACCCTTTTTTGCTCCTCTCTGTCCCCTGAGTTGAAAGCCCTCTTCTTCTGGTTCAGGAGGGCTTTAAGCTCAGGGGTGACCCAGGGGTGGTTGTTGGAGAAACACCGTACCCTCCTGGTTGGTACAGTGTTCTCCACGCAGAAGTTAATGTAGTCTGTAATGCAATGGGTCAGGCCGTTGATGTCATCTCCGTAAGAGCCGCTGAACATGTCCCAGTCAGTGTTCTGGAAACAGTCCCTCAGACTCTCACAGGCCTCCTGAGTCCAAAGCTTCACAGACCGCTTCTGCGCAGGTTGTCTTCGCACCCTGGGTGTGTATTCCGGGAGCAGGTAGACCAGACAATGGTCTGAGCGTCCGAGCGGGGGGAGGGGGGCGGAGGTGTAAGCGTCCTTGACATTTGCGTAAAAAAGGTCCAGAGTCTTATTGTCTCTCGTGGGGCACGTGATGTATTGCGTGAATGTGGGGAGAGTAGTGGATAGGGAAGTGTGGTTAAAGTCCCCCGTGATTAGAACGAGAGCACGCGGGTGGTCTGTCTGCAGTCTCGTCACTACAGTATGGAGCTGCTCGCATGCAGCCCCACCATCCGCCGATGGAGGAATATAAACACAAAGTACGATGACATGTGAATATTCTCGTGGCAAATAGTAGGGCCGCATACCCACAGCAAGAAGTTCGATGTCCCGGGAGCACAGCTGATCTTTCACATGTACGTTCCCGGGGTGACACCAGCGTTCATTAATAAAAACAAGCAGGCCACCTCCTCTTGTTTTTCCGCTTCCCAACACCGTCCGGTCCGCGCGCTTTGTGGTAAATCCATTCAGTGAAATGATATTGTCCGGTATATTCCCATTCAACCACGTCTCCGTAAAACATATGATGCTGCAGCTCCGGTATTCCCTCCGCTGCCGAGTCAGCGCGATCAGCTCCTCCGTCTTGTTGCAGATGGACCGCACATTCCCCGTGATTACCGCAGGTAGATTCGGTAAACCCGGTCCTCGTTTCTTTCGTCCACCTCTGCATCCTCTTCTCTTCCTTCTCTGTATCTCCGCTGGTACTTCAGGTTTCCCGGCGTAGAGTAGAGAAGGCCCCCGTAGACTGAGCAGCTGGTCGCGCGCATATGTGATGCGCTCCGTGGTTGAGTGCGATAGTCCCTTGCACATTTCCTTGTACGGATTTACAAAGTGCAGAAAAACACTACAGCTGACGGTAAAGCTGTAGTAAGAGTAGGATTCCCAGGTGCACAACTGCACCGGGTTTTACCTACTCTAAAGAAAAAACGAGAAAAACGTCTATTTACAGGTAAAAAGAGGAAAAAAAGGTAAGGTAGGGTCGGAGCTCTGTAACAGGCAGCCAGCCTCTCTGGCGCCATCTTGGAGACAGTTTCACAGTTTCAAACTATTGACTGTATCTTTTGAATGGTAAAAAGTCTCCAATCGGCTGCAGACAACAGTAAGTTGAAACAGGAATAATCAGGTCATATTTTACCTGTGTTGGTGGATAGAGCCACAGTTAAGGCCAAGGACAGGAGCAGCTTGAGTGCAGTCTTCATGTCTTCAGGTGTGGGTTCAGTCTCTTCAGTTTCACCTGTCTAATACACCTGTAGCTGTGAGTTATCTGATGGATGCTTTGTTTTGATGATCATTCTCGTCATGTTTGGAGAATGCACCACACCCTTTTTTACCGTCACATGGAACAATGAACCTGTTTTTAAGCTATGCCTTTATTAGTCCCACAGTGGGGAAATTCCAGTTCTGCATTTAACCCATCCTGTTATTAGGAGCAGTGAGCAGCACATTACTGCGCCCGGGGACCATCTCCATGATCTTCTTGCTTCGGCTTGGTCAGGACCTCAGCTGGAGGATTTTACCTATGGTGCATGTTTTGGGTTGGTGGGGGGAAACCGGAGTGCCCGGAGGAAACCCACCCAGACACGGGGAGAACATGCAAACTCCACACAGAAAGGCCCAGTGATCGAACCCAGACCATGCATGCAAACTCCACACAGAACACACACAGAAAGGCCTGTGCGACCCGGGGATCGAACCCGGAACCTTCTAGCTGTGAAGCACCACTCAGCCACCGTGCCGCCACCTTCCACTTCACTGGAAATCATCACTGGAGTCTTTGTTGACCAAGACTTTACTGTAATACCTTTATCTTACCTTTATCACATATTTTGAGCAGGTGACCTGCACAGTTTCTTTTACATCAGCTACAGTGTACTTCGGTGCCGTTTCCTGATGCAGGTGCAATTAAACAAATACTTTCCATAGTCTCTGTGCGTCACAGCGGGATGTCATCTCTGTGCATTTCCTCACTGAGGAATAAATAAAGGCATGATAAGGTGAAAAATATTCTGGTTCAGTGACTCATCAGAGCGAACATCTGAGAGGAAGGAGTGGAGCAATATTTGATGTATTTTGATTTATTATCATCCCCTCCTTGAACCGCCGCCTTAATGGGGTGGAGGGGTTTGAGCGCCCAAATGATCCCAGGAGCTCCAGCATGTTGTTGGGGGCTTCATGCCCCTGGTCACCCAAGGCAAACAGGTCCTGGGGGACGGGTCAAACTAAGAGCAGTTCAGGAGCCCTTGTGAGGAGAAACAGCAAGGCCAGTTATGTCAACCGGATTGGTGTTGCTGGGGCCCCACCCTGGAGCCAGGCCTGGTGTAGGTGCGTCTGGTGGCCGGGCCTTCTCCTACAGGGCCCGGCCGGGCATAAGCCGAAGGAGCGACATGGGGCTGTCCTCCCATGGACCCACCACCCGCAGGAGGATCCATAGGGGCTGGTGCAGGGAGATCTGGGGAGCAGATCTGTTTAGACTGTTGCCTCTATGACCCAAACCCGGAAAAGAGGAAGAAAATGAATGAATGAATGAATGATTTGTTATTGTCTTGACAAGTGTAAATTTCCGAGGCACCCTGATTCATTCTTTAAACTGTCTTATTTGAAGACAACATTATAAGAAATTAAGATGTCCTCCTCCTCCTCATCAAAAAAACAAACAAAAAAAAACATTCCTCCTAATGCCTTTCTGTAACCACTGAGTCCAATATAGGTGTTTTTAACTATTTTGATGGACATAAACAGCATTTGTTTCAGCACAGTTCAGTAAATCAGGCACATCACAATAAACGTAATAAAACTATAAAAGATATACAAAATCATGTCAATATATATCTGTTATATCTGTTCATTTAAAATGGTCGGTGAGTATTTAGAGAGTAGTTTAAAAAAGTAGTGCAAAAGGTAGACTAATGTGAGTGTACCTGCAGTTTTCACAACAGACCAATTACTCCTTTTGACCAAGAAAGGAAAGATCGACCTTGACTCTGCACTGGAGGAATCACGTACCCGTACATGGGTATGGGTTTGCGTTTGTTATGAACCTCCAGCCATATCATCTTTTCAAATTGGATTTTTTTGGTTTATTCTCATTCGTAGGTTTTTGTGTTAAGACATCTACAAATGTGAAAGGAGGGGCCACATCTTGTTCTGTTGAAGTAGATGTTTGGTTTACTGGTGGTGCCTCTGGTTTGTGGCAGTATGGTGTCTGAGTGGCGAGCACTCACGCTTGCAACAAGAAGGATCTGGGTTTGATCCCTGGGTCACTCAGGCCTGTGTGGAGTTTGCATGTTCTCCCTGTGTCTGGGTGAAAACAGGTACAACAGGTCAAATGTTCCAGCTCATGGAACAAAATCATAGAGATGGTCCCTCAGCACTGGACTGTGGTGCTCACTGGAGATGCTCCAGTGAGGTTGAAGGATGGGTCAATTGCAGAGGCCAAATTTCCCCGTAGGACATTAAAGTGTACCTTACCAAACAGGAAATGTAACATTTTCCTAAATAACCTCTCGTAAACTCGGAACAGAGTTGGCTGAGTCAGTACCAAAATATCACCTGCGTATGAGATTATGATCTCTTCCTTCTTCTCTTCTCTTCCTTGATTCTAGAATCTTACCTGACCTCAGGTTCTAAAAAAAAATACTGTTCTAATACTGTCACCCAAGACCTCATGACGTGAATCATCTCTACTCTTTAATTTTTACATGAATGTATTATGACATTGGCATTTCATGAGAAATGGGCAAATGCACAAGAGAGCTGCTCATCTGAGATGAGCCCATGGTTTATATTTCCACACCAGTCTGTTATTTGTTCTATGGAGATTAAAACCACTCAAGACAGCACTGTGTCCTGGACATTGAACCCACCACAGAACAGGTCTGAGAAGCTTGTTGAGCTTGTGAACCACAATACAAACATGAGGCTTTTGTGTGAGTGCTCTTGGGCACCCTCTACTGGCTGGGGTGGCCCTGTGCATCTACACATTATTCCATCCTATTGTGAAGGACTTTGTTGTGATAGTTGTATTACACATGATTACATTCAACTCCTCCTCCTTGAGCCACCACCTTAATGTGGTGGAGGGGTTTGTGTGCCGAATGATCCCGGGAGCTATGTTGTCGGGGGCTTTATGCCCCTGGTAGGGTTACCCAAGGCAAATAGGTCCCGGGGGACGGGTCAGACCAAGAGCAGTTCAGAAGTCCTTATGACGAACTCTAGAACAAGGCCAGATATGTCGCCTGGATTGGTGTTACCGGGGCCCCATCCTGGAGCCAGGCCTGGGGTGGGTGCACGCCAATGAGCGCCTGGTGGCCGGGCCTTCCCCCATGGGGCCCGGCCGGGCTCAGCCCAAAAGAGTGACATGGGGCCGTCCTTCCATGGACCCACTACCCGCTGGAGGATCCATAAGGGGCTGGAGCGAAGATATCTGAGCGGAGGTCGAAGGCGGGGGCCTCGGCGACCAGATCTCTGGACATGGAGACTAGCTCTGGGGACATGGAATGTCACTGCACTGGGGGGGAAGAAGCCCAAACCCGTGCAGGAGGTTGAGTGTTACCGACTAGATATAGTCGGCCTCGCCTCCACTCCACTCCTTGAGGGGGGCTGGACCCTCCATTTCTCTGGCGTTGCCCGCGGGGACCGGCATCAGGCTGGTGTGGGCCTGCTCATTGCCCCATGGCTCAGCCGCCGTGTGTTGGAGTTCACCCCGGTGAACGAGAGGGTCGCATCCCTGCACCATCGGGTCGGGGACAGGTCTCTCACTGTTGTGTCGGCCTACGGGCCGAACAGCAGTGCAGAGTACCCGGCCTTGGAGTGCCTGGGAGGGGTGCTGGACATTGCACCTACCGGGGACTCTGTTGTTCTACTGGGGGACTTCAACGCCCACGTGGGCAGCGAGAGTGACACCTGGAGAGGGGTGATTGGGAGGAATGGCCTCCCTGATCGGAATCCGAGCTGTGTTCTGTTATTGGACTTCTGTGCTAGCCACAGTTTGTCCATAACGAACACCATGTTCGAGCACAAGGGTGTCCATCAGTGCACGTGGCACCAGGACACCCGATGATCGACTTTGCTGTCGTGTCATCTGACCTCATCAACCTGCACCACCTCATGGTCGAAGTGAAGAAGCACAAGCCCAACTTCTGAGCGAGCGAGGAGGGAGAGAGGAGGGTATGGTATGGTATGGTTTATTTATTTGCACAGGGACAGTGCACAATATTTCATTGACCTTTGAAATAAACAAAAGAAAGATGCATGGTGCCAGGTTATAGCAAAAATGCTCATTTCCACCTGTAGTCCCGGGACAGGTTGATGTTAATGAAATATGCTATGACAGAGACAGAGGCGGTTCTTGGGGGGGGCGAGTGGGGCAATTGCCCAGGGCGCAACTTCGTGAGGGGCGCCATGCCGAGCGCTTGAAAAAAAAAAAAAATCTATCATATCACTGTGTAGGAAATTGGCAAATTGGCGCCCCCTCTGGCTGCAAGCGCCCGCGCAATACATTCCCTTCCACGTGGGCCAATGCGCAGCGCAGAGACCTGCTGGAGCCAACAGCGGCACGAGAGGAAAGGAAGAGAGAAAGAAAGAGAAGATAGAGAGAGGATTCACCCCCTCCTCTCTGCGGCCGGTAACTGACAAAGCGTCTCAATCTGACAGTACACCGGCCGCGAGTCCAGCGCACACTACCACGATTTGATCAATGTCACGGCAATAGTTGCTAAGAGGAATTGACCAATGATACTACTCCTACTAGCTCCTGCCAAGAATCGCTCGCATCGGGAACACGGAAACTACAGTAGACAATAGTAAACGAAGTTAGTATAACGCAACATTTAATCACTTTTAAATCGATCGTTCACCCTCCGTGGTATTTACTATGAATACAACGTACAAAGACACACTTTACATGGGACTTTGTAGAGATACACGATCGGCATTTTCAATAGAGGCGACGTGAATTACTTAACGCGGACAACACTTCATCTGGGAGCTCTTTTCAGATTTACTGGACAGTATCTCATCTTTGCTTTTGGTAAGTTCATGTCATGAAATGTGTGTTTGTCATATCACTATTCTATTTTAGCGCTATTATATTATATTATATTGTATTAATTATATTAATTATATATGTTATATTATGTTATATTTATTATATTTATTATATTATATTATACTGAGGAGAAATCTGTGTGAGGAATAGTTGTGTGTGATAACTTTTTGTTTGTGTGTGTGCCTGTGCAATCTGTAGAATAAGACAG